>OZ017740.1:241741036-241803536 GCA_963969285.1 Odontomyia ornata | reverse complement strand
ATGCTGGAATGTTCCCGCTTATTCACCAATGTACGAGAACTGAGTTGAATGATTAGAGACCCTATATAAAGGCGAGCCGAATGAATGGTGGCATCCATTTCGACCGCGATAAAAACTTGCGATAGTGTGTGGAAAGCGAATGATTTTGAGAAGACAATTGCGATAAGAAATTTATGGACAAGTGTTAGAATTTTAATAGTGAAAATTAAAATGAGTGAATGTGTTAAATTGATCATTGTGCACTTTTGTAAATAATAAACTCTTTTTCACTTTCCCGGAACATTAAAAGTATTATTGGCCGCGAACCGAAAACACGCGACAATATATATATATATATATATATATATATATATATATATATATATATATATATATATATATATGCATATATTAATATATATATATATATATATATATATATATATATATATATATATATATATATATATATATTTATATATATATTAATATATATATATATATATATATATATATATATATATATATATATATATATATATATATATATATATATATATATATATATATATATAGTAAATGTTCTCGGGGACGCACATTGGGTTGACTGTTTCCCCAATTTTTTTCCTTGTTTTTTGTGGTTGGGAAGTGATTAGCATTCACGCACAGTGCCTTAGACTCCCATTCTCGCAAGCGACTGGAATAGCCACTAAACCCCTCGCCTGTCAACCCGAGAACCCAGTCTGGTCCCGTTTGATAGGTTCTTTCGAATTACTTTTTATGGAATTGTTTGCAGCTACATATAAATGAGTTGCATATTTTTGAATAATAATTTTTCTGAAAAATTATTAGAGAAGAAAAATGTTAGAAGAAGGTGGTTTCGACGTGTGCACTAATACTCCTCAGGCCATCACTCTTAGATACACACCGGTGATGGCGACCACCATGCTCAGAGGTGAGGGAGTTAATTTTTAATTTTTCTACTTATGCAAACTCAATATGTTTTTGTATCTGCAAGTTATATTCAAGGTAAATTTCTCTTGTAAGTACTTGTATTAGCTAAACTTTTTAATTGCATCATTTCACCCTTTTCACATTAACTTAATGTAAATCTATACGACAAATTTGCTCTACATTTGAAGCTTATCTAACGTCGCGCGGATATCGATCACTCTTTCGGATGGCTCCGATAGCTTTTTAAATTACTTTTTATGGAATTGTTTGCGGCTACTTATCAATGAGTTGCATATTTTTGAATAATAATTTTTCTGAAAAATTATTAGAGAAGAAAAATGTTAGAAGAAGGTGGTTTCGACGTGTGCACTAATTCTCCTCAGGCCATCACTCTTAGATACACACCGGTGATGGCGACCACACACGTCGCAACCACCTTCTTCTAACATTTTTCTTCTCTAATAATTTTTCAGAAAAATTATTATTCAAAAATAGGCAACTCATTTATATGTAGCTGCAAACAATTCCTTAAAATAAATGAATAAGCATCACCTCGACTATACTATCTAGGGTGAGCTCTCCCGGCCACAACCGATTATCGGAGGACCGTGACTTACCAATCTTGTGCAGGTTAGACTGAAAACATCCATGCCCGCTCAAAAACTACCTCACCATGCCTTCGATTTAGCCACGGTCTCACATCCGAGATGAGGCGCGCAGTCAACCTTCCTTTCATTCAATTCACCCAAGAATGGTGCCAATCGTTGAGTAAGAGCTGTCTCTCCTCGCGGACAACCATGTCTCTCGCGTCCTCGTTCGACGCAGGTAAATAACGCGGCGCTCTCTAGCAGGGAGGGCAACCGGCTCCTCTTCTCTGTGCCTATGCCAAGCGTTTTCGGTATACCTCCTTACTGAGAGCGTCACGCCATATTTCTGCTCCGTTTAGTACGACACACCCTACAGCACTCATCAAGAGGCGTCTTCTGGATTGGCAGGGGCCCCCTAAGTTGGCCATAAGTCGACTCAGAGCCGATACTCCCGAAGCAGCCTTCTGAGTCGTTGCCCTGATTTCCTCAGAGAAACTCATCTTCGAGTCGATCAGCAGCCCCAGGTGCTTCACCGCTGACTTCTATGCAATTAGTATGTCTCTAATACTGGTCATCCTTACTCTAGGGATACTCTTTTTTCAAGATGTCCACTTAGGTTTTCTCCAGCGCTAAAATGAGCCCGCGAGCAGACATTCAGTCGCTCGGCGCATTAGCATACCTAGCCTAAGTTGCGCTGGATCAACGGTGCGTCCAGCGCCCAGAGCCGCAACCTCATCCGCATAGCCGATCAAGCGCGGTTCATCGTGTATCTCCAGTCTCAGTAGCCCGTCGTAAGATACGTTCCACAGATCTAGACCAAGGATAGATCCCTGGGCAACACCCGATGTAATTTCCATCCTTCGTTGGCCCTGTGTCGTGTCGTAGAGCAGGCTTCGGTCCTTTAGGTAGTTCCTCAAAAGCCGCATTAGATATTTTGGAACTTGAATAAAGATTTTCAGCATATCCACTCATTTAGCGGAGTTAAAGGCGTTCCTAATATCGAGTGTCACCAACAGGACGATCCGTCGCTTGGTGCGGCCATATGCTGGTGCCTTTTGGACCGCGCTCACCACCACCTTGCTGATCGCACGAGCCTCGCCACCGTCAATAGTACCGGGAAAACCACGCCCCGTAGGCAAGCTTTGAATGTGGTGAGTAGCAAGTCAGGACAATGATGATAGACAAGTTGGAACACCATCTGGGCTTGGAGGCTTCCTCGGTTCCAGTGAATGGACTGCCTCTTCCAGTTCCGCCTGTATGAAGAGTGGACACTCAACTACTGTTTCACCGTGGACAGCGGCAACACGAATGGGATGGGCGGGGAAGTATAGCTGCACTATCTCATCCATCTTTTCCGTATCATGTATGCTAAGTTTCCGTAGGGCACCAAGCTTCCGCATAACTAGCTTGTAGCCAAGGCCCCACGGATCCTTGTTCACATTGTCCACTAGATCCTGCCAGCAATGATCCTTGCTGTTGTTAATCAATTTGCGAAGGCATTTACTGGCCGACTCATATGCTGCTACCCGGTTGCATGCCTTATCACAGCTCCGCGCCCTTTGAGCCTCACTCCGAAGCTTGTGACACTCCCTTTGCTTTTCAGAGATTTCAGCCGACCACCAGTATACTGGGAGCTTGCCGTGCCGGGGTTTTTTGACGGAGCATAGAAGCATTGCAAGCAGTCGTGGGGATGTGAATTGTGTATCCTCCGTACTAATTACTCTGAGGCAAATGTCACGTCCAGTATGTATAGTTCCTTCGCAGCCAATACGGTGATAAGCCGGCGTACTTCCGGTGTTTATACGACGAGCGCCGTCCTGGCCGCCATTTCTAGGATTCTTTTTCCCCGTGGGTCTGTTTGAGGCATGCCCCGTTGATGTCTCCCCCAAACGAGCACGTTACCGTCTGCGTGTTACACAACCTGTATACCCTATGCACGAGTATACTGGCATGAACTGGGAGCTCGATTTGATGCGTATCCTATGTACATCATCAAGTCTCCCGGGGAGAGAGATCTTTCTGCATGATACTTACCTCCTACTGTACCCACCTAAACTAAATCAACAAAGGCAAGAGTTAATTTGATTAATGAAATTTATTGTAAATTTTTTGAACATCTACATTATGACCAAATAGATGAAATACAATTTCACATGTTATTGTATTGAAAACCTTTAACTATCAATATTGAGTGAAGGGCTCATCACTTTTACTTTGACTTGGTGCTCCTCGATGTCGGCGGGACTGTTCGTGCTTCCCATGTAAGCGCCAGCCCTTGAGGGAATCAAGAAGACGGGCTAATGGATCGGGGAGGCCACACGGCATGAACGCCAAAAGGCCGGTTGAGGTTCATGGCTCAAACCAACACGTCACCCCTTAGCATTGCTTAGCACCACACATTGCGCAGCCTAAAACTTTAATCGCGGATGTCACATAACTACTCGCACGTTGTACGGTTTTGTAGTGATTGGGTAGCGGCACGCTCCCTCAGACTCGAACACAGACTGCAACTGCCAGACTCCACCAAATGTTTATATTTGGTCGTAAAGCGAGCTTTTGCTCCATATTTCGGCGAAATTTGTCGAATATGCAACATGCAAGCATGTCTCGTCTCGTTTGTAGATTTTTGCGGTAAATTGGCGAAATTGGGGAAATTGAGCTAGGGAGAGCTTTTATTTCATCTTTCGGCTGTCTCTTCAGCTTTACTCCGCTGGAAGCACACCCTAAAGCTTATCATGTGCATCGTCCACAATGTGATGGCTCGTATGAAGCGAATTTGGATGAATTCTTTTCCCTTGCTCATTGGTCGACATGTACATGATTCGACGCCAATGGCGGTATATGCTTGATCGTAGTGAATGCATTAACGATTAGAATTTCGTTGGCTAAACTTGAATCCATTCGCTCGCAACATGCGTTCGAGACAGCGCCCTCGAAAGCATTAAGCTTGGCTTGGAAAGATGATATCGGTTCGCGTTGGTCGTACTGCTGTATGGCAGTATTTGTATCTTCGGCGCTTACATTACATTTGTATTTTTATCGGCTTCCTGTTCTGAGTACATTACCTCCGCTATATTTTCGACGGCGCTGTATTTGTCTGCTCACCCCTTTTATTTTCTGCCGTTGTCACTTTGTGGACTTCAGGATTGTTCGTGATTATTTCGGGATTTTAGACCTTGCTTCGATTGCTTCGGTAGCGATCGCAGCAGTAGCCATCAAATTCTTGATGTTTGTTTATACTTCCCCCACCGCTCGACCATCTGGCGCGCCCTGCAGAGTTACCCGTCCTTCCTTTTTGGGACGTCCTGGAGTTCATTTTGCTGCGCCCGAACGCCGCAGGAATCTCAGTCTGAACAAGACTGTCATTTAATCTCCGTTTGTCGTCCGTCTTTGCTGTCATTCTAGTCATCACTGTTTTTGTCGTCGTTAATACCGTTCCCAATGTGTTGTGAACATCGTGGCTGTAGCCGCTGATAGCGTCGTCGTTTTTGATATTTTTACTTACTTTTTTGAATTTTTGGTAGCTGTTTTTAGAGTTATTGTTGAAGTTGCTCCAGTTTTATTGGGTCCTCCCCTCGGAGCCGCTTTCTCTGTTCGTGTGTGTAGACGCCTTTTGGGTCCAATGGTTATCTTGGCAGGCAGGCAGGCCATGTGAGGGTTGGCGCAAGCCCTTATGGAAACACGTGCTCTGAGCCGAACCTACACCATCAACCCAATGGTGCGAACTTCGAACGTACTCCGAAGCTTGCCAAGGTTTTACTGGGACGAAGACGGTATGACAGTTGAATTCGAGCTGCTCACTCACCGAGTGCCACCTAGACGCTACCGTGCAAAGCAACTAGGTCCAAACTATCATATCCGCCAGCCCAAAGCATCAATTCCAGTTCGCTGTCCAAAGCGTAGTCCAGATTCAGTCAGAGTTGTCACCTATCGTCTCATGAGGGAATCTCACGGCACCCCCATATCTTCGGGGCCGGTGGGGCAGCACTCCCCAAAGAATGCTAGCCTCCAAGAGTATTTCTGTCGACCGGCATTCCCCCTGCGGGCATTTCCTCGGGTACGTGGGGCGGAACTCCCCAAAGAATGCTAGCCTCCCAGAGTATTCCTGTCGGCTGGCATTCCCCCTTCGTGAGAGGTGAGTGTCTTAGATAAAAGCTATAAGAGAGCTTATATATTTCCTTATATATGCATGCGATGTTACGTGTTACGTAAATAAATGTATTTAACTTATTTGTTTGAATTTATATTATCTAATTTTGAATAGTTTTTTGGGTTGCTATTTTCTACAATGCACCCACAAGAATGAAATTCTCTAAAAGGTGTCAACGCAGATATTCGATTAAGATCAGTGCCCGATAATTATATATCATCCGGTGATCATTCCACGCTTGAAAAATGACAATAAAATATTACAGCGAAGATCAAATTCAGTGGAATATGTGTCCAATATGCGACGCGAATACTGGTAGCCGTTATAATATGTTAAAAACACCAAAGCAACAACCCTACAATTTTTGCTTTGTCCTATATGCACAATTATATTCTGTTTTAAAATTAGTGAAATTATATTCGGGTCAAAGGATAACCATTGAGTCTATACACTCAAGGAATGTTTGCCCATTCATAAAACTTCTTCACAGGAAGTTTAGTTATGAACTCTTTATCAGTTAAAATCGCTCATATGACCGATGGTATTGACTTTACCGTATTCAATTTCTTTTCAGATTTGTCTCACTCTGACACTAGATTATCAATTACAATGAATGGATTTGAAGTACATGTATATAATCGATCTGAGATATACAATGATCTTGAAAGAGTTTTCGGATTGAGCCAGTCAATTTTAATGCCTGTATGGTATACGAGATGGTTTGGACAAATAAAGTTTGTAACTTTTTCTTTTAAGAGCGAGGATTTGTCGGCAGAAGAAATAAATACCATGGAAGAGCATATAACAAAATATAAAAATCATCCTTCAACTAATGAAAGAAGAAAAGTGCATAAACCGTCAATGGCTATGACGGCAACTACTTGGCGTGATTTAATCCCCGTGATTAAAATAGATATATGCTGCGTACGTTCTTTTGTTATGCAGAAGTTGTACTAATCTTGTATAAATTGTAGGGTCGTTTCGTCGCTGGTAATAGATTAACATCGACTACACTTTCTATATCTGTTGAAGAAGCACATTGCATATACAGCACAAAGCCTGCGGCATGCTATCTAGACCAATTTATGCACTTCGTCAAAGCAAAAATTGAAAATGCAAAAGTACTGTTCGCTCCAAGTTTAAAATACACAGGTTTGGCTGACGAACCACCAAGGTGAGTTTTCAAAAATCTATACATATATTATTATTTTTATATATATATATATATATATATATATATATATATATATATATATATATATATATATATATATATATATATATGTGATATATAACATATATATATATATATATATATATATATATATATATATATATATATATATATATATATATATGTGATATATAACATATATATATATATATATATATATATATATATATATATATATATATATATATATATATATATATATATACATATTGTTACATGTCCACACAATTCTGCGAACTACTGTCGCAAATATTGTCGCAACTGTTAATAACATCATGATCAACATTGATTGAAAAGAAGTAACCAAGAAAAGTAAACGAATGACGTCAAAAGCGTGTACTCGAAAGCACAAGAATGGACCAACTAGATCCATGATCAATATCCGAAAGAAAACAAGTGACATCACTGCGTGTATTCAGAATTTTTCGAATATCCTAGGTAGTTCTCGTCAGAACATTCGCCTATATACGAGAAATGGATTGAATTACTAGAGACCCTATATAAAGCAGAGCTGAATGAATGGGGGATATAGTAAAACTGCGATAAGACTAGAGCGCGAATTGAAGGCGATATTGATTGATAGTGAAATAAAGGTTTTTCGTGGTATATTTGAATGCAAAAAAGTAAATTAAAGATTTTTAAAATAGTGAAATTAATTATTGTGCATTCTTAGTAAATAAACTCGTTTAACTTAATTTAAAAAGACAGTGCGTTTTCACTTTCCCGGGACATTAAACAGTGGCATCGCGAAGTAAGAAATAAATTTATGAAAGTGAAAAGTTTTTAACATTTTAAAAGTGCTAAATAGTGAAATTTAACGTGGTAACTGGTGGAAAAAAGCCGAATTAAAAATTTGAGAGCAGACTTCGTCGTTACCGACGATACTTATGGCCCACAAATAAGAGTGGGACATCCAGGTGGAAACCGGATCAAGATCCAATGTAGACGTGGCCATATATTTCCCATTTAAGTGAAGAACTCATACAAACATAATTTGTATGAATTTTTCCCTTAAATGAGAAACATAAACGTGGCCAATTTATGTTATAGTATTATGTGATGCACTCACATAACACTGTACCATGAAAGGGCACGCGAGCGGAAGGCCACTCTACCCGGGCAAGAGCCGCTGTAACGCAAAAAAAGGGGGAGATCTTCCGATGGCTAGCTCATTATAGCGGAGGAGCCGGCCAACGTGGCGGGTCCCGAAAGGAACGACCGAAATTTTTGTTTACTAAGTCATTATATTGTTATTCTTCTAGCCTTTTGATTAACGGCTAATTATGTATCTATCATAATATATTCGTGTTATCCCATTATTACTTTCAAGAAAATATTCCAACATTACGGAACATGTTACTTTTTTACGTGGCAAAATTAAAGAAATATTAAAATTTTTTTTTTCTTTAAAAGCCGTCGGGCCTTGCTTTGTTGTGTGAGCAGACGCGTTTCGACTACTTCGAGTCATCTTCAGTGTCTAAAGGATGTGTTGATGGGAACGACTTTACATACTCGTAGGATGGGTTAAGCGGATGGGTAATAAGGTCAGGTTGTAAATTACGTCAAGTAGGGATATTAAGTTTTTGGTAGTTGGATGTCCGTTTGTTCTGTTTCATCTCGTTTCCGTTTTCGTCTAAGAGTGTGGTCTAGTACTGAGAAAATTGCGTCGGAATTGGTAACAAGTTGTTCGTTGATAATGTTACCGTCTGTCTTTCTATGTTTGTAAATTTCAAGCCTTTCTAGGGTGTCAAATCTCGGTCCTTTGCTTTGTTTGTGTAGCAATTTCATAGAGTTTGTCACAGCGTCAGGCTCATGTGCGTAGTTTTGCAGGTGGGCGATATAATTGGAGTCTGCCTTGTTGTGTAAGAAAGATCGTAAGTGCTCTTTGTATCTTGTCGTTAGTTTTCGTGTTGTCCTTCCTATATGTACCATGTCGCAGTCCTTACATGTCAGTTTGTATATGCCGCTGTTTCCGTATATTGGTGTGTCATTTCGTTTTGGTTTCAGTTTGTTTCCAATGTTGTTCTTCGTTTTGAATGCAGTTGGGCATTTGTATTTCCTAAGGAAGTTTGATAGTTTGTATGTCTCTTTGCCTACGTATTGCCGCGTGTATGGTTCGCGGCCAATAATTATAATGTTCCGGGAAAGTGAAAACGCAACGTCTTTTTCAATTATGTCTAAAAGAAATTATTTAAAAGAATGCACAATTATTAATTTCACTATTAAAAGTCTAACTTCCACTTGTCAATAAATTTCTATTGCAATTGTCTTCTAAAATCACTTCACAATCACTCAATCAATATCGCCTTTACCTCGCACTCCACTCTATTGCAGTTTTTATTATCGCAGTTGCAATGAATGATTCCCCCATTCATTCAGCTCGCCTTTATATAGGGTCTCTAGCCATTCAACCCATTTCTAGTACATTGGCGAATGTTCTGCCGAGAGGTACCTAGTATATTCGAGCAGCTTAATGAACGGAGTGACGTCACTTTCAGATGTTGATCATGCTTGGTGGGTTCTCGTGGTTTCGAGTAAATTCACTTTTTTGATCATGAGGTTTGTAATGAATTTCGAAATTTCCGTGTAGGACACGGGCGCCGATGGTCTGGCACAAGTGTCAGCGAGCTAAAACAACACCGAGCTCAGCTAACTAGCTTCGCTTAACGACCGCGTACGCGTGCTTGACGACTAGCATTTGCGGGATCATATGAGGCGGGTTCTTGTCGAGCCACGAAGCTACACTACAAAATACGTATTCTACTCTATAAGACGTACCGATCAATTTTTATTATCTTTAGAAATGCTCTACAATAATTTTTTTTATTTATTTATTTATTACAGGTCCTTAATGGTTGTGAAAACAATTGCAACAGTAGCTTGCAGAATTATTCGTGCATGTAACAGTACAGGCTGGCGTTCCTGTTTATGTTTGTACTGTGTGACAAGTTTGTCAATGTCGCATTGTTTGTATCCGTTATTATTAGCTATTCTGTAAATGTTGTTTAGTTCGTTGGAGTAGTTAGTAGGAGTCATGGGGATGGAGTGAGGTCTCTGCACTATTGATCTGTAGGCTGCTAGCTTATGTTGTGCGGGGTAGTTAGATGTTTCATGCATAGTATGGTCAGTGGTAGTTGGTTTTCAGTATATTTTGTAGTCCAATCGTGTTTGTTCACGTGTCACAGCTAGATCCATATAGTTGAGTTGTCCATTTGTTTCTTTTTCCATAGTGAAATTTATATTCGGGTGAATCTCATTCATATAGGTAAGTAGTTCGTCTTGTTTATTTTCTAGTGAGTCAATAACGATGAAACAGTCATCCACATATCGTCTGTAAAATATTACATTGTATCTTTTGACAACTTTGGGTATAAAGACTTCTTCCAAAGATTGTAAGAATATTTCTGACATTATTAAGGAATTGGATGTCCCATACCCTGACCTTCCTTGGCAATGTATGTGTTGCTATTGAACTTAAAATAGTTCTGCTTGATTGTGGTCTTTATGAGATTGAGCATTTGATCTGTGAATCGTCGGCTGTCGTTGAATGAAAGTTTTTCTTTTAGTAGGGCCAGTGTCTAATGATAAAAGTCGACAAGTTTCAGTCAATTTTGAAGACGTGGTAGAGTTTGCTAGCTCGCGGCCGTTCGTTAATGCGTATTTGTCGTCAAGGTGCATGACATCAGCCATTATCGTTGCCAAGTACCGTGCTAATTGGTATGCAGGAGCTGGGCGGTAGTTGACGACAGGACGGATAGAAATATTGGGTTTGTGGGGCTTAGTTTGTGCTTTAAAGGGTGTTGTGCATGGGTTTGGGTTTATGTAGCGTTGCTTAGTATTAAGAGGAATCATTAGTGGGGATTGTATAATGGCAGAACGTAAGTCCGCTTGGAACTTATTGGTGGGGTCTTTGTTTACCAGTTTGTATCAGTTGGCGTTAATGAAGTCTATTGTTTTTTGTACGTAGTCCTTTATTTTTAAGATCACAGTTGTATGTCCTTTGTCAGCCTTTGTCACTGTTAGTAGGTTATCCGTAAGCTTTTTCTGAATGTATCTTAATATCTTATGGTCTTCTTGTAAATCCGTTTTGTTTATGCTAGTGCGTATTGTTTGTAGTATGTCTACTGCAGTATGTCGTGCATGTGTCTGTTGTTCCTGCGGCAGTTTGTTAATGGCTAGTTCAGTGTCGATTTCTAGTTGTTCTAGGTCTTTGTTACGGTTTGTATTATATAAGTTGTGTTTCAGTCCCTTAACTAACAGCTCCATTTCTTTTGTCGTAAAAGGCGTATCTGATAGGTTCACGGTCCGCGAATAGAAAGCTCTGCTCACTGGTGTCGTCATTTTGTTTTGTTTTTTCATCAATTTGTCAAGTTTCTTTGTCATGGTCTCATATTTAGTTTTGAGCTGAATATCAATGTTTTGTCTCACGTCATTGTAAAACTGTGGAAAGTTTTCAGTTTGTATAATGTTAGTTAATTGTAAGTGTGAATGTAATAGTTGTCGGTTGATTTCGTACTTTTTTATGTACAGTGTTCTTATTTCATTTTTAATGCGGAGTATTTGTGCGCTACGTTGTGTGTTTCGTGCAGCAATTGTGTTTTGTTTTATTACGATTCTTGCAAATGCTGGTGTTGTTGTTTTTCAAGCACTGTTTGTTAAACCATATGTTTGCTATTGTTTGATGAAGTTTTAGGGTAAGGTTGTGGAATGATCGCAACAGTTTTGCCTGGCTGGCAGTGTTGAAGTCAATTATTTTGTTTATTTGATATCCGCAGGCCAATTCTCTTTTTTCTTTAAAAGCCGTCGAGCCTTGCTTTGTTGTGTGAGGAGACGCGTTTCGGCTACCTCGAGCCATCTTCAGTGTCTCAGACACTGACGCGTTTCGACTACTTCGAGCCATCTACAGTGTCTGAGATATACAAACTATCAAACTTCCTTAGGAAATACAAATTGCAAACTGCATTCAAAACGAAGAACAACATTGGAAACAAACTGAAACCAAAACTGAATGGCACATCAATATACGAAAACAGCGGCATATACAAACTGACATGTAAGGACTGCGACATGGTATATATAGGAAGGACAACACGAAAACTAACGACAAGATACAAAGAGCACTTACTATCTTTCTTACACAACAAGGCAGACTCCAATTATGCGACGCACCTACAAAACTACGCACATGAGCCTGACGCTATGACGAACTCTATGAAATCGCTACACAAACAAAGCAAAAGACCGAGATTTGACACCCTAGAAAGGCTTGAAATTTCTAAACATAGAAAGACAGACGGTAACATTATCAACGAACAACTTGTTACCAATTCCGTCGCAATTTTCTCAGTAGTAGACCACACTCTTAGACGAAAACGGAAACGAGAAGAAACAGAACAAAGGGACATCCAACAATCAAAAAAAACAAAAACTTAATATCCCTCTACCTGGTATAATTTAGTACTTGACGTAATTGACTACCTGACCTAATTACCCATCCGCTTAACCCATCCTACGAGTATATAAAGTCATTCCTTTCAACACATCCTTTAGACAATGAAGATGACTCGAAGTAGTCGAAACGCGTCTGCTCACACAACAAAGCAAGGCTCGACGGCTTTTAAAGAAAAAAGAGAATTGGCTTGCGTATATCAAATAAACAAAAATAAATATTAAATTTTACAGAGAAATTAAACGTCACAGTTAAAAGTCAGAGTAATTCAAAAGAATAATTAACAACGATGATAACTATCAATTTGAATGAATAATAATCTTCTTCTTTTCTCACTGCTTTAACGTAATTTTTCACAAAACAATTTATGCATCCAGCTATTTATGTATAATCGTTTTAACATATCATTTTTGGAATATCGTTACCAAGTGTATAAAATGATTATCACCCTAGAACATTAACTAGGTGATATCGCGAAACTAAGTTATCAGGCACCTTAACCTGTAACTATAACCGAAGATAAAAATGTTTGAAATTAGTTAACAGGCACCTTAACTTGTAACTACCGACGATATTGAATGTGGATAATCACATTTCACTCCAGCACATGGACTGGGTGATATCATGCAGACTCTAAAGCACTTGAACTTAGTCTAGTTAATATAAAATATTCTCATTTTATGTGTGACAAAATCACACATATATGGCGCTAGCACATGGACTAGGCGACATTAAGAATATTTCTCATTAGTTTGAATTGTCTTAGTCAAGCACTTGGAACTTGCTAAGAATATTTTTCTATTAGTTCACAGGCACTTTAACCTGTGAACTACGATGAGAGTTAGTATGAATTGTCTTAGTCAAGCACTTGAACTTGCGAAGACTGATTTGGAACCAAGCACTTGAATTTGTTCCCTTTTTACTATTTAATCAAAACTAAGAGGCACTTGAACCTCTAGTTCTTGGCGGCTGAAAAACCCCATGAGTTGCAATGAACAACTAACTTTATTTCACGATTGTCTGTAGAATTTATAATAATTTTATGCTTATTAATCATAATCTCTTCTCGCGTATGTGTATCTTCAATTCTTATCACAGCCAATTCCAGTGAATCACGTTTCGCTTGAAAGAATATGCAAGCGAGCCTAACTTTATCACTAAGCAGAATTCATTTTTCATTTATTACCAAAATGTACGTGGTCTAAGATCTAAGCTGAAGGATCTCTCTTTATCATGCTTTCTCTCCTGTGATAAAATAATCTGCCTCACAGAAACGTGGCTAACTGACAGTTTTCATGACGCCGAGATTTTTTCCAACCATTTTTTAATAAGGCAAGCTCGCGATCGACAATTATCAAGTAAGAGGGATGGTGGCGGTGTTCTTATTGGCTACCATAATTCCCTATCTGGCATTCCTCTCTCTGATCTTCACTTTTCTCCTCCTGTTGAATGCGTTGTCGCTAAGATATATTTTTCACCTGCTGGTCCTCGTGGCTTGTGTATATATTCCTTGTAGTTCTCCATATTCGGTCTACGACACTTTCTTTTCTGAATTTTCCTCATATTATTTGACTCGTTTTTCTATTTACCCTGTTATACTGTGTGGTGACTTTAATCGTTCCTCTCTGTCCTGGGTTGGAAATCATGTTTCAGGTCCCTCACAAGTCTCGCTCTTAATTTCTTCCTTTATGTCTTTATGTTCTTACTCTCAATTTAATAATTTATCCAATATTAATGATCGCTTCCTGGAGTTAGTCCTTAGCAACCTAGATTCTTCCTCTCTGAAACATTCTCCTGTTCTTTTTCCGTATGTCCCCCTCGATCCTCATCACTCTCCGCTTCGGTATGAAGTGTCACTTGATCGAACCAATCCAAAGCGTATATCGAAAAAAATGCACTTTAACTTCTACAAGGCAAATTACTCCCTAATTTCTAATTCTTTATCCGCTGTTAATTGGAATACCTTCTTTCATGGTCTTGATTCAAATGACGCCTGTGAGAAATTTTATGACTTCCTCAACTCTGTCATATCAGCAGCAACTCCCTTTACCTGTGCTCGTGACTCCCATGGTACACCCTGGTTGAATCACAATGTGATTTGTGCCCTGAAAGAAAAGGATCGGGCTCGTCGTATCTTTCTACATACCAGGTCTTCTGAGGATCGTGTAAACTATACTCAGTTTAGATCTGCTGCAAAAAGGGAAGTAAGCTTGGCAAAAGCTTCTTATTTCAGGAGTATCGAGCCTTCGCTTAACTCTAACCAATCCAAGCTATTTTGGAAGTACATCCGTTCTCTTAAATCGTCGACTAAAAATCCCTCCTCACTAACCTTAAATGGGCAGCTCGCGTCATCTCCTCAGGAAATGTGCGAACTTTTCTGTAATTATTTTTCTTCACTTTTCAATCTCTCTACCACGCCTGCGCAAGGTTCACCCTTCCCTGCTTATCATGAACCCACTATTTCCTCTATCACTTGTTCTTCTGTAGAAATTGAAAATCTTATCAATACTCTTGATGTTTCTGTTGGTGCTGGTTCTGATGGCATTCCTAATTTCTTCGTTAAATCTTTATCATCCACTATATCTGTTCCTTTAGCTTTACTTTTCAATATAAGCTTATCTACTGGCCTATTCCCTTCTAACTGGAAAAGAGCTTTCCTCCTACCTATTTTTAACAAAGCTGACGCCTCTCTGGTTTCAAATTATCGCCCCATCTCTTTATTGTGTTGTTTTTCCAAATTACTGGAACGTATTGTTTACTCCAAACTACTTGCGGCTGTGGAGGATAAGCTGATTCCTGAACAGCATGGTTTCATCAAAGGTCGTTCTACTATGACCAACCTTATGGAATTTATTACGGTTGTTGCTGGAGCCTTTGAGAATCGATTTCAGGTAGAAACCCTGTATCTTGATATTTCTAAGGCCTTTGATTCGGTCAATCACCATATTTTGCTCCAAAAAATTCATGCACTTGGTGTCGTTGGCAATTTGTTCAAGTGGCTCTCCTCCTACCTTTCGAATTGAATATGTCATGTTACTTTCAATGGTTTTACCTCTTCTCCTTTTGTCCCGTCTAGCGGCGTTCCCCAAGGGTCCATTCTCGGTCCGCTTTTATTTGTCATCTTTATCAATGATCTGCCTTCAGTCATTAATTCCTCCTGCCTTCTTTATGCAGACGATGTGAAATTATTCAAGGTCGTATCCTCTCAAAATGACCTTGATATACTGCAAGCTGATCTAAATTCCTTGGACCTTTGGTGTCAATCTAATCAGCTTCCTTTTAACGTTTCTAAATGTATGCATGTATCCTTTTTCTCCAAACCTTATCCATTCATTGGTCATTTCTTCATAAAAAATAAACGTCTTAGCACCGTGACTCATATCAAAGATCTTGGAGTCACCTTTGACTCCAAACTAAAATTCGATCTTCACGTCTATGATATTGTTTCCAGAGCATCACGTGTATCTGGATTTATTTTACGTCACTCCATCATATTTTCTGATCCCTTTTCTTGTATTAAGTTATTTGTAAGTTTACTTCGTTCTATCCTTGAATACTGCTCCCCAGTCTGGTCTCCTCATTTCGTTTACCTTAAATCCTCGATCGAATCTGTTCAGCGTAAGTTTAGGAGAATTTTACTGTTAAAATTTCGTATTCCTTATTGTTGTTATCATGTTCGTTTGTCTATCCTTGGTATTCCTTCTTTAGAACACCGCCATATTTATCTGGATGAGTGTTTCCTTTATCGTCTCTACCTTGGTTACCTTAACACGAACTTGGTAGCTGAACTCCCGGTCAGAAATGCTGTCCATCCTACCAGAAGTTCCAAAATCTTTGATGCTCCGTTTGCCAGGAGCGTGACTTATTTTCACTCTCCTCTACTAAAGATTACGCGTAAACACGATGATCTTCAGCTTGGATCTTTCCCCACTTCTTATCTCCATTTTAAAAATAGAGTAACTTCTGCACTCGCTAAGCTTTGAATTTTTTCTTATATGTTTTCTATGTCTCTCTATCTTTCACTATTATTGCTATTTTTGTAATTGGATTATATCTGTAAAATAGCAATGAATAAATAAATAACTGTTTATGTCTGGAAATAGTTTCTGAGTGGATCTTAGCTCACTTGAAATTGACTGTGTTGAGTAAATTAATTTGTTACAATGTGATACTTTGAGTTAGCTTGAGATTTTACTTGAATATAATTTTATTTTTAGCTGAATTAACTTTTTTTTTTGCTTTTGAATTTCATGATTGTAGATTATTATAATTGAATTGAAGTAAATTGAATTGAGTTGAAATTATTAAATTTAAATTTTTTTATTTTAGAATCGTACACCAAGTTTTAAATATAAATTAGCATGCATTTTAATAAGTAATTTAAAAAACATTTTAATAAATAAAGTAGTACTTACCCAACATCCTCACCGGGCGCCCGCTGGTGATGTGGGTGATACTTGCAATTCTTGTTAACTATTGGTTGAAATTGTTGTAACATATATAAAAAATTCACTTGCACACTTTACAGACAACTCACGCAATCGGGCGAATAACTTCATCTTAAAATAAATAGTAACAATAATTAGAAAATGGGTGACGTGACTCGCACTAAAATTCTCATGTATTGCCAGTTTTTCGTAATCTCGTTGACCGAACACTTGAATGCAATCCGACTACCGAACCTACTTCCAGAGGGGTTCTTGTGTTGATGTTTTCCCATGCGACCGAATATTGCTAGTGACCTTGAACAGACGGAAACTGACATTTCTCGTTGATAACAGTTTTCAAGTCTGTTTTAAAATTGTGAACACTAGACAATATTTTGATTTCGATTCACTTTTGTAACAGCGAATTCATGCGAAAAACTAGAAATCAAACATTTCTCAATTTTCCATGCGCATGTTCTCTCGTAAGCCACTTTGTCATGCATTTCCTAGTTTGTAAGCAATTGAATGGACTTGTTAAACACAGCACTGCTCACGAATCAATCACTTTTATTTTGTTGCCATTGAAGAGGCGACACATATTTACCGACGTTTTTCTCCTCGGACAGTGAACGGCACACACCAAAACATGACTCTTATCCATATGAGCGATTGTTCCACCAAATGCACATCCGAAGAAGAAATTTTAACTGCGGAATTTCGTATGAAAACTAAGTTCATTCCGGATAATCGGAAGACGGTCGAATAGAGTCGCTAATCGTGATACTGCTCAAACACTTCCCGGACAAAAAACAGAAACCGAGAGCAGTTTGAAAGCGAACATCCGCTACTTGTGGTGATCAGAAACAGAATCGTCGCCTCCTTTCCAATGCCAGCGTAATCTGCATGGCACAACGGTGGTTTTCTAGCGCCCAAGCAGATTTTCCTCTTCGTTTATCCGTCGTCTACCGTATCGTCATACCGCTACGGTGGATGAAGACGAGCCTCTTGTTCAGCCACTGTAGATTGCATTCGGCAATGCAATCCGTGGATGGCTGTATTATATCAGTGTCCTCATGTTAGAATTTTCAATTGCAGATTTGCGTAAGAAAGTTAATAAAAAAATAATATATTGAAAAGTATAAATCATAATAACAAGAAAGATATTATAAAGAATATCAATGTAAAGAAAAGTTTAAGTTTAATATATAAAAAAATAGAATATAAATTTATATTTATAAGAACATTAAATTTTTTGTTTTTTCTCTAAATTGTATAATTTACAAAGATTTAAATCTGAGTAATTAAATTTTTCAAATCTGCAATTGAAATTTCGGTACAATGTTATGCCGGTTTTCGGGCAGTTTGCTTAGGTGACTGCTTGATTACTACAGGGCAGCTAGTTTTCTCGCGATCTACAGGCGACGAGGATTGCGAAAAAAGAGCTGAAGGATCTTCAGGTGGAAATTTGATTGTGTTCGGGGTCGGAACGCGGAGTGGGACGACAGAAGAAAACGATTAGATGGACAGACCGACGCAAGTACTTTCGATTTTCTGTAAGTGGGTAAATTAAACATGTGATTGAAACTAAGTACGGACGAACAAAACGGACGTGTATGTTTAACCTATCGACGCAGGTCTTTTGCGTGACATACCCCCACTTCTTTCCCCGATAGGTCGGAGAGGAGGTAACGATCGGGTCCTTTAACCTTCTGTACACGGATTTTCAGGAAACGGCGATCTAGCTTGGTATTGTAATGCCCAGCGGCGTCGCTTTGGCGGAAGTTGCAATGGAAAAACTCATCCCCTTCTTTAAAATCGGAAGGTCGGGTCCTCAGATTGTAATGCGCGTCATTTGCACGTCCTGCTGCCTTTATTTTCCGTCCGATTTGTTGGCGGAGGTCTCCCAAACGTTCGTGGGGCCCCAGCGCAACGATCACTTCAATTGCCGTAGTAGCCTACATGATTTGCCATGACAAATCATGTGCTGTACGAAGGCGGGAAAGTAAGGAGAGACACCGGTGACGGATTGATAAGATTACCACAGAGCGCAAGTGATGGCGGATAATCTGCGGTCCCAATCCTTCTGATTTGGAGGGACATAAGAACGGATCGTGGCTAACAGGGTGCGGTTCACACGTTCTGATGCATTAGATTGAGGAGAGTATATTGGCGTCAGTTGGTGTTCGACACCGTTCTGTTCGAGTAGACCCTTAAACTGCCGAGATCGGAACTGTACTCCGTTGTCCGAGTACAACCTTTCTCGTACACCAAACACATGGAATACCCGACTCTCTAAAAAATTCACAATATGGTGAGTCGTGAACTTGCGAATAGTTTCCACCAGCGGAAATTTAGAGAGCTGGCACAACGATAGCTCCAATGTGTCCCATAGAAGAACGAGGATATGGGCCAAGTAGCGCTCCGGAACGTTGTGTGGACTCATAGGAGGTCGAAGAGAATACGCGCTCCGGAACGTTGTGTGGACTCATAGGAGGTCGAAGAGAATGGTTAGGAGCTTTAGTGCCTTTGCAGGTCTCACAGGCGCTTACATAGTGTTTGACCTGAGCTGACATTTTAGGCCAAAAGAAGTATTTCTTAAGGCTCCGAAGCGTCCGACCGTAGCCGCCGTGGACACTTAGAGAATGGTCGTGTGTGCGGAGGATCAGATTGTGAGTCATTTCCTCCGGCACCCAGAGTTCCTGCAATGGGTCAACGGTTGCGTATTCATTACGTCGATAAACATAGCCGTCGATCACTTTCAAATCAGGCAACTGTGTTGGTTGGATTTAAATGATTTTCCTCAACTCGCTGTAGGTGTCTGAATTAAAATGCGGGCTGTCTAAGTCTATCTCAATTGGATCATCGTCATTTACTGTAAATTCTGCTCCCTCGGATGAAAACATTCATGAGAGAGTATCGGGCACAATGTTTTGGGTCCCTTTTGGTGTTTGATGGAGAACTTGGACCCTTGCAGTTTAAGAGCCCAACGGGCCAGACGTCCGTGTAGGTCCGCTTGGTTCATCAGCCATTGTAACGAAGCGTGGTCTGTGATGATTTCAAGCTGGTGGCCTTCGATGTACGCTCGGAATTTCTAGACAGCCATCACCGCTGCCAGACGTTCTTTCTCGGAAACGGTGTAATTCCTTTGGGCCGAGTTCAGTTTACTGGACATGAAAGCAATGGGAGCTTCCTCTCCCTCTTCGGTCAACAATGGATGGAGAAAGGTTTCTGAAAGTCAGGGCTGTGCAAGACTGGAGATGTCAAGGCTTGTTTGAGCTCTTCAAATGCCTTTCAACTGAGTTCGGTCCAAATTAACTTACCTTTCCGGAGCATGTCCGACAGAGTACCTGAAGCCGTTGCGTAATTCCGAACGAACCTTCGGTACCAGCCGCACACTCCGAGGAAACGTCGTAGCTGCTTAACGGTCTTCGGCAAGGGAAACTTGTCAATCGCCCGAGTTTTGTCCGGATCCGTTTTGATGGTACCATGTCCGATGACATGGCCTAGTTTTCGGACTTCGTTCATAACAAACTTGCTTTTCTGGACATTGATGGTGAGTCCCGCCTTACTGATATGCAGGGCTACTTCTTGTAACAGTAGAAGATGTTGGTCAAACATTTCCGTGATGAGTTGAAGATCATCCAGGTACACGAACACTTGATATTTCGGATGAGGTGGAATTACTTTGTCCATCAGCCGGGTCATTGTTTGCGAAGCGTTACGCAGGCCAAAAGGCATTGTGACGAGTTGATATAATTGCCGTCCGCGCACTGTGAAAGCGGTCTTATCCCTCGACCCTTCATCGAGGGGTTATTGGCCAGAATGCATCTTCCATGTCGAGACTTGTAATGTAGTTTGCTTTCGGCAGTCTTCCGAATATCTCATCAATGAGCGGTAGCGGGTAAGCGTCTTTAACACTCACTGCATTGACTCCGGGCATCTAGACAAAGACGGACTTTACATGGTTTCACCATCCAGGTTACCGGTGGAGCCCAGGTATTTTGGGACTCCTGTATAACGCCCAAATCTAGTATCCTGTCCAACTCTATGTACACTAGCTTTTCCATGGCCGGTGAGATAGCATAGTGTTTCTGCTTTATTGATTTACTATCGCCAACATTGATGATTTGTGAGACTAGAGTAGTGCGGCCAAGGCCTTGCGTAGCGTAAGATGGCAAAGCTGCGATGGATGCTTCAAGACGTTGTCGTTGGTTAGACGTCAATTCGTGCCTGTCAGGAATAGAAGCGAGTTCATGGACATATCTAGTATTAAAACATGAAGCTGTGAATATATCTGGGGCCAAACCAAATTGGAGGACGAAATCGACGCAAAGGTACACGTTCTGAGTCAGTGAAGGGATAATGAAGAAAGTAATATCCTTTGTTGGACCTTTGAATGTCGCGGATGTTGTCAATCTACTCCGGATAGAATTTTTGGTGCCATCAGCTGTGCTGATTTCAGAGCGCCAGGGTTTTATCACAGTAGGATGTTGATGGAGTACCTTTGCGCCGAGGCTCGAGGCAAGGCAGCTGACACTTGCACCCGTGTCAATCAGTGCAACGGCGATTTCGCCCAACACATTGATTGGTGCGTAAGGTCTTGTGTGGTTCTCGGAAACCTCCGAGATGTTGCATGAGTTTAGGGTTTGACCGCAGGTGTGCGCTCTCTTGCGGAAGCTCCGCCAACGACGAGTTGACCATTTTACTTTGCGCGAGCGAGAGGTGACTTCTTCGGAAGCAAAGATTCGCTCCCGAGCCGCCGCACGGTATTTCTGCAGTCGAACGTGGCTGCCGGGGTTCTTCAGGCAGTACCTGCTGTGGTCGCTTCAAAAATGTCGTTGGATAGGCTTCCGGAAGAGAGGGAACCCCCGCAGTCATAATTGTCAAGGCTGGTGTACTATCGTCAATATTGGGGTTTGCAGCAGGCTGGCCACTTACTGTTGAGCTTTGGAGTACCGCTGATGTGGTCGGGTACTCGCTCGTCCGTTTTTTGAAGTGGCACAATCTGGGCAATCCAGGAAGTAGGTGTCAGGTTTACCGCATCCGTAGCAGAAAACCGTACGCTCTGCCCGACATGCAATAAACCGATGTCCGGTTTGTTTGCAGTTCCAGCAGGTCGTGAGGTTCCCCACCGCGGCTACCGTAAGCTCGTCTGACTCCCTGTTGGTGTCCTCCAGTGCTGGAATATTGGTCTCTTGTATCACTTCCGCAATTCCGCGCCGCGGAACTGATCTAGTCAACAGGTATGGCCGTTCTCGGAGGTCCTCCTCGACTCCTTCCTGTCGACTGACGGCTCTTAGAAGCGATGCCATGTCCTGAGGGCCGGAGTTCGCGACGTGACGACGAAGTTCCGGCCTCAAATTGCTTTTTAGCATCCGCAGCAGTTGTGTTTGAGTCACCAGCTCCGTTAACTGGTCATTTAGCGGTAAGATGTCGGCTCGAAACTCGCAGAAGGGCTCGTCTGGACGTTGCCATCTGGCATGGATTTTGTCCAAGACCCTCTCGTCCATGTTAACTGTGGGATACTCCATACGGAGTGGCTCCTTCAGCCGTGACCAGCGGTGGGATGGTGGAGTAGCATGTATCCGCCAGTACGTTTCCAGCGCTGCTCCCCTCAGCAGTATCGGCAAGTAGCCGGCCAGCACCGTGTGGTCCCCCGCCAACATCTGGTCTATCAGGGACTCCACCAGATCAATGAAGACCTCCACGTTGATGGAATTTGGTTCTCCGCTAAAATGGAGATTCTTACTAGTAAATTAGGTAGATTAATGTCCGTAAAGGACATTAATCTACCTAAGCGATGGTCTGCTGCCTCGGCGAAAGAGGATGGTAAGATCCGCCGAGGTTGGCCTTGTCTGAGGACGCGTGAATGCACCGGCAGGCTAGCGTTGCGGTGTCGTGGGGCGGGTTCTTTTCCCCAGCACAAGGACCCACTACAAAAAAATATCGCATCCAGGAATTTCGAGGGTCAAAGAAATATCGACCGAAGTCGAGAAGGAGGTAACCTACTAAGGGTCAAAGAATATTGCTGACTCAAAAGACAAACTGGGCCTGGAGAAAACAAACGAACTTAGGATGACTTCGTCGTTACCGGCGAGACTTATGGCCCACAAATGAGAATGGGGCATCCAGATGGTAGCGGTGCCCCCTCGCATCCTCCCAACCGGATCAAGATCAAAATGTAAGTGTGGCCATATTTTTCATTTAAGTAAAAAACTCATACAAACATTTAAATGAATTTTCCCTTTAAATGAAAAATTTAAAGCTGGTAAATTTATATCATAGTATTATGTGAGGGAATCACATAACACTATGCCATAAATAGGCACGCGAGCAGAAGGCCACCTTACCCGGCAAGAGCCCCTATTAAGCGAAATGAAAGAAAGAGCGCGCCCGATCGCTAGCCCATTTTAACGGAGGAGCCTGCCAGCGATGCGGGGCCTATACTCGGTCACGTCGAATGAAACGGAAAGACCGAACTTGGGTTAAATCAGACATTTCTTTTATTTTCCATTTTAATTTTTGTCTTAATACCATTCCATATCGCATAATAAATTAACTATGTGCAATGATTGTAAAAATTAAGGAAAGTTGATCAACAACAAATTAAGAGATATATAACGTTTCCCCAATTACTATGATGCAGAGTTTACTATATTTAATATTTTCGTTTCATAATTGTTCAATGCAAGATACCCAATATATGAAGAATTTCATATCCGTTGTTCCGTTCGAATATAATTAAAAGGAATATACATACAAATTCTAACCAACGAAACCCGATAAAATAAAAAAAAAAAAAAAAATTATATGAAATTTCATTGGGTTCTATGTTCGTTGTGTTGATATTACCTAGCAATTTAATTATGATACACAATCAAGGAACTAGATGCCTGAACTATTTGACCGCACCTCTATTTTCCAATTTTTGCATATTTCTCTTTTAGTCAATATATTTAAACATATAAGTATCAAGGTACAAATACATATAAATATTTAAAAAATCTAAAAAGAGAAAAAACGGTATACTAACCTACATCTTCGCCGGGCGCCCGCTGATGATGTGGTGAAATCTTAAGACTAAATACTTCATGGACACTTAATGATACATTTTTTTTTTTTTTGTAATAATTATATGCACTTTAATTTATACTATATTGAATCGTGATAGCACTTAAATAACTCCGATCGGGGCGATACCAATGCACGCAAGAATGCAATCCACAAAAAAAATTTGATGAAATTCGCTAAACGAATATTTGTACCCCGCACTTAAATTAAGCTTGTTGTGATGTTGAACAATCGACGGAAAAATTTGCCTATCCGCTTGTGCTGCGCTGCTTGCTAAGTTTAAGTATGGACAATTGTCCCGCTAACGAAAGGGATAAGAAAAGCCTCTAAGCACAACATTTGAGCAGTGCATTCATAAGCACGTTCGAAAACTGAAGGTCGACACCAGTAATAAAATAAAATTTTGATCGTATACAACAATGCAATACACAATTAGCACTCAATCAGAATATCAAATCGTAGCAAATTGTAAAATGTGTGATTTTGAGAGCAATATTTGCTCACACCCAACTCCTCGATCCGTTCAAATCTCTGCATGATCTCGTTGTCCATCGGTAAATCTCAAATCGCTGCTAGCTCAGCTGAGTTAGATTGCATTCGGTAATGCAATACATCGTTGGGATGCACTAAATCAGTGCTCCCATGTCCAAAATTTTAATTTGCAGATTTAAAATTTTTCAAAGAATTAACTGAAGTAAAGCAAAATGAAAAAGATTGTAAATAGTAATAAAAGTTAAATCTCATGAAGAATATAATTAAAGGGAAACGTTTAAATTTAATATAAAGGAAAATTGATATAAAATTACGTTTAATAATAAAGAAAAAAAAAATATTTTATAAATTACAATTATGAATGGAAGTAATGAAATCTTTTTTTTCTAAATCTACAATTAAAATTTCGGATAAGGGTTAGGAAGGTTTTCGAGCAGTTTGCTTGTGTGACTGCTCGATTACTACACAACGCTGAATTATGTTGAGGATATGCGTTGGCTGCACCCTATAAGGTTGCTCCGGAGAGGTCACTGAATCTAGAGTCAGTGGTCTTACTTGACTGAGTCGCGGCGGAAGACCCGGATCCGAAGTCCCCGACGAAAGGTAATTTGCTCTCCGAATCTGGGTCGGTTGGTTCCCAGCTGGGTCCTGATGTCCTCGTGCCGATCTGAGTCGTTTTAGCGCTGAAACGGTTTCCTTACAACGACGGATGAAGGAGTAGATACGTTCCAATTCAGTGATTGTTAAATCACAGCAGATTTGGTCTGGTGAACCATCTTCAAAAGTTAAACCACTCCTGATGTGCTCCGTCAGAATGCTAGCAACCCCAATACTTTTCCTTTCATCGAACAATCATAGAGTGGATACATTCCTTCGCCAATATGTAGGCAAAGTCGACATGTATTTTGCAGGTTCATGGTGGAGAAAATGTTAAAAATAACGCTATAAACAAAGCTTAACTACTAGCAAGACAAAATTCTCATAAAGTGGCCGAAAGTGGAGAACTTTAACAACTCACAAAAAAAATGTATGCTAAAAAAATTAATAACGAATGTTTCATGAACATTCGGCCTTTCCATTCATCTGTCCCCTTCTCAGGCAATTACACCAACGGTGAGCTCTTCCTTTGCGTTACAGGCACTACTCTCTTGAGGCAACATAAATATCAGAGTTTGGAAGTGCTCTCTCATACGCTAGTTTTGACAGTTTGTTAGCCCAGGGTTGATTCTGACCCGCAAGCAGCGCGTGTCTTATCATCGATAGTCACGGACTAGCTAAGCAGCCAATCCCGTGAAATCCAAGATCCATGTAGTGGAAGACACTTAGGCACCGCTTGGCTTGGGGTGCAAATCAGAATCCTTCGCAAATAAGATGTTGTGATAATAACTTCCGAATACACATAAGGACTCTAATATCATTTGGCCTTACTAGTCATACAATGGTGGTAAACCACCAAAGTATGAGTCAAAGCAGGTCCAAACGATATTGATGTCCGAGGACAAAACACGTACGGAAGTCATTAAGTTACTGGCGCACGATTTGTGCAATATCTCTTAGTAGTTACCTACCCGCCATAAACCTTGTAGCGACACCTAGAGCGAAGGTCTGTCTCATGCTCACGACTGTTGATACAGCACGTTGGGCGCCATTTTGTAGTGACAGTAGGTTTAAAAAATGTCCGTCGAGGACTGCAGCGATGGTCTGCTGCCTCAGCAAAAGAAGATGTTGAGATCTGCCGAGATTGGCCTAGTCTGAGGACGCGTAAATGCGCAGGCAGGCTAGCATTACGGTGTCGTAGTGCGGGTTCCTTTCCCCAGCACAAGGACCCACTACAAAAAAATTTCGCATTCACGAATTTAAAAAAGTCTAATGCGGATCGACTGGTGTCGAGGCCGAGGTAAGCTACTAAGGGTTGAATCTGCTTATAGCCAGTAACAAACTGGGCCGGGAGAAAACAGACGGACTTAAGAGCAGGCTTCGTCGTTACCGACGATACCTATGGCCCACAAATAATAGTGGAGCATCCAGGTAGAAACCGGATCAAGATCCAATGTAGACGTAGCCATATATTTCCCATTTAAGTGAAGAACACATACAAACATAATTTGTATGAATTTTTCCCTTAAATGAGAAATATAAACGTGGCCAATTTAAACCATAAAACGGCACGCGAAAGGAAGGCCACCACATATTTGTGTTATCCCATTATTACTTTCAAGAAAATATTCCAACATTACGGAAGAGGTCACTTTTTAACGTGGCAAAAATAAAGAATTGTCAAATTTTACAGTGAAACTAAACGTTACTGATAATCGTTCGACGACCGAAAAGAGTCACTAATCGTGATACTGCTCAAACACTTCCCGCACAATAATCAAAAACCGAGAGCGGTTTGAAAGCAGACATCCGCTACTTCTGGTGATCAGAAACAGAATCGTCGCCTCCTTTCCAATGCCAGCGTAATCCGCATGACACAACGGTGATTTTCTAGCGCCCAAGCAGATTTTCCACTTCGTTTGTCCGTCGTCTTTCGTATCGTCACCCCGCTACGGTGGATGAAGACGAGCCCCTTCTGCCGCCACTCTAGATTGCATTTGGCAATGCAATCCGTGGATGGCTGTATTATATCAGTGTTCTCATGTTAGAATTTTCAATTGCAGATTTGCGTAATAAAAAATAATAATATATTGAAAAGTTTAAATCATAATAAAAAGAAAAATATTACAAAGAATATCAATGTAAAGAAAAATTTAAGTTTAATATATAAAAAAACATAATATAACATAAATTTAATTTATAAGAACATTAAATTTTTTGTTTTTTCTCTAAATTGTATAATTTACAAAGATTTAAATTTGAGTAATAAAATTTCACAAATTTGCAATTGAATTTCGGAATAATGTAATGCCGCTTTTCGGGCAGTTTGCTTAGGTGACGGCTCGATTACTACAAATGTCGGAGCTTAAGGAAAAGTTGGAACAGCGAAATCTGGCTACGCAAGGTAAGAAGGCCACACTGATTGCACGCTTGTGTGCCGCGATTGAAACGGAAGGCGTGTATCTGGATTCGGGTGTGTCCTCAGATGCGGAAAAAGGCGCAGAAGGTGGAGAAGCAGAAACACCAAAATCAAAGGAATCAGAAAATGCGCTGATGCAAATATTGATGCTGATGCAGCAAGAGCGGCTAAATGAACAATCAGCGGAGTTAAATGAGCAATTATCAACGCTAGACCAGAAGCTGGACTAATAATAATTCGAAATAAAGGCAGACATCACACAGAAGCTGGAGGCAATCGCACAAGGCAGATTTGCAAAAACAGTCAACTGATTTGAAGGCAAGTTTGCAAAAACATTCAACCGAAATAAAAGCGAAGCTCGGTAGTCCGAACAACCAAATTAAATGCGTCGAGGAGAAGGTCAGCCAGATCTAGGGGAGGACCAACCATGAGATGAGAAAAATGAAAAAGGAATTGGAAGCAGCGAAAGCAGTAGTAACCACCTCACCAGCCCTGCTTATAACCGCAGCGCAAAGCACATCCAGAAATGTGAAAGCACCAATATTCGACGGCCAAACAGTCTGGAGTATTTACAAAACCCCGTTTAAAGCCGCCGCTAGGACATATCACTGGAATGATCAGGAACGAGCAACTGCATTAATTCTTGCTCTAAGAGCTGCCGAGTTTTTGCAGACTATCCCCGTCGAGTTGCACTCAAACCCGGCTGCTATAATGAATGCGCTCGACATGCGTTATGGAGACGATCATCTGAAGCAGATTTATCGGTCACAGCTATGGCATCGGATGCAGAAGTCTGTTGAAACCCTACAGCAGCTAGTCCAACACATTGAGCGACTGGCACTTCTGGGCTTACCTAGCTTACAGAAGCATTCATCAGTGCATTAAAGGACCAGGAACTGCAACAAGCCGTGCGTCTAGCTCAAAAGCAAACGGTTAAGGATGCATTGGCTTATAGTCTGAACTTTGAGGCAGCGAAAAATGTGACTCTTACCACTGCCCGGGCTCGCGAGGTAGTGACAGACGAGCGCAGGTGAGAGCGCGTCGAAATTGAGCGAGAGCTGCAGGTATTACGGTGAGAAGGGAATTACGGTGAGAAGGGGCACCTGCAAAGAGACTGCAAGAAGCGAAGAAAACGGAGCTATTGTCCAGGGTGTGCAGCTAGGAAGAGATCCAGACCGAGTCAGGAGCACAGAATGGAAGCCCTTCAAACTGAGGGGTCGGGAAACATGTAAGAGCGAACTTCGTGGGGCAGAGGTTGGCTAGGCGAATCGACCTCCCCAGCACCACCATCACTGTGTCAAGACTACGTCGTGGAGAAGCGGACTTATGCCTTGCGGGTCAAGTTGACGGAGAATATTCCACCATAACAATCGACACTAGTGCAACCCGATCGATTATCCGACCAGACCTAGTGAGACAACAACTACTTCACAACGGCAGGACTTACTACGGACAGCTAACGGAGAAACTGCACCTGTTCATGGAGAGGTCAACCTCCAGATACAATTGGGAGACCTTGCGTTCCGACATAATTTTCTGGTCGCGAACATTATGGATGACTGCATTCTCGGAATGCATTTTCTGCGACCACATGGAATCACGTTTGATTTGGGCAAACGGGTATTGAAATGGCAGAATGTCGCAGTATTGCTGGAGGATCCAAGCGTCCAAATTCCCAAGATGAATGTAGTAGTATGTGCTGACACTTTGTACCAAAATCGTCCGAAAGCATTGTATGGGCCAAGCTTGATGGTGATTCTGGAGACCACCGATCTTATCTGATAAAGCCAACGAAGACATCGGCTTCGCGCAGTTTGATTGTAGGACGAAGCCTTGTAAGATCTATAAGGAACGGACACGTGCCGGTTACAGTACTTAACACCGCAGACAACCACAAGCATCAAAGCGGGGGGAGTCACCGGCAGCTGCCAGCTCGTTTCCACCATCACCTCTTTGGATGCTACTTACGACCATCATTCTAAAAGGAGGCAAGATACAGACAAAGCCCGGGAACTCACGTCTGCAATATTGAAGCAGACCAAATTGCCAGTGCAGCTATTCAAGCGAGCCTCTGATCTGGTCACCAAGTACAGTGACATCTTCTCAACAAGCCCGGATGACCAAGGCCGAACGAGTATGGTAACTCACGTCAAAGATACACAGGGAAACAAGCCGATCCGGCAAGCACCGAGACGTCTTCTCATAACCAAACAAGGAAAAGTCAGCGCGCTGATCTCGGATATGGAAAAACAAGGTGTTATCGAGCCTCCTGTCAGTCCGCCAGTAGCTCTAGTAAAGAAAATGGATGGTAGCACTCGTTTTTGTGTCGACTTTAGGCAGCTTAACGACGTCATTAAGAAAGATAGTTATCCGCTTCCACGCATCGACGATATCATAGATACTTTATCAGACGCAAAATGGTTTTCTACACTCGATCTCAAGAGTGGCTACTGGCAGGTAGAAATCGACAAGAAGGGCCGAGAGAAGACCGCATTTTCAGTTGGGACCGGATTGTGGCAATTTGTGGTGATGCCGTTTGGGCTTTGCAATGTTCCAGCCACTTTCGAACGCTTGATGGAGTACGTGCTACGTGGTCTAACCTGGAAAACCTGCTTGGTGTACCTAGATGACATCATTGTTATCGGGAGAACGTGTGAAGGGCATGTGCGAAACTTAGAAGAGGTGTTCTCCCGATTGCGGCTGGCGAATTTGAAACTTAGTCCCGACAAGTGTACCTTTTTTGCAGCCTGGGACACGTTGTACCAGCAGAAGACCCTAAGACAATTAAAGCCGTAAAAAGCAGGCCAACACCAAACAACAAGCGCCAACTACGAAGTTTGCTAGGTCTGGCGACCTACTATCGAAGATTCGTCAAAGACTTTGCCAAAATAGCTAAGTGTCTCCATCTCCTAACCGAGAAAATTCGTCCGTATGTCTGGAATGAACAATGCCTACCAGCCATTGAGACCTTGAAGGGGAAGCCGTGTGAATCACCCGTGCTGGCATATCCGGAACCCGGAAAAAAGGTTGTAGTTGACAGCGATGCGAGCAACGGCGGTATTGGAGCTGTACTCTCCCAGCAGATCGATGGCGAAGAAAGAGTCCTCTCGTATTACACTCGAGTTCTCTCAAAAAGTGAGAGGAACTACTGCGTGACCAGGAAGGAGCTATTGGCTATAATAGAGGCAACCAAGCAGTTCCGCAAGTACCTTTATGGCCAGGAATTTGTTCTTCGAACAGACCATGCATCGCTGAGATGGCTGGTTAACTTCAAAAACCCCGAGGGACAAGTTGCGAGATAGATCGAAAGATTGCAGTCATACGATTACAAAATTATTCATCGGAAGGGCGGAGTTCATGGAAATGCTGACGCCCTATCTTGTCGTCCATGTCCACCTAACTGCAAGTATTGCCGACGAATTGAGGAAAAGGAGCCGACCGTTGATCTGCGAGTTCGATGAAGGTTGGTAATTGGAGGAGATTCGAAGTGCCCAGTTAGCCGATGAAGACATCGGACCATTGCTCGTATGGAAGGAGACAACTGGGCGACCTGAGTGGACGGACGTTTCGATGCATGGCGCCACCCTGAAAAGCTACTGGGCACAATGGAACTCCCTTCAGGTGGAGGGTGGCGTACTCAAGCGGAAATGAGAAACGGCGGATGGCAGCTCATATAGGATGCAAACTATACTGTAGTAATCGAGCAGTTGCCTAAGCAAACTGCTCGAAAACTGTCCGAATTTTAATTGCAGATTTGAAAAAATTTAATTATTCCAATTTGTTGTCTTACAAATTAGAAAATATTTTTTTATTATAAGTATAAATTTTATATTATCTCTTCCCTATATTAAATTTAGATTTGTCTTTATAATTATATTCTTTATGATATTTATCTTTTTTCTATTATTTAAATTTCTGTATTTTAATCTTTTTTTATTAATTTAACTCAAACCTGCAATTAAAATTCGGACATGGCAACGCCTTTTCCCGCTGTACATGCACATATTGCATCGGCGAAGGCAAGTTGTTCAGCCGAATGAACGGTTGCTGGTTGAGTCCCGATGCGACAGATACAGCAAGGGACGACAGACAACGAAATGGGGAAGTCTGTTTTTGATCAAGGAACATGTCAGAAGAATCGCGTCGGCAATGAACTAACGGATTGTGATTTTGGCGGCCGGAAGTGTGTGAGGAGGTGAAGCGATGGGAGTGGGCTCTCGCGAAATGTTCATAAATTGATTGGATGTGCGGGAATTTATTGAATCTTCGCGGAGGAAAAGTTCGAACGGGCGCCGAAGCGCACTTTCCACCAACCAACATCTCCTATCGAAGAAAATACGTTTCTTACGGCGCGTTTAGTGCTAGTTGTAAGATTACGGTTAACTATTTACATTTCGGATTACATAAGATTAGTACGCTTAGTACTCAAGGTGACCGTATAAATTCCACTAAATTCCACCTTTGGGACAAAACCCTATAACCTGCAATTGTTTATTGCATTTATCCAGTGAATGTATTATTGCGGTAGCACGCCGACGATAAATAGAAACGGTCGTGCTTTTCGTGGATCAATTTTCGATGATGCGATATCCGGCTTAGCTGCAATAATATAGATACAGAAATAGTGTATTGCATTATAGAAGTAAAGTGCCGCGCACTATATCCATTTTCCGTGCAACAGGTGACAATTGTAGTGTTTGCTTGGAATTAACTGAATTAGCTATCAGCATAATCTCTTCCGCGTGAAGTTTAAATATTGATGTTTTGTTTGCACGCTTAATGCCAATTTCGAAAACGGTTCGTTTCGCTGGTCTCTGTTATTTGGATTAATTTGGGAGAACAGCATCAAAAGCTAATAGTAAACAGCATATGTAGTTTCTTAGATTAGGAGTTACCTTTTGTGCAAATTTGAACCATTCCTGTTGCATGCCATTTTTTGTCTATTTTTTATTTTTGTTTTTTTTTAATTTGTGCATGAATTCAAAAAAAAAAAATTAAAGAAAATGTCAAAGTAAGTCTAATAAAGTTTACTGCATCATTTGAAATAGGTGACAAACGAATAAAAAATAGAAATAAATTACATAAATTTAAATAATGAAAAGCGAATCTGATAAAAAGAAATTTCATAGCGAAAGGTGTCAAGGCTGAAATTTTCTAAATGTATTACCATTTCCATAATATATACATGGCGGCGAATCAAAATGGGATACACATGTATTTTTAGTTGTTACTAAACAGTTTATTTATTAGCGCTGGTCTGGCTCTGAGCGCTTGTCCCCATAAGGGCTTGTGCCAACCCTCGCATGGCCTCCCTGCTCTGCAAAGATAACCATGGGACCAAAAAGGCGACTGCACACACGAACGGAGATAGCGGCTCCGAGGGGGGACCCAACAAAACTGGAGCACACAAAATCAAAAGACACAAATACCCAGAAAAAGAAACGAAGAATAATAACGACGACGCAACCAGCGGTTGCAGCCACGATGTCAACAGTACATCGCAAGCGGTACTAATCACGACAAAAACGAAGACTACCACAACGACGTACGAAAAACGGAGAATACAGACTGAGATTCCTGCGGCGTTCGGGCGCAGCAAAAAAATGATGCGAACGCCCGAGCGTCTTATTAAGGAGAAACGGGAAACTCTGCAGGACACTTCAGGTGTTCGAGCGGTGGGAGATAACATAAAGAGCACCGAAAATTCGATTGTCACTGCTGCGGTCGTTACCGAAGCGACCAATGCAAGGATCGCAAATCCCGACATTGCAACGAAAAACCCAGGAGCAACGAGGAGATTACGGCACTAAAAGCAAAGAGTGCCCAGACACCGCGTGAATGCACCGCCAAAGTTGAAAATGTGGCGGAAGTACTGCACTCAGAAACGGAACGCGATAACCTCTCCCAAGGAAAGTTGCAAGGTACAATTGCGGCACGGCAAGCCCCCAGTGTACTGGTGGTCTACTGAAATCGCTGAAAAGCGGAGGGAGTGTCACAAGCTTCGGTGTGAGGCTCAACGGGCGCGGAACCGTGACGAGACATGCAACCAGGTGGCAGCATATAAGTCGGCCAGGAAATGCCTTCGCAAACTGATCAACAGTAGCAAAGCTCGCTGCTGGCAAGACCTAGTGGACAATGTGAACAAGGATCCGTGGGGCCTTGGCTACAAGCTGGTCATGGGGAAACTTGGTGCCCTACGGAAGCCTTGTATACATGACGCGGAAAAGATGGACGCGATGGTGCGGGGACTCTTCCCCGCCCATCCCGTCCGTGTTGACGCTGTCCATGGTGAAACAGCAGTAGAGTGCCCACTCTTCACACAGCTGGAACTGGAGGAGGCAGTCCTCTCCTTGAAAGCGAGGGAGGCTCCAGGTCCCGATGGTTTTCCAGCTGAGGTGTTGCGGCTCGTCTATCACCATTGTCCTGACTTGCTGCTCAGCACATTCAACGCTTGCCTACGGGACGGGGTTTTCCCGGTACGATGGAAGGTGGCGAGGCTCGTGCTGATCAGCAAGGGGAAGGGAAATCCCGAATCGCCGTCTGCATACCGCCCGTTATGCATGCTAGACACGGCTGGGAAAGTGCTAGAGAAACTCATCAAGGGAAGACTCACTGAGGCGATTCGTGCTGCTGGGGACCTATCTCCTCGGCAGTACGGCTATAGAGCAGGACGTTCTACCATTGATGCGATTGCAGAGGTGGTGAACGCGGTCCGAAAGGCAGAGGCATATAGTCGCACCAAGCGACGGATCGTCCTGTTGGTGACACTCGACGTCAGGAATGCCTTCAACTCCGCTAGATGGGTGGATATTCTGGACACGCTGGAAAACTCTTTTCAAGTTCCAGAATATGTAATGCGGCTTTTGAGGAACTCCCTAAAGGACCAAAGACTGCTCTACGACACGACACAGGGCCAACGAAGGATCGAAATTACATCGGTCGTTGCCCAGGGATCTATCCTTGGTCCGGACCTGTGGAACGTGTCTTACGACGGGCTACTGAGACTTGAGATGCCAGATGAGTCGCGCTTGGTCGGCTATGCGGATGATGTTGCGGCTCTGGTCGCTGGACGCACCATTGAACAAGTGCAACTTAGGCTAGGTATGCTAATGCGCCGAGTGAGAGACTGGATGACTGCTCGCGGGCTGAGTTTAGCACTGGAGAAAACCGAAGTGGTCATCTTGACAAAAAAGAGAATCCCTAGAGTAAGGATGATCAGTATTGGAGGTGTACAAATCGAATCGAAGCCAGCGGTGAAGTACCTGGGGCTACTGATCGACTCGAAGATGAGTTTCTATGAGCAAATCAGGGCAACGGCTGAGAAGGCTGCTTCGGGAATATCGGCCCTGAGTCGACTTATGGCCAACGTAGGGGGACCCAGCCCATCAAGAAGACGCCTCTTGATGAGTGCTGTAGGGTCAGTGCTACTGTAGGGAGCAGAGGTATGGGGCGACGCTCTCAGCAAGGAGGTATACCGAAAACATTTGGCACAGGTACAGAGAAGAGGAGCACTGAGAATTGCATCTTCATATCCAACAGTCTCCGACTCAGCGGTGAGAGTGATTGCAGACGTGATACCTGTCTCCCTCCTTGCTAGAGAGCGCCGCGCTATTTACTTGCGCCGAAACGAGGATGCGAGGGAGATCGTTGTCCGCGAGGAGAGACAGCGCTCGCTCAACGATTGACAGCATTCTGGGTGAATTGCACGAAGGGAAGGTGGACTGCGCGCCTCATCCCGGATGTGAGACCGCGGCTAAATCGAAAGCATGGTGAGACTGACTTCTATCTGACCCAGCTTTTGAGCGGGCATGGGTGTTTTCAGTCTTACCTGCACAAGATCGGTAAGTCACGGTCTCCCGATTGTCGGTTTTGCCCAGGAGAAGAGGACAATGCCTGTCACACATTTTTTTGCGTGTACAAAATGGGTCAGGCTGCGAAGGGAACTCTACAGGGAGACGGGAGAGCTCACCCCGGATAAAAAAGTTGCGGTGATGCTCGAATCGGTTGACAAATGGAACCAGGTGGCACATTATGCTCGGGCAGTCCTAAAAGATAAAAGGGACTCACAGCAGCCGGGGGCGCTGGGGCTGGGGGGATCGCTCTTCTGGCATTTCCTCTTCCCTTCTCCCCTCCCGCTAGGAAAGGGACTCCCCAGCTTGAAGGCGCCCCACGGCGTAACAAAACGAGACCTGGCCCGAAGTAATGTGTCAAACGGTTCCAGGCTAGGTTCTCAGGTTGACAGGGGAGATGTTTAGTGGGTAGTCCAGTCGCGCATGGGAGTCCCACACTCTGTGCATAAATAGCATTCACCTCCCTACCACAAAAAAAAAACAGTTACAAGTCCGAATTTGATAATTTTTCGTGGGAAATTAAGTGATTGATATGCATTTTGATAAACATTGGATTTAGAGAAAATAAAAATAATGAGTTAAAATCCAAACTCGGTCTTTCCATTTATCTTGAACCTGACCGGGTATGGGACCCGCCACGTTGGCTGGCCCCTCCACTATAATGAGCTAGCCATCGGGCGAGCTCACCCCTTTTGAAACGTTACAGGTGCTCTTGCAGGGATTATGTGATTCCGTCACATAATATTATGACATAAGTTTGCCACGTTTATATATTTCATTTAAAGAAAAAATTAATTCAAATTATGTTTGCATGAGCTCTTCACTTGAATGGAAAACATGGCCACGCTTACATTTGGATCTCGACCCGGTTGGGGAGGGTATGAGGGGGCATCGCTTCCACCTGGATGCCCCACTCTTATTTGGGGGCCATAAATATCGTCGGTAACAACGAAGTCCGCTCAAGTCCGTCTGTTTTCTCCCGGCCCAGTTTGTTACTGGCTTTAAGCAATTTCCACCTTTAGTGGGTCACCTCGGCCTCGACACCAGTCGATCCGCATTAGATCCTTTCAGTTCGTGAATGCGAAATTTTTTGTAGTGGGTTTTGTGCCAGCCCCACGACACCGCAATGCTAGCCTGCCATGCATTCACGCGTCCTCAGACGAGGCCAATCTTGGCGGGTCCCACCATCCTCTTTCGCCGAGGAAGCAGACCATCGCTGCAGTCCTGAACGGACACTTAACTACCCAATTTCACTACAAAATGGCGCCCAACGTGGGGCCCGAAAAGCCCGGCTGTACAACAGTCGTGAGCATGAAACAAACCAACGTCTCTAGGTTTCCATACAAGGTGTCCAGATTTTTGGCGGGTAGATAACTACTAAGAGATATTGCACAAATCGTGCCCCAGCAACTTAATAACTTCCGGACGTGTGTTGTCCTCGGATATCAATATCTTTTGGACCTGCTTTTGATTTATACATTGGTGGTTTACCACCATTGTATGACTAGCAAGGCCAAATGATATTAGAGTCCTTATGTGTATTCGGAAGTTGTTACTGAACATCATTTTTGCAGGCGGATTCTGATCTGCATCTCAAACCAAGCGGTGCCTTAGTGTCTTCCACTACATGGATCTTGATTTCACGTGATTGGCTGCTTAGTTAGTCCGTGACTATCCATGATAAGACACGCGCTGCTTGCGGGTCAGAATCAACCCTGGGCTGACAAACCGTACCTGGGCTTGACCATCCGGATAGCCGCTCTGGAGAGTAAACAGGAGAACCCACCTCCAGCACGTCCCCGAACGCCTCCGATGTGGGACTCGGACCGAAATCCTTGGGATTTTTCGTTGGAATCATCCATGAATCCCATGGCTCCGGTGTGCCGGCTGAGGCTGAACCAAGTGCAACCACTGACCCTTGCTCCAGTGGCTCCTCCGGATCAACGCGGACGTTCTCATCCACCGTATCGGTTGAAGCCGACTCTGATCCCCAGCATCATCCAGGACTGGAATCTCCATTTTAGCGGGGAACCAAATGTCATCAACGTGGAGGTCCTCAGTGACTGCAGCCCCGCTTTTCACGGCTGAAGGAAGTACTCCGGATGGAGGATCCCACAGTTAACATGGACGAGAGGGTCATGGACAAAATCCATGCCAGATGGCAACGTCCAGACGAGCCCTTCCGTGAGTTTCGAGCCGACATCTTACCGCTAAATGACCAGTTAACGGAGCCGGTGACTCAAACACAACTGCTGCGGATGCTAAAACGCAATTTGAGACCGGAACTTCGTCGTCACGTCGCGAACTCCGACCCTCAGGACATGGCATCGCTTCTAAGAGCCGTCAGTCGACAGGAAGGAGTCGAGGAGGACCTCCGAGAACGGCCATACCTGTTGACTAGATCAGTTCCGCGGCGCGGAATTGCGGAAGTGATACAAGAGACCAATATTCCAGCACTGGAGGACACCAACAGGGAGTCAGACGAGCTTACGGTAGCCGCGGTGGGGAACCTCACGACCTGCTGGAACTGCAAACAAACCGGACATCGGTTTATTGCATGTCGGGCAGAGCGTACGGTTTTCTGCTACGGATGCGGTAAACCTGACACCTACTTCCTAGATTGCCCAGATTGTGCCACTTCAAAAAACGGACGAGCGAGTACCCGACCACATCAGCGGTACTCCAAAGCTCAACAGTAGGTAGCCAGCCTGCTGCAAACCCCAATATTAACGATAGTACACCAGCCTTGACAATTATGACTGTGGGGGGTTCCCTCTCTTCCGGAAGCCTATCCAACGACATTTTTGAAGCGACCACAGCAGGTACTGCCTGAAGAACACCGGCAGCCACAAATTCGCGTACTAAAGCCGTTCGACTGCAGGAATACCGTGCGGCTCGGGAGTGAATCTCTGCTTCCGAAGAAGTCACCTTCCGCCGTTGGCGGAGCTTCCGCATGAGAGTGCACACCTGCCGTCAAACCCTAAACTTATGCAACATTTCGGAGGTTTCCGAGAACCACACAAGACCTTACGCACCAATCAATGTGTTGGGCGAAATCGCCGTCGCAATGGTTGACACGGGTGCAAGTGTCAGCTGCCTTGCCTCGAGCCCCTGCTCAAAGGTAGTCCATCAACATCCTACTGTGATAAAACCCTGGCGCTCAGAAATCAGCACAGCTGATGGCACCAAAAATTATATCCAGGGTAGATTGACAACATCCGCGAAATTCAGAGGTCCAACGAAGGATATTGCTTTCTTCATTATCCCTTCACTGACTCAGAACGTGTACCTTTGCGTCGATTTCGTCCTCCAATTTGGTTTGGCCCCAGACATATTCACAGATTCACATTTTAATACTAGATATGTCCATGAACTCGCTTCTATTTCTGACAGGCACGAATTGACGCCTAACCAACGACAACGTCTGGAAGCATCCATCGTAGCTTTTCCATCTTACACTACGCAAGGCCTTGGCCGCACTACTCTAGTCTCACATATCATCGATGTTGGCGATAGTAAATCAATAAAGCAGAAACACTATGCCAACTCAACGGCCATGGAAAAGCTAGTGTACATAGAGTTGGACAGGATACTAGATTTGGGCGTTATACAGGAGTCCCAAAATACCTGGGCTCCACCGGTAACCTGGATGGTGAAACCATGTAAAGTCCGTCTTTGTCTAGATGCCCGGAGTCAATGCAGTGAGTGTTAAAGACGCTTACCCGCTACCGCTCATTGATGAGATATTCGGAAGACTGCCGAAAGCAAACTACATTACAAGTCTCGACATGGAAGATGCATTCTGGCCAATAACCCCTCGATGAAGGGTCGAGGGATAAGACCGCTTTCACAGTGCGCGGACGGCAATTATATCAACTCGTCACAATGCCTTTTGGCCTGCGTAACGCTTCGCAAACAATGACCCGGCTGATGGACAAAGTAATTCCACCTCATCCGAAATATCAAGTGTTCGTGTACCTGGATGATCTTCAACTCATCACGGAAATGTTTGACCAACATCTTCTACTGTTACAAGAAGTAGCCCTGCATATCAGTAAGGCGGGACTCACCATCAATGTCCAGAAAAGCAAGTTTGTTATGAACGAAGTCCGAAAACTAGGCCATGTCATCGGACATGGTACCATCAAAACGGATCCGGACAAAACTCGGGCGATTGACAAGTTTCCCTTGCCGAAGACCGTTAAGCAGCTACGACGTTTCCTCGGAGTGTGCGGCTGGTACCGAAGGTTCGTTCGGAATTACGCAACGGCTTCAGGTACTCTGTCGGACATGCTCCGGAAAGGTAAGTTAATTTGGACCGAACTCAGTTGAAAGGCATTTGAAGAGCTCAAACAAGCCTTGACATCTCCAGTCTTGCACAGCCCTGACTTTCAGAAACCTTTCTCCATCCATTGTGACGCAAGTCCACATGGAGTTGGCGCCGTGCTTGTGCAATTGACAGAAGAGGGAGAGGAAGCTCCCATTGCGTTCATGTCCAGTAAACTGAACTCGGAAGAAAATGTACGGAGAATCCTCGGGAGGCGACCTTGGTATTAACAAGACCTTAGCTAAATTGCGGGAAAGATTTTACTGGTACCACGCTCGAGAAGACGTAGGGCACTGATGTCGTAGATGCACAATTTGCGCTTCCTTCAAAGGTCCAAAGCGACGACTGAGAACACAAATGCAAATCTATAAAGTGGGTGTACCGTTTGAAAGGATTGCTGTTGATATCGCAGGACTCTTTCCTGAATCCGAATGGGGAAATCGATACACGCTGGTTGTGGTGTACCCCATTCCCAACCAGGAAGCAACTACTGTATCCGAACAGCTAGTGCTAAATTGGGTGAGTAGGTACGGCGTACCTTGTGAACTACATTCGGATCAAGGACGAAACTTTAAGTCACTAATTTCTGGCGAAACGTGCGAGCTGCTGGGAATACGGAAAACGAGGACAAAACCGCTGCATCCCCAATCCGATGAAATGTTTGAACTTTTAAACGGCACACTTAATAAACGCCTGGCCAAGATTGTTGACGAGAACCAAAGGGACTGGGATCGGCACATCCCATTATTCTTGATGGCGTATAGAGCTGCCGAACATGCATCGACGGGCGAAGCCCCAGCCAAAGTAATTTTTGGAAAGACTTTTCGTCTGCCGGCAGATATAAAGTTCGGAACACCCTCTGAGAAGCCCCAAACGATCTCGGAGTACGCAAGTGAGCTAAGGCAACAGTTGAGCCAGATACATCGAACAGTGTGAAAACGCCTCGAATCGGCTACTGGCCGCGTGAAGACCAGCTTTGATCTAAAGGCAAATTCTACTGACTTCCAGCAAGATGAGTTGGTGTGGCTATACAACCCACAACGGCGGAAGGATAAGTCTCCGAAGTTGCAGCATAATTGAGAGGAACCATACCGAGTTACAAAACGAATCAACGACGTTGTATATCACATACAGGAACACCGTAAACCGAGCGCCAAAACGAAAATCGTGCAACTGCACCATCTTGCCCCATATTACATCCAGAGAGACAACTGGCGACACATCTTTTCGGGGCGAAAAGAACTGAGGTAGAGGCAGTGTTACATGTCCGCGCAATCCTGAGAACTACTGTTACAATTGTTGCCGAAACTGTTAACACCATCATGATCAATATTGTTTGAAACGAAGGAAACAAAGAAAGTAAACGAATGACGTCCAAAGCATGTACTCGAAATTGCAAGAATGGACCAAGTAGATCCATGATCAACATCTGAATGTAAATAAGTGACATCATTTCGCGTATTCAGAATTTCTCGAGTATCCTAGGTGGTTCTCGTCAGAACATTCGCCAATTTCGAGAAATTGATTGAATGATTAGAGACCCTATATAAAGCCGAGCTGAATGGATGGGGGATATAGTTGTTTTATATCACTTTCTTTTAAAGAAGACGGACTCGTTTCTATGATTGTTCCATACCATTTATTATCAAAAACTGACTGAAATTTCATATATCCTTATGTACTAACTATAATACAACATTTCAGCTTAACGTCTAAATATCATATTCTCATGTAACTATAATATAATCTATTTCAATTTGTAACATCTCCCCTTTTTATTTTTGTTCATTTCAATATATAACATCTCCCCTTTTTATATTATTATTTTTGTTTTCTTTATAGTTTTTAAAATTCACAAATTTACAATGATTCATCATAGGAGAAACAGGCTACTATTTGCGTGCCTTACAACTTCTTCATCATTGTAAACTTGAAAGCATTACCTTATTGTACATTGTAATTGATTTATCATTTGTAAACTCTTCAATAAACCGTGTTTTAATTCAATTTGCACTTTGGTATGTTTTTATGGGGCTTACCAACCTGCCTGCTCGTGTCTAATATCCATTACTTATATTAGAATTGTTTTCTTTATTTTCCTTCATTATTAGTTTACTTTGCCCTGTTTCATTTCTTATACGTGGAATGCAAGAATCCAAATTATTAAGCATTAGCTCATTAATATCCATAAATTGTGAGTCTGTCATTTTAAAACTGGGAGTGTACTCTGATTTTCTTAAGTTTATGCTATTTCGTCTCAATAATTGATTATTTTCATTCTGAATCATAAATGATCTTGGCGTTGAATGCGACTTTATAATCTTAGCTAGTTCCCAAATTCCTTTTCTTTGGTAAACGACATTTTCTCCCATTTGAAACCCCTCCTTTCTCATTTTCCTTATAGTTCTATCGTAGTATGTTTTATATCTGTCTTGCTTTACTTTCAATTATTCATAAATTCCTTCAATAACTTTCGGTTTCAATAATTCCTTTCTAACGGAATATTTGGGGCGAAGTACTCGGCTCATTAATAGTTGCGCTGGTGATGCCGATAAACTCGAAATTGGAGCATTTCTATTGCCAACAATCCACACTCTAAATCTTTTTCTGCATCCCCACATTTTCGAAGTAAGCTCTTCGCTATCCCTACACCCTTCTCCGTTAAACCATTACTACGAGGGTCATTTGGACTAGAGGTTATTAAGCCAATATTCCACTCTTGTGCAAATTGTTTAAATTGATATAAACTGAATGGCATATTATCCGATACAATAATATGAGGGACTCCAAGTTGAGCAAATATTTCCTTAAGTTTTCTCGAAATTTCCTCAGATGTCTTATTTCTTAACAATTTTACTTATCCATCAAAACTAAAAACGGCGCCCCTCGGCAGTCAAGTATATCACAAGCCACTTTACAAAATGGCAGATTTGGAATTTCATGTGGAATCAATGGAGACCTACAATTTGATTTTTGATATTTCTCACATGTCCGAGAGCTACTTATAAAATCTTCTATTTGCCTATTTATACCTGGCCAATACACAGTTACTTTTGCTAGCTCCTTTGTTTTAGTTATCCCTAGATGGCCTTCGTGCAGACTATTAAATATCTGTGCACGAAGACCAATTGGAATGATGAGTCTATCTTCATAAAATAGACGACCATTTTCATATTAAATGTCATTTTTAACTTGCCAGTACTTTTTAATAATATCTTTAACTTTAGTTTTATTTTTGGGCTAACCTTTTTGTAGTAATTATTAGTTCTTTCGACTCATCATCATTAAAAATGGCTTTACGGATTTCCTCGTTCTTCTATCGCTAACAAAGATGGTATGAACTACAGTATTTAATGTCGAGTTAACAGGAGCCGAATTTTTCTCCTTGATACTATGTACATCTCTTTTCCCGGAAGGTACCTAACTTCAATACCATATTTCAATAATTTTTGTTTTATCCTTTGTAACCTGTTTGAGTGAACATGGAACATTAATTTGTTGAAAATTGCCACTAAAGGATAGTGATCTGATAAAACGACGACTTTCCGCCCATAAATATAACCGTGAACTTATCACATGCAAGCCAAAATCATGCGAAATCTTATGATTTTAAAACCAATCCAGTACGCAAATTTAGTTAGACTAAGCTAAATTGAATGGTTTATCATATATATATATATATATATATATATATATATATATATATATATATATATATATATATATATATATATATATATATATATATATATATATCTATATATATATATATATATATATATATATATATATATATATATATATATATCTATATATATATATATATATACCTATATATGTATGTATATTATATATATATATATATATATATATATATATATATATATATATATATATATATATATATATATATACCTATATATGTATATATATACCTATATATATATATATATTGTCGCGTGTTATGGTTCGCGGCCAATAATTTTAATGTACCGGGAGAGTGAAAACGCGATGTCTTTTAACTTAAATTCAAAGTGTTTATTAAATTACTTAAAAATGCACGATCACTTATTTGGTATATTTCACAATTTTAATTTTCACTATTAAAATCTAACTTCCACTTGCCCATAAATTTCTATCGCAATTGTCTTCTAAGATCACTTAACAATCAACGAAAATCACTTTTCTATTACTCGAACAATATCGCTTTCCACAAACTATCGCAGTTTTGATCGCGGTCGAATGAAATGATGCCCCCATTCATTCAGCTCGCCTTTATATAGGGTCTCCATCCGTTCAATGCATTTCTCGTACATTGGCGAATAATCTGCCGAGAGGTATCTGGTATATTCGAGCAGATGAATGGAGCAGTGACTCACTTCCAAATGTTGATCATGCTTGGTGGGTTCTCGTGGTCTCGAGTAAATTCATTTTGTTGATCATAAGGTTCTTAATGGTTGTGAAAACAATTGCGACAGTAGCTCGCAGAATTATTTATACATGTAACACTGCCCCCACCTCAGTTCTTTTCGCCCCGAAAAGATGTGTCGCCAGTTGTAGTCAATTCTCCCTGGGTGTAATATGGGGCAAGACGATCCAGATGCACGATTTTCATTTTGGCTCTTGGCTTACGGTGTTCCTGTATTCGATATACGACGTCGTTGATTCGCTTTGTAACCCGGTATGGTCCCTCCCAATTATGCTGCAACTTTGGAGACCTACCCTTTCGCCGTTGCGGGTTATATAGCCACACCAAGTCATCTTGCTGGAAGCCAGTAGAATTTGCCTTTAGATCATACCTGGTCTTCATGCGGTCAGTAGCCGATTCGAGGTGCTTTCGTACTGTCCGATGTATCTGGTTCAACCGTTGCCTTAGCTCACTTGCGTACTCCGAGATGGGAGGTGTTCTGAACTTTATATCAGCTGGCAGACGAATAGTCTTTCCAAAAATGACTTTGGCTGGGGCTTGGCCCGTCGATGCATGTTCGGCAGCTCTGTACGCCATCAAAAATAGTGGGATGTGTCGGTCCCAGTTCCTTTGGTTCTCGTCAACCATCTTGGCCAGGTGTTTATTGAGAGTACCGTTGAAACGTTCGACCATTCCATCGGATTGGGGATGCAGCGGTTTTGTCCTCGTTTTCCGTATTCCCAGCAGCTCGCACATTTCGCCAGAAATTAGTGACTTAAAGTTTCGGCCTTGATCTGAATGTAGTTCACAAGGTACGCCGTACCTACTCACCCAATTTAACACTAGCTGTTCGGCTACAGTATTTGCTTCCTGGTTGGGAAAGGGGTAGACATCGGGCCGCTTGCTGAAATAATCGGCTACAACCAGCGTGTGTCGATTTCCCCATTCAGATTCAGGAAAGGGTCCTGCGATGTCAACAGCAATCCTTTCAAACGGTACCTCCACGTTATAGGTTTGCATTTGTCCTCTCAGTCGTCGCTTTGGACCTTTGACGGAAGTGCAAATTGTGCATCTACGGCATCAGTCCTCTACGTCTTCTCGAGCATGGAGCCAGTAAAACCTTTCCCGCAATTTCGCTAAGGTCTTGTTAACACCAAGGTGGCCTCCCGAGGATCCTTCATGCATTTCCTTAACCACATCGTGGATTCGGCTTTTGGGAAGTATAGTTTGCATCTTATAGGAGCTGCCATCCGTCGTTTCCCATTTCCGCTTGAGTACGCGACTCTCCACCTGAAGGGAGTTCCATGGTGCCCAATGCTTTTCAGGGTTGCGCCATGCATTGAAACGTCTTTCCAATCAGATCGCCCAGTTGTCTCCTTCCATACGAGCAATGGTCCGATGTCTTCATCGACTAACTGGGCATTTCGAATCCCCTCCGATGATCCACCTTCATCAAATTCGGCCGTTATCACTTGCAGATCAACGGTTGGCTTCTTTTCCTCTATCTGTCGGCAATGCTTGCAGTTAGCTGGACATGGATGACGAGATAGGTTGTCAGCATTTCCATGAGCTCTGCCCTTGTGAAGATAAAACGACGACTTTCCGCCCATAAATATAACCGTGAAACTTATCACATGCAAGCCAAAATCATGCGAAATCTTATGATTTTAAAACCAATCCAGTACGCAAATTTAGTTAGACTAAGCTGAATTGAATGGTTTATCATACATATATATATATATATATATATATATATATATATATATATATATATATATATATATATATATATATATATATATATATATATATACCTATATATGTATGTATATGTATATATATATATATATATATATATATATATATATATATATATATATATATATATATATATATATACCTATATATGTATATATATATATATATAAATATATATATATATATATATATATATATATATATATATATATATATATATACCTATATATGTATATATATATATATATATAAATATAAATATATATATATATATATATATATATATATATATATATATATACCTATATATGTATATATATATATATATATATATATATATATATATATATATATACCTATATATGTATATATATATATATATATATATATATATATATATATATATATATATATATATATATATATATATATATATATATATATTGCAATAATTTTAATGTACCGGGAGAGTGAAAACGCGATGTCTTTTAACTTGAATTCAAAGAGTTTATTAAATTACTTAAAAATGCACAATCACTTATTTGGTATATTTCACAATTTTAATTTTCACTATTAAAATCTAACTTCCACTTGTCCATAAATTTCTATCGCAATTGTCTTCTAAGATCACTTAACAATCAACGAAAATCACTTTTCTATTACTCGAACAATATCGCTTTCCACACACTATCGCAGTTTTGATCGCGGTCGAATGAAATGATGCCCCCATTCATTCAGCTCGCCTTTATATAGGGTCTCCATCCGTTCAATGCATTTCTCGTACATTGGCGAATGTTCTGCCGAGAGGTATCTGGTATATTCGAGCAGATGAATGGAGCAGTGACTCACTTCCAAATGTTGATCATGCTTGGTGGGTTCTCGTGGTTTCGAGTAAATTCATTTTGTTGATGTTCTTAATGGTGAAAACAGCTGCGACAGTAGCTCGCAGAATTATTTGTACATGTAACAATATATATACACGTATATATATATATATATATATATATATATATATATATATATATATATATATATATATATATATAGTATACCTATATATATATATATATATATATATATATATATATATATATATATATGCGTATATATTTATATATATATATATATATATACGTATATATATATATATATATATATATATATACGAGGTGTGTTCAAATAGTATCGCGAATTTTGAATTTTCGCGGGTTACGTATATTCGAATTTCGATTTTTTTGTGGCGTTATGTTGGTACTCATGTCTGTCACTTATGCCGACAAGCTCGGCCATTTTGAATGTTCACTTAATTGGTGATAGCTGCTTTACTTGCACGTGTTTTCAATCGCCTTCGATTTTTACTTATTCAAAAAAATGGATCAAAGAACGTGTATCAAATTTTGTGTGAAAAACGAAATTAGGTGCGCGGATGTATTCCGAATGTTGACTGTGGCATACGGAGAAGCTACCTTGGACCGAAGCAACGTTTATCGGTGGTACAAAATGTTTTTAGAAGGCCGAGAAGTTGTGAACGACGAAGAGCGTGCAGGACGCCCGAGCACTTCAACAACAGACGAAAAAATTAATGAAGTGGAGAAAATGGTATTGGCCAATCGTCGAATCACCGTTAGAGAAGTTGCTGAGGACCTTAACATATCGATTGGCTCGTGCCATTCGATTTTTATCAACGATTTGGGCATGAGACGGGTCGCCGCGAAATTCGTACCAAAATTGCTCAATTGCGACCAAAAACAGCAACGCATGAACATTGCTAATGAGATGTTAAACTCTGTCCGCGACGAACCAAATTTGCTCCAGAGGGTCATAATTGGTGACGAATCGTGGGTTTATGGTTATGACGTAGAAACCAAAGCTCAATCATCTCAATGGAAGCTGCCGCATGAACCAAGACCGAAAAAAGCGCGCCAAGTTCGGTCGAATGTGAAAGTTTTGCTGACAGTTTTCTTCGATTGCAGGGGCGTGGTGCATCATGAGTTCTTGCCACAGGGAAGAACGGTCAATAAGGAATATTACTTGCAAGTTATGCGCAATTTGCGCGAAGCAATCCGCCAGAAACGCCCGGAATTGAGGGAGAACAAAAATTGGCTTTTGCACCACGATAACGCCCCTGCTCACACATCGTTGCTTGTGCGCGACTTTTTGGCCAAAAACAACACACTGATGATGCCGCAGCCACCGTATTCCCCAGATCTGGCCCCCTGTGACTTTTTCTTGTTTCCTAAACTGAAGAGGCCCATGAAAGGACGACGTTACGCTACGCTTGACGAGATAAAGACGGCATCGAAGGAGGAGCTGAACAAGATTAAAAAAAATGATTTTTTGAAGTGCTTCGAAGATTGGAAAAACCGTTGGCACAAGTGTATTATATCTCATGGGGATTACTTTGAAGGGGATATATATATATATATATATATATATATATATATATATATATATATATATATATACGTATATATATATATATATATATATATATATATATATATATATATATATATATATATATATATATATATATATATATATATATATATATATATACGTATATATATATATATATATATATATATATATATATATATATATATATATATATATATATATATATATATACATATATACGTATATATATATATATATATATATATATATATATATATATATACGTATATATATATATATATATATATATATATATATATATATATATATATATATATATATATATATATATATATATATATATATATATTGTTGCGTGCATGGGCTGAAAATGTAAATATTTTCCTGTCACGGTAACCCTAACGCGTTTATTTCCGAAACTGCAATGTAATAAGCGAATCGAACAACCGAATATTGGATGGAAGAAAAAGAACGAAAGACGCGACCGGTTGATAGTTTCGATCGGGGAAAAGGGCGTTGGTAGGGGGTTTTCGGTTTTTGTTTTGAAGGCGACAGTCGATCGATGGTTTTTGGCTTTGGGTGTGAGTTCGACAGATGTTGGGAGTTTAGTTTGGCGCGTTTGATTTCGTTGCTGAAGAATTGCAATTTGTGTTTGATTGCGGATAAACGGATAACGGATTCGGAGAAAACAAAAGAAGGCGAGATCGTGAAATAGTCGAAGTGGATGGGGAAAAAGAAAAATAAAAAAACCGGGGTCTTGTGGAAGTCGCGCTCGGTTGCGGACGAGGAGAAAAAATTAAAAAATTGGATTGGAACCGGGGAATCTTTTTTGGTTGGCTGTTGTGGATTCAGGAGTGCGTAGGAAGCTCTGCATCTAGTGATCCCGATTCCTGAGTGGTTTTTGTTAATCGGTGAAGAAAAGGGAATTTTCGCGCGAGTATAACCAACACGATTGAACGTGTTTTCGCGTAGACAGTTTTGTTTTGTGGAATTTCCCTAAACGTGCGAATTATATTTGTGCCGCGGAAAGTGGTCGCAAGAGAAAATTCGAGAGGAAGTCATCAGAGAATTTTTGGGTGTCGTGAGGAAAGCTTGAGTGCATCCTTTTTCCCCCTTGCGGTGACTTGTCAGATTTTGATGGAGTGTTCCGCGCTAAACGGATAATGTGTCAATTGTGCTCCCGAATTGAAATTGTTTTTTTTTTCAATTGAATTAAATTTGATGTTAATTATTCTGGTCCTCAAGTGTGCCAGGAATAAGTGAATATCCAAGAGAAAGAGTGTGTGAAAGTTTTGTTTCTCTTATGAATTTTACATTACGTGAGTCAGGTGCATCAAGGGCTAGTTCGTATCTAGCAATTTCATTTTCTTTGATTCACGCGTAATATGAGTGACGGTTGCCCCTAGAGGAAGTAAAAATCTGCCTGTATTGAAGCGATCGCTTATATTTAATTCTCACGGCTTTGTGTGGTTGATCGTTGAAGAAAAAAAAATAAAAATAAAGAACCTATAACTGATGAAAAACATTGATTTAAAAAAAAAAGAACATTCTAAATATCACCGTAGTGATCTTCGGAGTTGGATGCCGCTAGTTTTTTTTTGTTTGCATCATATGTTGGAATAATGATCTCATGAAGAGTATTTGTTTTGGTTTGGAAATCTCCACACGTTTCGTTGCGGTTATCGTAAAAATAATTTTTGATCTTGGTTTTAGTAGCCTATTAAATTTCTTTAGCAGAATCCCAGCCAATGTACGTCTCCAGAGCGCTCCGGACGACCAAATAAGTAATGTTACATATCAGGTAATTCATATTGATAAACCAGTTTTTTTTGTTTTATTTACTGGTACTTATATAAATTATATACTACATATATGTATGCTTATTATCAATCTAACACATCAGATAAAGTAGAGACTACATATATAAGAAATCTAACTATTTAATTGTTACTTATAAACATTATATTACGATAAATAAAGTAGAGTCTATGTATATGAAAGCTACCTATTCAGGTGTTGTCATTTTTTTTTCTCTCAACCCACGACCCAGGGCTGAGTTTAGTCGGACAAATACGTACTTAGACCTAGCTACGAAGGTCAGGTATGTTACATGGCGCCCAAGGGGTGGGGCCTGAGAAAGAACAAATAATAACTTAAAACTTTTCAATATCGTAGCTGGCGCCCATTTTTTTTGTGTGTAAAGACACATCAATATTATCGTTAAGAAGAAAACCTTTTGTTAACGTCTAATACATCAAAAGGGAATCAAATAATAAATATAAATTCAGTTAAACAATATCTTGACACTAAGAGAGGTCATTTTTTTTATAATTAAGTTGTGTGTTATAATATTCTAATCGAAGAAAATGTCATCTCCGCCCCTCATAAGTTTTATGCCAACAGAGCATTCCACTCCTCTGGCTATGCAGGCAGCTGAAAATGTAAAAGATAAAATGGCTTCTCCTGACACCGGTCTACCCTTCAGTATGGATAGTCGGAACCCAGAATTACCAGAACCATTGTTGGTGAAGACGCCAATGGGACAAAAGCCTCCCGAAACCCAGTCCCGTTACATATCATCTGTGGAGCAGTCTAACATAAACACCGCAGAGCTATGGAATACGATGGTTCCGGAAGTCAAACAGGATAGTCTCAGCGATGTTCCGCAATGGGATAATTTGACAGGAGAACTACACAAACTGGCTCAAGATTTGGTATCTGATCTAGCACATCAGGTGCGGTTTAGCTTAAAACAGAACTTCCAAACGAATCCTATCTCTCATCCATCAGTCGAGGAAGGAACCTCAAAAATTCTAAACAATCTTAAGGAACAAGTAAATATGCCTCTGGTTCATAATCATCAATGTTCATAATCCATCACCAAGTGTACAATACCCCACTTGGTGATGGGTACAATACCCCACTTGGTGATGGGTAAATGGCCAAATCTGGTCTCAGGGCCAGCTCATCAGAATACGGGCCATGGGTGAATCTCAGAATGTAACTTTAGAGCATCTCGCCAAATCATTTCACGTTTTTCTAAAGAGTTCTGCATTGGAATAGTATTGGAAATACCACGAAATACATGCTCCCATGCTCGATTGGGAATCTCTAACCAAAGCTTTCCTTACTCGTTTTACGCATGACAAAGCTGATATCGATATTAGACGACAGATGGATTCTCGGTTGCAAATCAATAGCGAACCATTTGTGGATTTTTTCGACGCACTGGAAACCCTATCATTACAGTTGCAGCAAGGCATGTCAGACTTGGATATGCAACATCTTTTATTCAGGAACATGTCTCGTCGTTTACGAGATCACCTGGCAGGTAGACACTTTTCCAATGTGCAAGAACTCGTTAAATGCTGTATGTCGGTGGAAAGCGTTTGGAATCTTAATAAGGGTGAACGTGTAATGGGACGCGTGCAAAATGTAAATGAAATAACCACGAACAATCCTGTACCATTACCTAATAGCCTACATAATAATAGGAACAGTACTTCATGCGACAATCCGGATTCCCGAATGTGTTGGTATTGTAAGGAGCCAAATCACTCGTTCCAAAAGTGTCCTTCTCGATCTCAGCAATTACGTTGCTATGGATGCGGGACCCCAGGAGTTCGAAGGCCACAATGTGTAAAATGTAATCCGTCGGTAAACGAACAGCGGAGAGCTTCAAATATGCAGGGAGGTCGTTCTCCAAATATGCGAAACATCCCTCAATCAGACAGTCCGTCGTTAGCCAACAATCGGAATACCGGCGACACCCTATAAACCAATGTATACCAAAACCCAGTATAAATGAGATACATACCCCCTTTTCTCAAGCGATTTCCAATTTTGGAACACAGTCAAACCATATTAAACCGTTTCGTCGATCATATAAAAGATGTCTTAGAACCCGTAAATACTTTCAAACTAGACGATATATCAGTAAGTTATGGAAATTATCCAAGTTATCCGTCATAACATATCCGGAACCTAATGATCCCCGTCCTCATTGCGATATCCTTATCAGTAATCAGTGCATCACAGGACTAATGGATAGTGGAGCAAGTATAAGTGTGCTAGGGCAGGGTTCCCTCGAATTTCTTCAAGCTTTCGGAATAAAATTACAAAAACTTAAAACAAAAATTCAAACAGCTTCTGGACAACAAGTTCCGGTTGCCGGATTTATAAATATACCTGTCACTTATGGTAACCAAACCAAAGAGATGCGACTATTGATCGTTCCGTCATTGACCGGAAGGTTATATCTGGGTATAGACTTTTGGAAAGCATTCAACATAGTCCCTAGAGGTATTGAGAATTTGGACTCCTTAAGGGAAGGCCCCATTATTACCGGTTCAGATAATGAAAATTTATTCCATACCCTAACAAAGGATCAACAACAGCAATTGCAGTTAGTAGTTAAGCAGTTTCCCTCATCAAGTGAATTGGGATTGGGGAGAACAACTCTCGTTTCACATCATATAGATACAGGCCTGGCTAAACCCGTCAAACAACGGCATTACTCTGTGTCACCTGTAATCCAGGAGTTTTTATACCAGGAACTGGACAGGATGATTGCACTGGGAGTCATTGTTGAGAGCCGCAGTTCATGGAGTTCGCCCGTAACTCTAGTACGTAAACCGGGAAAGGTGCGCTTGTGTTTGGATGCCAGACGAGTTAATGAAGTAACGATCAAAGATGCGTTTCCATTGCCTTTGATAGAGGGACTTTTATCACGATTGCAAGCTACCAAATACATCACTAGTTTAGATCTTAAAGACGCATTTTGGCAAATTCCTTTGGACCCTGCCTCTCAAGAGAAAACAGCGTTCACCGTCCCTGGACGCCCTCTCTATCAATTTAAAGTGATGCCTTTCGGGCTATATAATGCGCCTCAGACAATGTGCCGACTCATGCACAAGGTTATTCCGCATGAATTACAGGAAAAGATATTTGTGTATTTGGACGACCTACTCATTACGAGCGCGTCCTTTTCGGAACATCTACAGTTGTTATCTACAGTAGCTGGCTTGTTGAAGTCGGCAGGACTAACGATAAATGTGGACAAAAGCAAATTTCTGCAACGTGAAATTAAATACCTTGGCTATATTGTGAGTGACGGAATTTTAAAAACCGATCCAGCTAAGATTAGCAGTATAATTGAATATCCTAGGCCTAAATCCACTAAAGAGGTTAGACGTTTTATGGGTATGGCTGGCTGGTATCGGCGGTTCATACATCGATTTGCGGCTATTACTGCCCCTTTGAAAGATCTATTAAAATCCAAATCATCGTTCAGGTGGACCGAAAGCGCTCAAAATGCCTTTGAGCACTTGAAGAAATCATTAGTTTCGGCTCCGGTCCTAGATAATCCAGACTTCACCAAACCATTTTATATACAGTGTGATGCCAGTACTGTCGGGATTGGCAGTGTTTTATTTCAAAAAGACGACCAAGGTAATGATCATTCGATTGCTTTTATGTCTTCTAAATTAACAGTAGCGCAAAAGAACTACACCATCACGGAATTAGAATGTCTAGCCGCGGTGCAAAGTGTAAAAAAATTTCGTGCATACGTTGAAGGTCTCCCTTTCACTATTATTACTGACCATGCTAGTCTAAAATGGCTGATGAATCAGCAAGAACTGTCTGGTAGACTAGCTAGATGGAGTTTAAAATTACAAGGATTTCACTTTTCCATCGAACATTGTAAGGGGTCCAATAATTACGTACCTGATGCCCTTTCAAGAGCTCACGATAGTATATCCGAGATTTCGATGTGCTTACCTATATTACCGGAACATCACCATATAGATACTCTATTATCCGATGAAGGTTTTAAAGATCCAGAATATTGCGAACGAATACTTACGTTATCGAAGGAACCTGAGAAGTTTCCAAATGTATGGGTTAAAGATGGACGAATCTATATTCATATAGGGCGATTGACCGATTCCGAAGCAGACATACCTACTACTAAACTATGGATACCAAATAGCCTACAATTAGATCTGATTACAAAAGCTCACGACAGTCCAGAATCGTCACATTGTGGAATAAGTAAAACCACTGAATTATTGCGTCGATATTATTACTGGCCCACCTTGCGTAAGGATGTCGTGACATACATAAATAATTGTAATGCTTGTAAACAATCCAAACCCTGTAATAAAATCTTAAAACCTCCCATGGGACACGAACGTACCTCCAGTAGGCCAATGCAACGTGTTTTCATTGATTTTCTGGGGCCATATCCTAGATCTCGAAATGGAAATAAGCAGCTTTTAGTGGTATTAGATCACTACACCAAATTCGTATGGTTGAAAGCTATGCCAAAGGCCATTTCAGGTGCTGTCATTCAGTATCTCCTGGAGGTATTTTATACTTTCGGAATGCCGGAATTTATCCATTCTGATAATGGGGTGCAATTTACATCCAATCAATTTTCACATTTTATGCAGGAACATGGTATTACCCATATATACAATCCCAAATATTCTCCTCAAGCAAACGCCTCTGAAAGAGTCAACCAGTCTATATTGTCGGCCATTCGTGCTTATGTGGGAGAAGATCATAGTAACTGGGATCAATACCTGAAAGAATCTAGTTTTGCTTTTCGTAACACCATTCACTCTTCAACCGGATGTACACCATACTATCTCATGTTTGGATTTCAACCTGTTAGTCATGGCTCAGACTATGATCTCCTTCGACGACTTTCTGCTTTCGAAGATGGACAGGTCGAAATATCAACTGCACATGCACGATTGCGATCTATAAGAGAAAAGGTCCAAGAAAAAATGGCGGATGCCTATGTTAAGGGACAACAACGGTATAATTTGCGGATTAGAGATCGGAATTTAAGGATTGGTCAAAACGTCTTTGTTAGGACTCACATCGCAAGCAAGGCAGTAGATAACTTTACCTCTAAATTTGCACCTAAATTTGTTCCGGCAAAGATCGTTCGTCGAGTAGGTCAGGTGGCCTATGAATTGGAGGCCCCTGATGGAAATCTCTTGGGTGTATTTCATTGCCAAGATATTAAAATTTAAAATTAGGCGTTCGTTTAGTGGCCCGGCAGTTGAGACCCTTCTCAAGGGGTGGGTCATCCCCACGTGTTGCGTGCATGGGCTGAAAATGTAAATATTTTAACCCTAAAACGTTTATTTCCGAAACTGCAATGCAATAAGCGAATCGAACAACCGAATATTGGATGGAAGAAAAAGAACGAAAGATGCGACCGGTTGATAGTTTCGATCGGGGAAAAGGGCGTTGGTAGGGGGTTTTCGGTTTTTGTTTTGAAGGCGACAGTCGATCGAGGTTTTTGGCTTTGGGTGTGAGTTCGACAGACGTTGGGAGTTTAGTTTGGCGCGTTTGATTTCGTTGCTGAAGAATTGCAATTTGTGTTTGATTGCGGATAAACGGATAACGGATTCGGAGAAAACAAAAGAAGGCGAGATCGTGAAATAGTCGAAGTGGATGGGGAAAAAGAAAAATAAAAAAAAACGGGGTCTTGTGGAAGTCGCGCTCGGTTGCGGACGAGGAGAAAAAATTAAAAAATTGGATTGGAACCGGGGAATCTTTTTTGGTTGGCTGTTGTGGATTCAGGAGTGCGTAGGAAGCTCTGCATCTAGTGATCCCGATTCCTGAGTGGTTTTTGTTAATCGGTGAAGAAAAGGGAATTTTCGCGCGAGTATAACCAACACGATTGAACGTGTTTTCGCGTAGACAGTTTTGTTTTGTGGAATTTCCCTAAACGTGCGAATTATATTTGTGCCGCGGAAAGTGGTCGCAAGAGAAAATTCGAGAGGAAGTCATCAGAGAATTTTTGGGTGTCGTGAGGAAAGCTTGAGTGCATCCTTTTTCCCCCTTGCGGTGACTTGTCAGATTTTGATGGAGTGTTCCGCGCTAAACGGATAATGTGTCAATTGTGCTCCCGAATTGAAATTGTTTTTTTTTTCAATTGAATTAAATTTGATGTTAATTATTCTGGTCCTCAAGTGTGCCAGGAATAAGTGAATATCCAAGAGAAAGAGTGTGTGAAAGTTTTGTTTCTCTTATGAATTTTACATTACGTGAGTCAGGTGCATCAAGGGCTAGTTCGTATCTAGCAATTTCATTTTCTTTGATTCACGCGTAATATGAGTGACGGTTGCCCCTAGAGGAAGTAAAAATCTGCCTGTATTGAAGCGATCGCTTATATTTAATTCTCACGGCTTTGTGTGGTTGATCGTTGAAGAAAAAAAAAATAAAAATAAAGAACCTATAACTGATGAAAAACATTGATTTAAAAAAAAAAGAACATTCTAAATATCACCGTAGTGATCTTCGGAGTTGGATGCCGCTAGTTTTTTTTTGTTTGCATCATATGTTGGAATAATGATCTCATGAAGAGTATTTGTTTTGGTTTGGAAATCTCCACACGTTTCGTTGCGGTTATCGTAAAAATAATTTTTGATCTTGGTTTTAGTAGCCTATTAAATTTCTTTAGCAGAATCCCAGCCAATGTACGTCTCCAGAGCGCTCCGGACGACCAAATAAGTAATGTTACATATCAGGTAATTCATATTGATAAACCAGTTTTTTTTGTTTTATTTACTGGTACTTATATAAATTATATACTACATATATGTATGCTTATTATCAATCTAATACATCAGATAAAGTAGAGACTACATATATAAGAAATCTAACTATTTAATTGTTACTTATAAACATTATATTACGATAAATAAAGTAGAGTCTATGTATATGAAAGCTACCTATTCAGGTGTTGTCATTTTTTTTTTCTCTCAACCCACGACCCAGGGCTGAGTTTAGTCGGACAAATACGTACTTAGACCTAGCTACGAAGGTCAGGTATGTTACAATATATATATATCTATATATATATATATATATATATATATATATATATATATATATATATATATATATATATATATTATATATATATATATATATATATATATATATGTATATATATATGTATATATATATATATATATATATATATATATATATATATATCTATTTATCTATTTATATATATATATATATATATATATATATATATATATATATATATATATATATATATATATATATATATATATATATATATATATATAAACATATATATATATATATATATATATATATATATATATATATGTGTGTGTATATCTATATATATATACATATATATATATATATATATATATATATATATATATATATATATGTATATATATATATATATATATATATATATATATATATATATATATATATATATATAAATATTGTTACATGTACAAATAATTCTGCGAGCTGCTGTCGCAATTGTTTTCACAATCATTAAGAACCTCATGACCAACAAAATGAATTTACTCGATACCACGAGAACCCACCAAGCATGATCAACATCTGAAAGTGACGTCACTGCTCCATTCATCAAGCTGCTGGAATAAACCAGGTATCTCTCGGCAGAACATTCGCCAATGTACGAGAAATGGATTGAACAGCTAGAGACCCTATATAAAGTCGAGCTGAATAAATGGGGGGATTATTCATTACAACCGCGATATTAAAACTGCGAGAGTAAAACCACGATAGTAAACTGCGATATAGTGGAGCGCGAAGTAAAGGCGATATTTATTTATTGATTGATTGTTAAGTGGACAGTTGTAATAGAAATTTATTGACAAGTGGAAGTTAAATATTTAATAGTAAAATTAATAATTGTGCATTGTTCAGTAAATAAACTCTTTTAACTTAATTTAAAAGACAGTGCGTTTTCACTTTCCCGGAACATTAAAATTATCGGCCACGAACCATAGCACGCGACAGTGGTGCCAAGAAGTGAGAAAGAAAATTTTGGAAGTGAAAACGCTTGAGCATTTTTGAAGTGCACAATAGTGAAAATTAACGTGGAAACTGGTGGAGAAATAGCCGAAACAATAAAAATGCCAGGAAACTTTCATCTAAAAATTGATCAATTGGCAATATCGGAGCTCAAGGAGAAGTTGGAACAGCGAAATCTGGCCACACAAGGTACAAAGGCCATACTGATTGCACGCTTGCGTGACGAGATCGAGTCGGAAGGCGTTAATCTGCATTCGGGTGAGCCCTCAGATGCGGAAAAAGGCGCAGAAGGTGGAGAAGTAGAAACACTAAAATCAAAGGAGCCAGAAAAGGCGCTAATGCAAATGTTAATGCTGATGTTATCCAGTCGAACAGCGAAGCTAGATGAGCATTCAGCGAAACTGGACCAACAAGCGATCGAAATCAAGGCAGACTTGCAAAAACAGTCAACGGAAATAAAGCGGAGCTGGGTAGTCTGAACAACCAAATGAAATGCGTCGAGGAAAAGGTTTACCAAGTCGAGGAGAGAATCAACCATGAGATCAACCTGGTCGAAGAGAGAATTAACCATGATATCAGCCAGGTCGAGGAGAGAATCAACCATGAGATGGAAAACATGAAAAAGGAATTGGAAGCAGCGAAGGCAGTAGTAACCGCCTCACCAGCCCCGCTATAACCGCAGCGCAAAGCTCATTCAGGAATGTGAAAGCACCAATATTCGACGGGCAAACGGTCTGGAGCATTTACAAAACCCAGTTTGAAGCCGCCGCTAGGGCATATCACTGGAATGAGCAGGAACGACCGACTGCATTAATTCTTGCTCGAAGAGGCCCAGCTGCCGAGCTTTTGCAGACGATCCCCGTCGAGTTGCACTCAAACCCGGCTGCTATAATGAATGCGCTCGACATGCGTTATGGAGACGATCATCTGAAGCAGATTTATCGGATGCAGAAGTCTGGGGAAACCTTACAACAGCTAGCCCAAGACATTGAGCGACTGGCACTTTTGGCTTACCCAGCTTACGACCCAGAACATCGAGACGACGCAGCAACAGAAGCATTCATCAGTGCATTAAAGGATCAGGAACTGCAACAAGCCGTGCGTTTAGCTCAAAAGCAAACGGTTAAGGATGCATTGGCTTATAGTCTGAACTTTGAGGCAGCGTAAAATGTGACTCGTACCACTGCCCGGGTTCGCGAGGTAGTGGCGGACGAGTTGCGGTGTGAGCGCGTCGAAATTGAGCGAGAGCCGCAGGTAAATGGTGCGCCTAGATGCTGGAATTGCGGAGAGAAGGGCAACCTGCAAAGAGACTGCAAGAAGCGAAGAAATCCGAGCTATTGTCCAGGGTGTGCAGCTAGGAAGAGATCCAGACCGAGTCAGGAGCCCAGAATGAAAGCCCTTCTAACTGAGGGGTCGGGAAACATGTAAGAGCGAACTTCGTGGGGCAGAGGTTGGCTAGGCGAATCGACGTCCCCAGCACCACCATCACCGTGTCAAGACTACATCGTGGAGAAGCGGACTTATGCCTTGCGGGTCAAGTTGACGGAGAATATTCCAACATAACAATCGACACTAGTGCAACCCGATCGATTATCCGACCAGACCTAGTGAGGCAACAACCACTTCACAACGGCAGGACTCACTCACTACGGACAGCTAAGGGAGAAACTGCACCTGCCCATGGAGAGGTCAACCTCCAGATACAGTTGATAGACCTTGCGTTCCGACATAATTTTCTGGTCGCGAACATTATGGATTCTCTGCATTCTCGGAATGGATTTTCTGCGACCACATGGAATCACGTTGGATTTGGGCACACGGGTATTGAAATGGCAGAATGTGGAAGTATTGATGGAGGGTCCAGCGGTCAAATTCCCAAGATGAATGTAGTAGTATGTACCGACACTGATGTACCGAAGTCTTGCGAGAGCATTGTATGGGCCAAGCTTGATGGTGATTCTGGAGACCACCGATCTTATCTGATAGAGCCAACGAAGACATCGGCTTCGCGTAGTTTGATTGTAGGACGAAGCCTTGCAAGATCTATAAGAACGGATGCGTGCCGGTTAGAGTCCATAACACCGCAGACTCAACCACGAGCATCAAAGCGGGAGAAGTCACCGGCAGCTGCCAGCCTGTTTCCACCATCACTTCCGTGGAAGCCACTCACGACCATAAGTTTTTTTTTTTGTGGTATGAAGGTGAATGCTATTTATGCACAGAGTGTGGGGCTCCCATGCGCGACTGGACTACCCACTAAACACCCCCCCTGTCAACCTGAGAACCTAGCCTGGAAACGTTTGACACATTACTTCGGGCCAGGTCTCGTTTTGTTACGCCGTGGAGCGCCTTCAAGCTGGGGAATCCCTTTCCTAGCGGGAGGGGAGAGGGGAAGAGGAATTGCCAGAAGAGCGATCCCCCAGCCCCAGCGCCCCCGGCTGCTGTGAGTCCCTATTATATTTTAGGACTGCCCGAGTATAATGTGCCACCTGGTTCCATTTGTCAACCGATTCGAGCACCACCGCAATTATATTATCCGGGGTGAGCTCCCCCGTCTCCCTGTAAAGTTCCCTTCGCAGCCTGACCCATTTTGTACACGCAAAAAATGTGTGACAGGCATTGTCCTTCTCTCCTGGGCAAAACCGACAATCGGGAGACCGTGACTTGCCGATCTTGTGCAGGTAAGACTGAAAACACCCGTGCCCGCTCAAAAGCTGGGTCAGATAGAAGTCAGTCTCACCATGCCTTCGATTTAGCCACGGTCTCACATCCGGGATGAGACGCGCAGTCCACCTTCCCTTCGTGCAATTCACCCAAGACTGCTGCCAATCGTTGAGTGAGCGCTGTCTCTCTGCGCGGACAATTATCTCCCTCGCATCCTCGTTTCGGCGCAGGTAAATAGCGCGGCGCTCTCTAGCAAGGAGGGCGATAGGTATCACGCCTGCAATCACCCTCACGGCCGAGTCGGAGACTGTTGGATACGAAGATGCAATTCTCAGTGCTCCTCTTCTCTGCACCCGTGCCAAACGTTTCCGGTATACCTCCTTGCTAAGAGCGTCGCCCCATACCTCTGCTCCGTACAGTAGCACTGACCCTACAGCACTCATCAAGAGGCGTCTTCTTGATGGACTGGGCCCCCCTGCGTTGGCCATAAGTCGACTCAGAGCCAATATTCCCGCTTACGACCATCATTGGAAAAGGAGGCAAGGCGCAGACAAATCCCGGGAATCCACGTCTGCAATATGGAAGCAGGTCAAATATCCGAAACCCAGAAAAATGTTTGTAGTGGACGGCGATGCGAGCGATTGGAGCAGTACTCTCCCAGCAGATCGATGACGAAGAAAGAATCTCTCGTATTACAGTCGAGTTCTCTCGAAAAGCGAGAGGAACTACTGCGTGACCAAGAAGGAGCTATTGGCTATAATAGAGGCCACCAAGCAGTTCCACAAGTACCTATATGGCCAGAAATTTGTTCTTCGAACGGACCATGCATCGCTGAGATGGCTGCTCAACTGCAAAAACCCCGAGGGACATGTTGCGAGATGGATCGAAAGATTGCAGTCATACGACTAGAAATTGTTCATCGGAAGGGCGGAGTTCATGGAAATGCTGGCGCCCTATCTCGCCGTCCATGTCCAGCTAACTGCAAGCATTGCCGACGGACTGAGGAAAAGGAACTCCCCGTTGATCTGCGATCGATAACGGCCGAATTCGATGAAGGTTGGTCATCGGAGGAGATTCTAAATGCTCAGTTAGTCGATGAAGACATCGGACCATTGCTCGTATGGAAGGAGACAACTGGGCGACCAGAGTGGAAAGACGTTTCAATGCACGGCGCAACCCTGAAAAGCTACTGGGCACAATGGAACTCCCTTCAGGTGGAGGGTGGCGTACTCAAGCGGAAATGGGAAACGACGGATGGCAGCTCCAATAGGATGCAAACTATACTTCCCAAAAGCCGAATCCACGATGTGGTTAAGGAGATGCACGAAGGATCCTCGGGAGGCCACCTTGGTATTACCAAGACCTTAGCGAAATTGCGTAGAGGACTGGTGATGTCGATGCACGGTTTGCGCTTCTGTCAAAGGTCCAAAGTGACGACCATTTGAAAGAATTGCTGTTGACATCGCAGGACCCTTTCCTCGATCCGAATGGGGAAATCGATAAACGCTGGTTGTAGCCGATTATTTCAGCAAGTAGCCCGAGGTCTACCCCATTCCCAACCAGGACAGGGGGGGGGGGGTTGACAGGGGAGGTGTTTAGTGGGTAGTCCAGTCGGGCATGGGAGTCCCACACTCTGTGCATAAATAGCATTCACCTCCCTACCACAAAAAAAAAAATTCCCAACCAGGAAGCAACTACTGTAGCCGAACAGCTAGTGTTAAATTGGGTGAGTAGGTACGGCGTACCTTGTGAACTTCATTCGGATCAAGGCCGAAACTTTGAGTCACTAAATTTTGGCAAAATGTGCGAGCTGCTGGGAATACGGAAAACGAGGACAACACCGCTGCATCCC
>OZ017740.1:241726036-241733536 GCA_963969285.1 Odontomyia ornata | reverse complement strand
TCCACCTGAAGGGAGTTCCATTGTGCCCAATAGCTTTTCAGGGTTGCGCCATGCATTGAAACGTCCTTCCACTCAGGTCGCCCAGTCGTCTCCTTCCATACGAGCAATGGTCCGATGTCTTCATCGGCTAGCTGGGCATTTCGAATCTCCTCCGATGACCAACCTTCATCGAATTCGGCCGTTATCAGTCGCAGATCAACGGGCGGTTCCTTTTCCTCAATCCGTCGGCAATGCTTGCAGTTAGCTGGACATGGGCGACGAGATAGGGCGTCAGCATTTCCATGAACTCCGCCCTTTCGATGAACAATTTCGTAGTCGTATGACTGCAATCTTTCGATCCATCTCGCAACTTGTCCCTCGGGGTTTTTGAAGTTAAGTAGCCATCTCAATGATGCATGGTCCGTTCGAAGAACAAATTTCTGGCCATATAGGTACTTGTGGAACTGCTTGGTGGCCTCTATTATAGCCAATAGCTCCTTCCTGGTCACACAGTAGTTCTTCTCATTTTTTGAAAGAACTCGACTGTAATACGAGAGGACTCTTTCTTCGCCATTGATCTGCTGGGAGAGTACAGCTCCAATACCGCCGTTGCTTGCATCGGTGTCAACCACAAACATTTTTCCGGGTTTCGGATACGCCAGTACGGGTGATTCACATAGCTTTTCCTTCAGGGTCTCAAAGGCTGTCTGGCATTGTTCATTCCAGACATACGGACGATTTTTCTCGGTTAGCTGATGAAGACACTTAGCTATTTTGGCAAAGTCTTTGACGAATCTTCGATAGTAGGTTGCCAGGCCCAGGAAACTTCGTAGTTGGCGCTTGTTGTTTGGTGTTGGCCAGCTTTTCACGGCTTCAATTTTCTCAGGGTCTGTTTTGACCCCTTCAGCTGATACGACATGTCCCAGGTATTTTACTTCAGCTGCGAAAAGGGTACACTTGTCGGGACTAAGTTTCAAATTTGCCAGTCGCAGTCGGGAGAAAACCTCTTCTAAGTTCCGCACATGCTCTTCGAACGTTCTCCCGATGACGATGATGTCATCTAGGTACACCAAGCAGGTTTTCCAGGTTAGACCACGTAGCACGTATTCCATCAAGCGTTCGAAAGTGGCTGGAGCATTGCAAAGCCCAAACGGCATCACCACAAATTGCCACAATCCGGTCCCAACTGAAAATGCGGTCTTCTCTCGGTCCTTCTTGTCAATTTCTACCTGCCAGTAGCCACTCTTGAGATCGAGTGTAGAAAACCATTTTGCGTCGGCTAAAGTGTCCATGATGTCATCGATGCGTGGGAGCGGGTAACTATCTTTCTTAGTGACGTCGTTAAGCTGCCTATAGTCGACACAAAAGCGAGTGCTACCATCCTTTTTCTTTACTAGAACTACAGGCGCGGCCCATGGACTTACAGAAGGTTCAATAATGCCTTGTTTTTCCATGTCCGAGATCAGCGCGCTCACTTCTCCCTGTTTGGCTATAGGGAGACGTCTTGGTGCTTGTCGAATCGGCTTGGCTCCCTGTGTATCTATGACGTGAGTTACCAAACTCGTTCGGCCTTGGTCATCCGGGCTTGTTGAGAAGATGTCACTGTACTTGGTGACCAGATCAGAGGCTCGCTTGAATAGCTGCACCGGCAATTTGGCTTGCTTCAATATTGCAGACGTGGATTCCCGGGCTTTGTCTGTGTCTTGCCTCCTTTTCCAATGATGGCCGTGAGTAGCTTCCAAAGAGGTGATGGTGGAAACAGGCTGGCAGCTGCCGATGACTTCTCCCGCTTTGATGCTCGTGGTTGAGTCTGCGGTGTTAAGGACTCTAACCGGCACATATCCGTTCCTTAAAGATCTTACAAGGCTTCGTCCTACAATCAAACTGCGCAATGCAGATGTCTTCGTTGGCTCTATCAGATAAGATCGGTGGTCTCCAGAATCACCATCAAGCTTGGCCCATACAATGCTTTCGGAAGAATTCGGTACATCAGTGTCAGTACATACCACTACATTCATCTTGGGGACTTGGACGCTGGGATCCTCCATCAGTACTTCGACAATCCGGCAATTCCAATACACGTTGGCCCAAGTCCAACGTGATTCCATGTGGTCGCAGAAAATCCATTCCGAGAATGCAGTCATCCATAATGTTCGCGACCAGAAAATTATGTCGGAACACAAGGTCTCCCAACTGTATCTGGAGGTTGACCTCTCCATGAACAGGTGCAGTTTCTCCCGTAGCTGTCCGTAGTGAGAAAATTCTGCCCTTGTGAAATTGTTGCTGTCTAACTAGGTCTGGTCGGATAATCGATCGGGTTGCACCAGTGTCGATTGTTATGGTGCAGTGTTCTCCGTCAATTTGACCCGGAAGGCATAAGTCCGCTTCTCCACGATGTAGTCTTGACACGGTGATGGTGGTGCTGGGGACGTCGATCCTCCTAGCCAACCTCTGCCCCACGAAGTTGGCTCTTACATGTTTCCCGACCCCTCTGTTTGAAGGGCTTCCATTCTGGGCTCCTGACTCGGTCTGGATCTCCTCCTAGCTGCACACCCTGGACAATAGCTCGGTTTTCTTCGCTTCTTGCAGTCTCTTTGCAGGTGCCCCTTCTCTCCACAATTCCAGCATCTAGGCGCACCATTTACATGCGGATCTCGCTCAATTTGCACGCGCTCGCACCTGCACTCGTCTGTCACTACCTCACGAACCCGGGCAGTGGTACGAGTCACATTTTTCGCTGCCTCAAAGTTCAGACTGTAAGCCAATGCGTCCTTAACCGTTTGCTTTTGAGCTAAACGCACGGCTTGTTGCAATTCCGGGTCCTTTAGTGCGCTGATGAATGCTTCTGTCGCTGCATCATCTCGATGTTCTGGGTCGTAGGCTGGGTAAGCCAAAAGTGCCAGTCGCTCAATGTCTTGGGCTAGCTGCTGTAGGGTTTCACCAGACTTCTGCATTCGATGCCTTAGCTGTGACCGATAAATCTGCTTTAGATGATCGTCTCCATAACGCATGTCGAGCGCATTCATTATAGCATTCGGGTTTGAGTGCAATTCAACGGGGATCGTCTGCAACAGCTCGGCAGCTGGGCCTCTTAGAGCAAGAATCAATGCAGTTGCTCGTTCCTGCTCATTCCAGTGATTTATGCGAGCGGCTGCTTCGAACTGGGTTTTGTAAATAGTCCAGACCGTTTGCCCATCGAATATTGGTGCTTGCACATTTCTGGATGAGCTTTGCGCTGCGGTTATAATTGGGGCTGGTGAGGCGGTTACTACTGCCTTCGCTGCTTCTAATTCTTTTTTCACTTTTTCCATCTCATGGTTTATTCTCTCTCTTCGACCTGGCTGACCTTTCCCTCGACCTGGCTGACCTTTTCCTCGACCTGGTAAACCTTTTCCTCGACCTGGTCAACCTTTTCCTCGACGCCTTTTATTTGTTTGTTCAGATGGCCGAGCTCCGCTTTTATTTCGGTTGACTGTTTCTCCAGCTTCTGTGTGATGTCTGCCTTGATTTCGATCGCTTGTTGGTCCAGCTTCACTGATTGTTCATTTAACTTCGATGATTGTTCATTTAACTTAGATGATTGTTCATTTAACTTCGCTGATTGTTCATCAAGCTTCGCAGTCAGACTGGATGACATTAGCATCAACATTTGCATCAGCGCATTTTCTGACTCCTTTGATTTTGGTGTGTCCACTTCTCCACCTTCTGCGCCTTTTTCCGCATCTGAGAGCTCACCCGAATCAAGATTCACGCCTTCCGACTCGATCGCGTCACGCAAGCGTGCAATCAGTATGGCCTTTGTACCTTGTGTGGCCAGATTCCGCTGTTCCAACTCCTCCTTGAGCTCCGATATGGTCAATTCATTTATTTTTAAGTTTAAGCTTCGTGGCATTTTTAATGTTTCTTTAAATTTTACTATTGTGCACTATAAAAATGTTCAAATTTTCACTTTCAAAATTTTTCTATCCCACTTCTGACACCATTGTCGCGTGTTATTTGGTTCGCGGCCAATAATTTTAATGTTCCGGGAAAGTGAAAACGCAATGTCTTTTAATTTAAGTTAAAAGTGTTTATTTAATTAAATAAAATGCACAATAATCAGTTAACACTTTCACTAATTTTAATTGTCACTATTAAAATTATCTAACACTTGTCCATAAATTTATTATCGCAATTGTCTTCTAAATCACTTCACTATTACAAAAATCACTTTTCTACTACTCGAATAATTTCGCTTCCCACACACAAACGCAGTTCTTATCGCGGTCGAATGAATGATTATTCCATTCATTCAGCTCGCCTTTATATAGGGTCTCTAAGTATTCACCCATCACAACGTTCTACCGAGAGGTACCTGGAACGTTCGAGCAAATTCATGAATGGAGTGACGTCGCTTGCAGATGTTGATTATGCTTGTTGAATTTACTCGCGGGTTCGAGTAAATTCATTTGTTGACGTTCTTAATGATGATGAAAATAATTGCGACAGTAGCTCGCAGAATTATTTGTACATGTAATTATTTGTACATGTAACAATATATATATATGTAGATATTTATATGTATACGAGTATATATAGACATATGCATGTATATATGTATATATATATATATATATATATATATATATATATATATATATATATATATATATATATATATATATATATATATATATAGATTTGTATATATATAAATGTATATATAATATAAATTTAAGAGGTTTTAGTGGTGTTTAGAATGTATATAGTGTTTTTAAATTAAATTGATAGATGTATTTAAAATAAAAATTCTTTTAATTAATTTCATGATTTTATGTGACATAATATGACTTCCCATCTAATGCTAGCTAATTCCTGATTTTACATTGTTGCAATGGTGTTTTCAATTTAAAAAATTAAGCTTTAAAAAACTTACTTTGGGCCCCTTTTGCAACGTCGGATTCTTCTTTGTTCTTCTTTCTTCTTTGCGTTTCTATATATTCACTGGAGAGGTTTTTGATATATTCACTGGAGGGGTTTTTTTAAATATATCCACCGGAGGATTTATGGTTTATTCACTGGGTGTTTTTTTTTCAAATCTACATTCACCGCGAATGCATTCCACACACGGGTATTGCGCGACAAACACCAACGAGCTATGAATGACAGGTCTTGGGAAATTTTTGACTTTTGCAAAATTGCGAGGTCAGAACAAATTTTTCTATCACCAGCAGATTTCAATCTAGTCACTCACTTTCGCATATCTTCCCGTCCACCGAACAAAAGCATTGAGATATGACCGAACCTATGACGATACCTAGAGCTATTCACGATTTTGAGCCCCTCTCGTGATACACACTTTCACACAACCACAATTTATACATTTTTTGTATTATCTAATCAGTTGTCGATTCCTCGCTTGTTGACGGTCGTAATGGAACTGATCAGAAGTAATTTGGGAGGAAAACTTTACTGAGGCACAATCCTTTGCGAAACCTAGATGCAGCATAAATTAAAGCAATTGCAGAATTCCGCCTCACTAACACGTACGCACTCGATACAAAGTAATGGGGCTTAGACACGCCCCTTCCGTACGATGTTTATTTCCTAACTGAAAAATATTCTCCCTATATTCTTTTCTTTTTAGGGGTTTGTAAAATAATTTTACAGAACCCTACTAAAATTGCGCCTATCTGTCCGTCCGTGTGTTACAGCATTTTTTCTCGCAAACCGTATAAGCTACAAACATAAAATTTTGTATATAAGTGTAAAGTGATGCCCTCTTCAAAGTTTCACTGCAAGAAAAAATTTACACGATGTTTAAGGAGGTCTCCCCACATAGGGGAGTGGGCCCTGAAAAAAAAAATTTAATCAAAGGTAGCCGATATTGGTATCAAATGAAAGGTCTTAATAAGAACTTTTCAAAACAGGGTTTAAACTGGTATTTTTTCTTCAGGGGACGCAAATACACGAAAAATTTGTGCCCCCCTTCGCGATTGGACACCTGTGATCCGAAAAATTATGGAGGTAGGTATTTAGCAGCACAACAACAACAAATACCTCAGAAGTCAAAATTTACTCAACTTTGTTAATAAGATTATGAACATCGAATTTCACATTCACTCTTAAATTCAATCCTCGTTTGAGTCATAAAATTTAGTTTTAGTTTCATTAACTCTTTGGCCAATTCGATTGGCTCCAGATTCGAGGCTCAGAAATGCTCCTTTGGCATCTAAGATTGAACGTGCCATAATATTGACATTATCAGCATATGCTACCAATTGTGTGGACTTCCAAGGCATTTGATGCATTGAAGAAGCGCTGCTCTTCGCCGTATCCTACAGACATCCCACCCTATTCTTACTTTGCCCTTATTTAGAAATTGTTTGGCGTCCTTTTCGGTCAAGTCAATGATGTCAATGCGTTGTCCCCTATAGTTTTCTGGTGTCAGCCTCGCTAGGGAACTCCCTTTTGATGGTGTCTTCTACCTCGCTCAGGTCCGTGACACAGTCAATGCCTCTTATTTCGATCGTTGCCATCAACTTGGGCGAGGCTGCAGAATGCTTCTTTATTGTCGGCCTCTGCTCCGTATTGCTTTAATAGCAGTGTTGGTGCCTTAGGGCCTTACATTTCCCCTGATATCCCGCAACACTTCTGCGTAGGATCGGCCATCTTTGGGTTTTACGAGCAGTGCCTGCTGCCGGGGTTTTCGTCGGGGCTTTTTTGCTCCTGTCTCATGTTAGGTCTTTTCTTTGCTGGGTGCCTATCTGAACTTTATTTTCTGGCCCGTTGGAGTTCCTTTGCGGCTTTTCCTTGCTTTTGTCAGGACTATCTAGAATCCCTTGCCCAGCATTCCACGCTCATCAAATGTTTCCTCCGTTCTTATTTTATCCCGATCTCCTTTGATTGGGCTAGACGCCATTCCTTTAATGATGTTTGATGGTTGAGCTATCTGCGCATGCCCTTTAGGCTTAGCCCTCAGCGCTTCTTCGGCCTTCTGGCTCTTTTCGCCCATTAATCAGCTCCGCCGATAACGCCCTATGCGGTCTAGGAGCTCTTCTAGTTCAAGGACCCCATTCTTTATACCTTTACTGTTTTTTTTTGCATGTTGATTTTATTCCTTTTAGAACATCTCCCGCTTTTCGGATTAGCCTTTCTTCTTGGTGTCACTGGACGGCAATTGATGTTTGCGACCTCCTTTTTTGGGAGAGATTATTTGCTTTCGCTTCCGAGAGATTATTGGCTTCAGCCATATTTTGGACGGTATCGGTGAAATCACACAACGGCGCTTCGTTTGTCTGGTCACTCCTTTTTTTTTCTGCCGTGATTGATTCGTCATTATTTCGGGATTTAAAATCCTTGTTTCTGTCTGTACGGTTGGGGTTGACTGCACATATAACCAAATTCAATATTTGATCATCGTAAAAAATCGAATCGGGTGCGATTTCGTAAAATATAGGTAGATTTAGATATAATTGCAATGTGCAAGTATTGGTTTTTTTTTTTTTTTTTTTTTTTTTAACACTGCAGTCCCATGTGTGA
>OZ017740.1:241711036-241721036 GCA_963969285.1 Odontomyia ornata | reverse complement strand
CCAGTTCGTGCCATCTAGAAAAAGAAGAAATATGCGCTTGAGAAGTTCAAACGTTTAAAATATTTAATCAACTGGTCTGCCCTCAATGAAATTAGATTTAAGTGGAAAGCTGTACGAGACGCCCAACGGAAAGCCTTGGAGAAAGCTGTCGTCGATGCCTGCGAGGTCGGCAACATCAAAAGCTTTTGGGAGCTCATTAACAACATCAAAAACAACAAGAGTAGAAACTCTGGCAAACAGATGGACAGGGAAGAAAGTCTGCGTTTTCTTCAAGACATCAGAAGCAAACAACATCCCCAAATTCAGCAGTTTTAACAAAAATCGCCGAGCTCATAAAAACACGTCGAACCTTAGCGACTACCACAGACAAAGTAAACAGTGAATATGGCTGAAAATTTTATCATACTTTAGGGGCATGTATACCAACACAATTGGACAATCGGCCTCTCCAGACCCGGGAAATTTAAAAATTCCAGGTACTTTTTGAAAAGACCTCGTATATATATATATATATATATACATATATATATATATATATATATATATATATATATATATATATATATATATATATATATATATATGTATATATATATATAAATATATATATATATATATATATATATATATATGTATATGTATATATGTATATATGTATATATATATATATATATATATATATATATATATATATATATAAATATATAAATATATATATATATATATATATATATATATATATATATATATATATATATAAATATATAAATATATATATATATATATATATATATATATATATATATATGTATATGTATATAGGGGCATGTATACCAACACAATTGGACAACCGGCCTCTCCAGACCCGGGAAATTTAAAAATTCCAGGTACTTTTTGAAAAGACCTCGTATATATATATATATATATATATATATATATATATATATATATATATATATATATATATATATATATATATATATATATATATATATATATATATATATATATATATATATATATATATATATATATATATATATATATATATATATATATATATATATAAATATATATATATATATATATGTATATGTATATATGTATATATGTATATGTATATGTATATATGTATATATATATATATATATATATAAATATATAAATATATATATATATATATATATATATATATATATATATATGTATATATACATATATATAAATATATAAATATATATATATATATATATATATATATATATATATATATGTATGTATATGTATATAGGGGCATGTATACCAACACAATTGGACAATCGGCCTCTCCAGACCCGGGAAATTTAAAAATTCCAGGTACTTTTTGAAAAGACCTCGTATATATATATATATATATATATATATATATATATATATATATATATATATATATATATATATATATATATATGTATATATATATATATAAATATATATATATATGTATATGTATATATGTATATATGTATATATATATATATATATATATATATATATATATATATAAATATATATATATATATATATATATATATATATATATATATATATATATTTATATGGTTAAATGCTCACAAATTGAAATTACGACGGCACTTGAACCGTGTAACTATCGATGCACAATATAAATATACAAAGGGATATCAGCAGCACTTGAACTGCGATATCTTCCGCAAAATGAAAAGTTTAATTGATTGGATTGTCACAAAACAATCATATTATTTTCCATAATATGAAATATTTATATAATAAAAATGCTTAGCCTAAATCAATTTCAACATAACAAGAATTCAAGAATATGCAAAATGTACAAGTGCATCGATCAAAAGTAAATTGCCTAGGTCAACGTTTGAAATCAAAACAATTAGAGGTGAGTGAACATGAAAAGCATCATCAGCCAATTTCACGATATCGAAAAGGTAACTGAACAAAAAAATGCAAGGTAACCATATGATTTAATAGCAATATGATAATTGAATTGTAGGTAAGTGAACTTTACGATATGAAATTACGATATGAAAATTAAAAGTTATTGCAGGTATGAATCTATATATATATATATATATATATATATATATATATGTATATATATATATATATATATATATATATATATATGTATGTATATATATAAATATATATACATACATATATATATATATATATATATATATCTATATATATATATATATATATATATATATATATATATATATATTTTTTTTTTTTTTACATGCACGAATAATTCTGCGAGCTACTGTTGCAATTGTTTTCACAACCATGAAGAACCTCATGATCAACAAAGTGAATTTACTCGAAACCACGAGAACCCACCAAGCATGATCAACACCTGAAAGTGACGTCACTCCAGTCATTAAGCTGCTCGAATATACTAGGTACCTCTCGCCAGAGCATTCACTAATGTACGAGAAATGGGTTGAATGGCTAGAGACCCGATATAAAGGCGAGCTGAATGAATGGGGGGATTATTCATTACAACCGCGATAATAACAACTGCAATAGAGTGGAGCCCGAGGTAAAGGCGATATTGATTGATATTCCGTTTTTGTTTTTTGGATTGTTGGATATCCATTTGTTCTGTTTCATCATTTTTTACGGTTATGTCCATATAGTTGAGTTGTCCGTTTGTTTTTTTCCTATAGTGAAATTAATATTCGGGTGTATTTCATTCATATAGTTTCTCTGGCACTTTTCCAGCAGTGTCTTCCATGATACGAAATTACGATATGAAAATTAAAAGTTATTGCAGGTATGAACATCCTCCCCCGCGTTGAATGTGTATTCAACTTCTTATTGAAATCTGCAGTTGATTGTTGTTTTGCACGAGGTATTGGTTCCGGTTTGTAGGAGAAGCGGTTATGTTGGTTCCATAGCCATGATGGCGAGCAGTAGTGCTAAGTATTCAATAGTCAAATGCTGGGTCGTGTGAAACTGAATCTTGTTCGGTAATTCTGCAACTTGATTGTCCTTAACAAGACGTTGCGGAGCAAGTAATTCCTCTAGGTGCGTGTGTTGTTGTGTACCTTGCACCAAGATTGGGTTTAGTTTTTCTGGTGGTATTATGTTCTCCAGGGTGCTGATCCTTGGATATAAGACTGAGCTGTTGCTTGCAAACGTGCGATGTCCTTCAATTGTTACGCGATCATGTTTAATTTCGCAATCTGGATCAATAGTAAGTAGCTCAGATTCCTTGTGTCATTTCAAGGCTTCTTCGGTGGCAGGTGGCGGTAATCTATGTAGGGGCCCTTGATGACACAATCTGTTGGTTTTCGCGGAATAGCTTGACCCATACAGGGCTATCTTGTACTGAGTTAAACTCACAATTCCTACGGATCAAATATCTGCTCCTTGTTTATGTATAGTGTGGGTGGCTACACATAAGTAGGTTTCCCTTCTTGTGATGGTACAAGCGGTTAGATCATTTTGTGTCAGTGGAGTGTATTGGTCTCTATGTGAGTTTATCGCAAGATATGAAGCACATGGTTTTATGGTGACGAAAGTGTTGTTAACCTTAGATGGTAGGGGTATAGTCCTTAGAAGATCGAATTGGTTTTGGTCAGTCAACGGTAATTTTGCCTCGAAAACTACGTGATCACCTAGTACGGCGCCTGTTACTGTTATTAGTTCGTATACTTGGACAACATCATCTTGGTCTCCTGGCAAATGCGTGTATGCTGGAATTGTTGCAATTTCCTCACTGATTTGTTGTGGTGATAACAGTAGGGGGTTCATTCTGCCGTGATGCGTATCGATCAATGTATCTGCTATTGCTGACTGTATGTGATGTACGTTTGACACAACTGTTGTTATCTGAATTTAGAGTGATGTGAGAAGTTGGTAAATTTTCAATTGGTTTTTACCATCACTGTCATTAACCCGGTTGAGCATAAGACTCAATTGGTCATTGATTGCGTTGAATTTTTCCGCGGTGGTAACCTAATCTCGCCTCATGATGTTGATCGTTGAATCAATAATCGAGGTTTGATTTTTGAATAACGCCAATAGTGTTTGCTCATTCTCTCGCACTGCGCCAATTGTATGGGTCATTTCGTCAGCATATGCTGAATCAAGTATGCCAAACAGTGAGTTAGCTACGTTTCCAACTACTTTAGTGCTCCTCTTTTTTGGCGCTTGGTTGGGAATAAGCTATTGTCCAATTGTTCCTTTTCGGAATGCTCAAATTGTTCGACCATTTGCTTACATGTGCTCGTTTGGTGCAACTGTTGGCATAGACGTCGCAGTGTTTTGGTTGCATTTAGAATTGAAGCCATTTCTGTCCAATATGGTTTTAAGTCGTAATAAATTATGAGCTTCCACTCATTTGTGATAAATCTAACTCTGCCAAGGTCTTCAAAGTAAACGCCGGGGTTTGGCTCGAACTCCTCAAATCTGACTCGTTCACTTAGTACAGCTGGTAACATCAAGCATACCAAGAGTATCGTTGAAAGTAGTCCACCATTAGATATCTTGACCTTTTTCTTTGGTCGATGAGATTCTTCATTCGAATCTTGAATTTCTTGTTCCTGGTCTCTGCTATGAGTAGCTTAGATGTCACGTTTTTTTTACTTCGGAGGATTCTTCTTCTAAGGGTAAAGGTGCAAGCCGGCGAATCGCTCATCGGAAGATACGTTGTGCTGTTTTTACGTCTGCAGTCCGAACCAGACCATCATCGCCTTCATATGTTCGAAGAATTCTTCCTAATGGCCATCGCATAACTGGCAATTCATCATCTTTTAGGATGACCATTGTATCTGGGCGGACATTTTTGCATTGCTCTCTCCACTTGTGTCTGTATTGCAATTCGTGCAAGTACTCACGCGACCATCGTTTCCAAAAATCTTGTTTTATTAGTGTTACTTGCTTCCACCTTTTCGCTAGACCTAGGTGTACTGGCTGGGCTGGTGAATCAACTGGAGTTATAAGAGGCTCTCCTATGAGAAAATGTCCGGGAGTTAGTGCATTCAGATCATTTGGATCTGCTGACAGTGGTGTAAGAGGTCTTGAGTTCAGCACTGTCTCTATTTCAATTAAAACTGTTTCGAGTTATTCATGCGTAAGAGATGTTTTTGGAATGATCGGCACTAAGAGTTTCTTCGCTGATTTGACGGCAGCTCCCCAGAGCCCTCCAAAATGAGGTGCTCTCGGAGGAATGAAGTGGAAGTTGATACCTTTTCTGCTGCATGTCTTAGTGATTTCTGCTTGTGCTTCATCAGAGTGAATGATTGATGTGATCTCAGTCAATTGATTTCGTGCACCCACAAAGTTTGTAGTAGTGTCGCAATGCAAATGCTGACAGTGTCCTCGTCGTCCAATAAATCTTTTCAAGGCCCCCAGAAAAGATTCTGTTGTCAAATCTCCTACAAGCTCTAACATAAGTCCACGGCTTTAGTGGAAAAGTAGCAAAACACAGCGATGTATGCTTTTGGCGGTTTCTTGCCTCTTAAATTGAAATGAGTCCATACTGGTCCGCAGAAGTCTACACCACTGTTCACGAATGGTCTCGCTGGTTGCACTCTAGATGATGGTAATCATCTGGGATTGCTCTTGCACATCTAACACAATGTTGAACCACAGACCGAGCCAATGACTTTCCCTTCAATGGCCAAAACCGCTGTCTTGCAGTTGCTAACAGTGCTTGGGGCCGCAATGTAGGTTTCCTGCATGAATGTGATTCCTGAGAAGAATAGAATAAGCATCTGGTGCTTTGCGTCGTACGAAAGATTTGAGGCTTGCAAACGACCACCGACTCGGATGATCCTTCGATCATCTGAAAAGGGCGATAGGTTGCTGATGGTACTAGTGTTGTTAACTTCACCCTTCCTTTTCAACTGACTGATTTCTTCGGCAAAACTTGGTTTCTGCATGTTGCGTACAATCATATAGAGGGCTTCATCTAGCTCCAACGGGTTTATTAAGATGCATGTTGAGCGTGGAACCTTTTTTTCTCTGGTGTGGTTCATGAAGCGTCTCATATATGCTACAATACGTTGTAACCTCTGCATAGAGTTCCTATGGTTAATTTTGTAAATGATTTCATCATCATCAGTTGACGTGGCTAGCGATGTCTGGGCGGTTATACATCTTTTACTTTCGGGTTCATTTTCCAGATGCTTTTCTTTAGCAAACAATGGAGGCCAAGCAGATTCTCTTCCATGCAAAAAGAATGGCCCATAGAACCACAGGTTACAGGACGTACGTTTTTCTGGGTTGAGACCGCGTGAGAGTACATCCGCTGGATTTGCCTTAGAAGTGACATGACGCCATTGCTGTTGCAGTGATTTTTCTTGAAGAGTTTCAAGTGCGATGAATCTGAAGTAATCCAAGCTAGAACAATTTCAGAATCTGTCCAAAAGAATGTTCGAGCTTCCTCAAGCCGCATAACAGTTTTTACTCGAGACACCAAATGAGCGGAGAGTGTGGCGGTGGTGGTAGTGTTTGACGTTGAAGTGGAGCTACTCTGGATTTAGCGCAAAGAGGTCGAACAATAACTCTTCCATCGTTAGTGACCGAGCCGATATATACTCCAGCTCTATAGGCTTGCTCAGAGGCGTCAGAAAACGCATGGATTTGGAGCTCTTTTGACTTCTTTTGGGCCAGTTTGTGTCGTGGGAATTGTATATTATCTACTGCTGTTAAATTCGTCTGAAAATTGATCCATACGCAAGCTGTTGGTCCCAGTCGATGTTATGTTTCCAAAGTTTCTGTACGAAGATTTTTGCGGTAGCGACTACTGGTGACATGAGTCCGAGTGGGTCAAACAGACGGGCTATATCTGAAGTCGAGATTCGTTTAGTAATGCGTTCTGCTTGATCTATTTTTGCCTTAACTCTGAACTGATCAGTTTTCGGTAGCCATGTAAGTCCTAAGGTTTTAACCTATGCGTTGGTCTGTTTATTAAAATCGAGCTCAATTTCTTGATCCTCTGGAGCGATGGTCTGCAGAAGTTGCGGATGATTAGCGCGCCATTTACGCAGTTTAAACCCTGCTTGTTGTAAAATATGTTGCAATTGCTTCTGCATAACCTTAGCTTCTGCCAAACTGTCGGAACCAGCCATACCGTTATCAACGTAAAAGTTGTTCAGGAGAATTTGTGCTCCTAGTGGATTGGTGCTGATGTTTTCATGAGCCAGATTTTGAAGACACTTAGTAGCCAGATATGGAGCCGTCCTAGTGTCCTATGTTACTGTTAAAAGTCGGTAACATTTAATGTCTTCTTGCGGATTGTTCCTCCACAAAATAAGTTGGAACATGCAGACATCCGTTTTAACAAGAATTTGCCGATACATTTTTAGTATGTCTGTGGTAAATAACGTACATATCGTGGCATCCGGAATCGAAGCAGGATGGTAAATAGCTCACTCTGGATAGCTGGGTCGGAATGTAGAACATCGTTTAACGAGTAACCGGTCGATGTTACGCATGATGCATCAAACACAACTCGCAGTTTTGTGGTGCTACTGTCTGGTTTTATCACACAGTGGTGTGGCAAAAAATAATGTTTTGCAGAGATCTGACTCATGTCCACTTCCTTCATATGCCCCAACTGTTTATATTCCCTCATTAATTTAATGTATTCTTGTTTAAACTTCGGATTCCGGATTAAGCGTCTTTCTAAGGCAATTGGCCATTGAGTAAAAACTGGTGGTAAAACTCAGCTCCAATTAGAACATCGATTCGATCTGGGCGGTTAAAATCAGGAGCTGCTAGCTCAACATTGTCAGGTATTGCCCATGATGACATATACAGTGGCTGTGTTGGCTGCATTGACACTATATGAGGTAAAACAAATGCCTCGAGCCGCGAAAAGAAATTTCCCATTCTTAATTTTATTTCAACGATAACTCGCTGGCTGGCGTCGTTTTTTCGTTTACCTATGCCCTCGATGCAAAGAAATGTCTTCTTTGATGCAAGTCCCAATTTTTTTACCAATCTCTCTCCGGAGTCTAAAACTGCTCTGAATTCTAACGTTTGGCCATCAGTTGCTACTACGGTGATCTTAGCTATGCCTAGCAAAACATAGGGTCGAGGTTTTTGTTCACAATCCGCAAATTGCAGAGTTGTCACTGGCTGGTAGATGTAACTTGATGTCTCATGATCATCATTGTCAACTGATGCAAGAGTCGTGATTTGATCCTTCGTGCCTTCGGGTGGTAAATCATGACTTACTGTATTTTGTTCTCCTCCTAAATGAAGCAGTGAATTGTGTCTTCGTCCACATTTTAAACAATGCCGAAAAGTGCATGCATTAGCTTTGTGACCGCCCTTTAAGCAGTACACACACAGACGTTGTTTTTGTACAAACTGCAGTCGGTTGGCGGGAGACAGTAGTAAAAATTTCTTGCAACTGAACAACGGATGGTTATCTTCATTGCAAAGTTTGCACGTAATATCCTTCATGTCACTGGTGATTCCTGATGATACCGTTCTGCTGCTATTAGGCTTATCCTTTTGACCTAATGCCTCTAAGGATTGGAATCTGTTTTCCAAAAATTTAAAAAAATGTTGGAGCGATTGGTTCTCCTTCGGCTCAATGAGCGATTGCTCGTATAAGATAATCGTTTATCGATCCAGTTTTTTTATCAATAAAAATAGCAGCGGATCCCATGTTGACGTGTCCACTTCTAAATTGTTAAGTGCTAGCATACTTTCACGGGTCACGTCATGTAAACTTTTAACTGCAGCCGCTGATGGATTGTCGGACAATATATTGGATTGTCCCAATAATTTTTTTTATAAGAGCTGACGTTAAAACTCTCCTATTGTTGTATCGATCTTGTAAAATTTTCCAGGCAGTATTATAGTTCAGCTCTGTTAAAAGCAGATGTCTGATCAATTTTTCTGCCTCTCCCGTAACGTTCATTTTTAAATACCACGTCTTTTGGATAGCGGGGAGTGGTTGACTATCAATCATCTAGGAGAAAATATCGAAAAATTGCCTCCATTTTAAATAATCTCCATCGAATTTCGGTATTGTTATTTTCGGGAGATTTACAGACGGCTTTTCGCCACGCAAATGCTCAATTGATGCTTGATCTGCTTGTTTAATTGATAGCTTTACCTTTTCGGCGAGCACCATCTGCGCTAGCTCAACGTACCCGGAAGAATTGTAGCCTGCCGCCACAGGAGTCCTAAATTCTTCCCAAATTGAATAATGTAATGACTCAATCCGGAGCCATAAACGATTGATCTCATTTTTTATGGCATAGAACTCTTTGGGGTGATGAATCGTATTTTCGATAAGTTCATCCAATATTGGACGAAGGGTAATCACTATGGCTCTTTGCCTTCGAATTAATTTAGTTACACCAACTTCCTCGGTCGACAGAATTGTTACGCACTTTTTATCACCTTATGGCTTTTGCTCGCATTCTGCACTGAACGTTTCTATGGCTTTTTCAAATATTAGCAAATATTTGTTTGGTACTATTTTTATCTCGTCGTAATACTATTTCTTAAAGTAGTCATGGTCCATAGCCACGTTTTTTATCGAACGAATTTCGCTGTCTATAGCCTCCAACTCAATCCATGCACTTTCTAATTTATGTCGCCGAGATTCAAAGTATGCCCTTAACTTCTATCTGTCGGAAGGGTATTTTCTATAGTTTGCGTTAAAATTTTCTGAATTTCAGATCCTATATTAAGTTGTTTTGCGGCCAACACCTCCATTTTTCAGCTGTATAGTTCTGAACGGGGTCACCAAATGTTAAATGCTCACAAATTGAACACTTATAATTACGACGGCACTTGAACCGTGTAATAAGTTAAACAGGTATAGTTAATTAAGTCACGACGGCACTTGAACCGTGTAACTATCGATGCACAATATAAATATACAAAGGGATATCAGCAGCACTTGAACTGCGATATCTTCCGCGAAATGAAACGCTTAATTGGTTGGATTGTCACATAACAATCATTTTATTTTCCATAATATGAAATA
>OZ017740.1:241686036-241708536 GCA_963969285.1 Odontomyia ornata | reverse complement strand
TAATGCTTGTTGGGTTCTCGTGGTTTCGAGTAAATTCATTTGGTGGTGTTCTTAATGATTGTGGAAACAATTGCGACAGTGGCTCGCAAAATTATTTGTACATGTAACAATATCCATATACCATATACATATATATATATATATATATATATATATATATATATATATATATATATACATACATATATATATATATATATATATATATATATATATATATATATATATATATATATATATATATATATATATATATATATATATAAATACATATAGTCAATTATTTTGTTTATTTATTCTGTTTTTTCTTGAAAAGCCATCGTCGGGCCTTGCTTTGTTGTATGAGCAGACATGTTTTGACTCCTTTGAGTCATCTTCAGTGTCTAAAAGGATGTGCTGAAGGGAATGACTTTTTATAGTCGTAGGATGGGTTAAACAGGTAGTACTAAATTAGCTCAGGTATCAAATTAGGTCAGGTGCTGAAATCGGTCAGGTAGAGGGATATTACGTTTTTGTTTTTTGGATTGTTAGATGTCCGTTTGTTCTGTTTCATAACTGAAGAGGTATCTGCCAGCTTGAAGGCGCCTCACTGCGTAGCAAAATGAGACCTGGCCCGAGGTGATGTGTCAAACGGTTCCAGGTTTGGTTCTCGGGTCGACAGGGGAGGCGTTCAGTGGGTAGTCTCCTTGCGAGCATGAGAGTCCCACACTCTGTGCGTAAATGACATTCACCTCCCAACCACACAAAAAAACACGTTCGTTTGACAACTAATTTAGCTAACTAAATATAGCAATAGATAAAACAACTACAATCATTAGTTGTACACACATAACTCCTATAAAATTGCATAAATTCATGACTAGATTAGTACTACAACCAAAATGCAATAGCAATAATTAATATTAATTCATATTCAAACAATATTTTTTGGAAAAACAAAAACCAGAATTATGTAGTTATACGACAATACATTAATTATGTTATTAGTTACCAATAGTTTAACTAATTCCAAGCATCCCTCATGATTAGGAATATCGTAGAAAGCCAGCTCCATGCAAAAAAATTTACCTCATAAACTAACAATTGCGTGTAAATTCCACACCACTTCAAATATAAGTCAGCGAATCCCACAAATGCCTACATTAGTGAAGTGAAATAGAAAACATCTTGCACACACTGTGCAAAATCTATCGCTGTCTAGGTCATCATAAAAACCGCAGTAGAAGTGAAAACTAGTGACAGTCAAAGCAAGTGGCAAAAAATAATAAGTTGAATGCTTCCCCCAAACCTACTCAACCTTTAGTGATAAGCAAACCAAAAATATTTTCTGATTTAAAATTATACTCGTATATGACACTGATATAGAAACTAGTAGATGAGACAGTAGTCTTCGAGCTGTCAACCTTTGGAAATAAGTCAAGACACTGATAAAGATGAATCAACAGCTTCTAACTGTCGGCAGACACGATATCCTTACTAATGAATAATATGAATGTCACTACAGAGGACATGGTATCGAAGCCAGAAAATTTCAACATGCCGATATGTATTCCTACACAATAAATAAATATCAGCTTATTAATTTCCAATGAAATTTCCCAATTTTTGTAACACCTAAATTATTTTGATTTAAGAAATCATTACCATTAAATTCAACAAAAAAACATTTTTTTTTTATTAAATACAAATATCGATATTTTGTCAACTTCTTGCTGGCTTTTTCAGTGTTTGAATGAAGAAAAAGTCCTTAATTGTCCTTTTTATTCCCCTTGCCTTCTGCAAAACGTTCACTGTAGGGGTCGTAATGCCAACGCTGTTGTCATTGCTGCTAATTACCCGTTCGATGCTGATTACCTGTCCGCTATTAATTGCTTCTTCGCTAATCCTTTGTTCATTAGTCGGTTTGCTTGGGCCTATACAAAATTTCATACTCCGATTTGGACAAGATTTATATCGGACAGACGAGGAGAAACATCGAGACATGACCAAGAGAAAGTCTGAAGGAAGCGGAAACAGTAAAGAAGAAAAACCTGAAGGAATTCAGATCAACTGTGGCAGAGCATATAGTCCTGGAGAACTACTCAATCACGGAAAAAGATGCAAGACTAGTCAAATATATTCAAGACGCAAGAAAGCTTGACATAAGTGAAAGCATAGTAATTCATAAACCGAAAAAGTAGTCCCTACGTAACGAGGATATAGGAAGCGTTTTTCACTTTTATTTTCATTCATTTCAAAATATGCAGGTACAAGCAAACTGACTAATTAACAAAGAATTAGCGAAGAAACAACGGCGGGTAAATAATCACCAGCGAACAGATAATTAGCAGCCAAGAAGCAGTGAATGACAAAGCGATCCACAGCGATGTTTTCCAACCCCTACGATGAGCGTGATGCAAATAGCAAGGGGAATAAAAAGGACAATTAAGGGTTCGGCCACATTGCGATTTAACTGTTGTAACCAGCGATTTTTAGACGCAAATATGAACACACTGCGACAAGATTTGCAAAGGAACTTCAGGCATGCGCAGAACTAATATGCTCATTTGAAGGTATGTCTTTGCCGGTAATACATGCGCTAACTCATTTGTGCGCTATGCAAGAAACTTCCATGCACGCCAGCGTCCAAATTATGTGCGCCTGCGCGTGTGTCACTAAAACTTCCTACTAAAATGATTTTAAGAAAAATCGCAAATTCCTGCGAAAATTGCAGTGTGCGCGGTTCCGTTTAACCATGTGTAACTTGCGACAGTAGTGCGACTATATAATCGTAGTCTGATCCATTCCGAAGGGCATTTTTCTTCATTCAAACATTGAAGAAGCCAGCAAGTAGTTGGTTGAATTTAATGGTAAATAATAATGACATAATAAAAAAAAAACTCTCAACTTGGATAATGTTGAATGCGTTTGCTGTATCTCTCCAGAATTACAATTTTTTACGTTGAAATGATAAGAATTGACTCGTTTTTTTTTTGTCATCCACTTCTATTTTCCTTCGTGACTTTCATCGCGAGTACAGAAGTTAATACATGTTTTCTACATTTTATCTAAAAATCTGAATAATAATTTTTCCTTTGTCTAGTGAAAAAGTGAATTCAACTTTTAGAAAAGTTATTACTTTTTTTTAATTCCGTGACAACCGGAGAAAAATCCGGTCTAAAAATGGCCTGAGCAGAAATTAAAGCACTGGCCAGCTGGTTCAATATGTTGCCCCGACAGGGCGGGGCTGAATGGCTTACCAGCTCACCGAGGGCACAATATGATACCTGTTAGTAAGAAAGGGATTGGAATATGATAGTATTAAAAATTATAGGAGAGGGGAGGGGGAAGCACCTTAGCCCTCTTTTAAGTGTGAAAATTCTGAGAGTAAAAAATAATCCATTTGTCAAGAGCCCGTGCGAAACATACAACCAATCATAGTGCAATTATGAAGGCGGAACCAGGCTCTAATCTATAACCTAAGAAAAAACGTGGGTAAACACCGTCTATGTCTTAACCCACTGGTGTAACTTCTCAGATAAACTTAAACTCAACGGTCAATAATTGTACATGGGGTACGTGGTGCGGTAAATCAAAAAATCTAGAGTAGTAATCGATGGCACTTTTGTAAAAAGTGCTTAGACAGGGGCTAAACTGTAATACCGCAGCGGGAAAAATAACAGGAACCTCTATGTGGTTTCGTTCACTGGAGACTGAAATCTTAATTTCATCAGACTTAAATTTGAATTTTAGAGACATCGATGTAGACACAGAACTCTATGATCAGATTTAGATTATTCTTGGTGAGGATATCCCTTACATTATCGAGACCACTGAATTTATTGAAAAACTCAAACTGTTCCCTCTTGACACTATAAGCATTGCATTTGAAGAACTTGTTATCTAGGTAGTTGACGTTGTAGAGACTGCACACATCCGAATCAACACATTTCGCTTTATATAATCTTAGATTGTTGTAGCCCTTGTAAACAAGGATTCTATTAGTGGATTTGACCACAAGACTGCCTGTAAGCAGAGAATGAAACCATGGTTTTTCACTCCCTTAATTTGGGGGCCACTATCCTTTTTCTAGGCAATGATTTGTCTAATCACGTTTCAGTCTTGTAGCGATCATGTCCATAATTTCTTCCTTTTTAAGGTAGTGTATGTATAATGGTGCCACTCTTCTTTAGCAAAGTGATCGAATTCTGCCACTGCATTAATCCCTTTATGCCCAGAAGTCCAGAGGAAATTGAAGTTCGTGTTTTAATATTTCCTGATCACTTGCCAGATGTCATTAACAACCATTTCATGATCTCTATTATGTTCGCAGTTTAATAGTGCTGCTCTAGAATCAGAGAAAATACAAATGCTGGTGGATGTTTTAATAGCTGAATCTTTTAGTGCTGCAAGAATAGCAGTTCTTCATTCAAAGCCGAGACATGCGCTTCAAAGCTGAAAAATTATGCCTCATTTTTTTTTGTGCAGATGATGAAGGCTCCCCCGTGTCCAATATATTTTTAACATTGTCATTAACATAGACGAAATGTAAGTTATTACTCATTAATGTAACTATTGAATTTATCGTTCAATTGATCTCCCGTTTGGGCTATAGGCAGGATTGCTAGCCCCAAGAGTTACCTTGAAATTAGCTGGCCTGGTGGTAATATCGGGTGGGACTTTGTTGTTAAAACAGGTCTTGAAGCTATAGTATACTAATGCACAGCTGCAGGCTGATGGGTTTAAGACCTCCAATTCCGTGCTGGAAAAGTTGTTGTACGAGTAGAAGCACTTGCTCAGTTCTCCTGCGGTTAAAAGCTTAGCTCTGTCCCTGGTCATAGGTTCTCCTGCCATTTTGAAAGCATGTAGACTAGCAGTACTGCGTGGGAGTCCTAGTCACAGCTTGAAGCTTTTCGAGAAGTTTGCAAAAGTAGTAATGCCATATTCCAGTTTCGGTTTGATGAGTGTTTTGTAGATATTTAAGGCGATGGTAGGTTTGAAATTATTCATGGGTCTACACAATATTCTGATCAGATTTTGCTGACACTGCTTACTGACAATAGTGTCGCTCCATTGCTTAAAGGATCCGGATCTGCTAATCATTCTTCCAAGGTATTGAATGCTATTTTGCCAAGCGATCTGAATTCCATAGATTTTAAAGGTGCGTTGTGGGTGTTTGTGTCTAGAGAAAATAATGGCTTGTCCTTAATTCGAATTAACTTTTAAGCCAACTAAGTCACACGCTCTATAGAAGTTATTGATCTTCTTTTGCAGGGACTCCACGATATCAAGGAGTTTCTTGCCTTCTGATAATATAAGGAAGTCGTCGGCATATTGCAGGATGGTAGTCTTATCGTCCACCAGGTTGTGTAGGCTTTTGGTGTACATATTAAAGTGGAGAGGACTAGGTACGTCACTTTAGGCAAACGGTTTGTGATTAAGATTCTTTGATTCTAGCTGCTGAAGAGTTTAATAATCCAAGTGATATATAGCATTCTAATGCCAGTGTTAATCATAATTTGCTTGAACGTATTCAAATACACATGTTCGTATGCGTTGGAAATATCTAGAATCACAGCTATTTTGAACTTGGATCCATTGGCTGTAGCAAGCTTTAACATTAATACATCGAGGCAAGAAGAAGTTCATTTATTTTTCCGATAAAAAAAACAGTTATAGGGGTGGATAGGACATTGTTTTCTTCGATGAATCGATTAATTTTGATTTTGATCTTTAAGGGAACGCTGATCAGGGATATAGGTCTATAGCTGTTGTGATTTGCTGGATCCATGTTAGGTTTTAAAACTGGGGCAATTCTGATGAACCTACAGGGAGGGGGATGTTACACTCTCTGACCGCGTTATTGCACGCTTCGAGAAGACACTGAGGGTGGTTCACTGCAAGGATTCTCAGCATGCTATAATCTATGGAGTCAATATCTGGAGCAGTGGACTTCTTCTGAGTGGCAAATATCTGTAGCAGTTCTTCAACTTTGAAGAGGTGCTCAGGGTCAACGATAGTTTCAATTTAGAAGGAAATGTTGCTACTGGGATGTTGTTTGCTTCTGATGTCTTGAAGAAAACGCAGACTTTCTTCCCTGTCCATCTGTTTGCCAGAGTTTCTACTCTTGTTGTTTTTGATGTTGTTAATGAGCTCCCAAAAGCTTTTGATGTTGCCGACCTCGCAGGCATCGACGACTGCTTTCTCCAAGGCTTTCCGTTGGGCGTCTCGTACAGCTTTCCACTTATATCTAATTTCATTGAGGGCAGACCAGTTGATTAAATTTTTTAAACGTTTGAACTTCTCAAGCGCATATTTCTTCTTTTTCTAGATGGCACGAACTGGAAGCTTAATATGCTGTGCATCCTACAGGGTGCGTACGGTATTTGAGGACATGCATAAATGTGACTATAACTTCGCGAATTTATTTTTTTATTTTGTTTTTCCTTTTCAGATAAGACGGCGGACTACAACATCACCCAAGAAATGAAGAGACATGCTGTCATCATCGCTATATGTGCTAACCATACAGATTTAGAGATCACCAATTTTCTTAGTTGCGCCCGTTCATTCGTGCATAAGGTTCACCATGAATTGGAAGCATCAGGAGGCGATACAGAATCGGTTGTAAAACGCAAAAAACACGAACAACGTTCTGACACTGTCCGATCTGCAGAATTTTTAGAGCAAGTGCAAGCGATCATAGACGAGGAGCCTTCAAAATCAATCAGGGTCCTTGCGAGTGAGCTTAATGTTTCTGCGCGCCTTATTCGTAGAGTTGTCCACGAAGACCTTCGGTATAAGTCTTACGTGATGCGCAGAGGACAGTTCATGTCGAAACGAACACGGGAACAGAGAGTTCTCCGATCAAAAGGTCTTTTAAACAAAATCAAAAACCCAGAGGCGCCCAAAATGTTATAGTTGTTTCCGACGAAAAAAATGTTGACCAAGATCAAAAGACCAATCGCAGAAATGACTGATGGATATGTTCAAATCCTACGGAGGTTCCTGTTGTTATGCACACTAAATTTCCAGCCACTGTTATGGTTTTAGGTGTTGTCCGCAACGAACGACATGTTATGCCAACACACTTTTTTACTCAAGGACTTCGAGTGAACTCTGCTGCATACATCGAGGTTTTGGAGACGGTAGTGAAACCCTGGATAGACAATGTAAGCGGAGGCAGACCATAAATTTTTCGACAAGACTCTGCTCCTTCACATAAAGCGATGGCGACACAAGATTGGATGTCCGAAAATGTTCATGACCACATAACACCGAACCTATGGCCAAGTAGCTCCCCAGACCTTAATCCTTTGGATTATTACGTATGGGGCATAGTTGAGCGTGAGACGAATAAGCGTCCTCATAATACCACTTCTTCGCTGAAGAATGTTATTAATGCCGTTATGGTCAATATGAACAAGGGGCATTTGATTCGGGCATGTAATCGTTTCCGGACCCGGATCGAAGAGGTTATTGCTGCTAATGGCGATTTTATTGAATAACTTTATAGCCATATATTAATTTAACGTTGTATAAAAAATTCCTGAAATTTCATTAAATTTTGTCAAAAATACAAGCTAATTAATTTTACTCTTAAGTTGTCCTCAAATACCGTGCGCACCCTGTATATGCACATCAAGGCTCCCGGGGAGAGAGAGATCTCACTGTATAACACTTACCTGCTACTACATACGTGTCAACCAGACCAACAAACAGATGCGTTTATTTAATGAATTAATTTTATTTCATTATTATAATTATGTTATACATTTACATTATTTGAATTTATTATTTGTTCCGTTGTTCTATATTCAAGAAAACGTCCTTTGCTGGATTGTTCTTTTGCAGGAGGGTTGCTGCACCAATTGGTTTAGCTCCTTTGACTGAATTGCTAGTTTTTTTTCGGTCACGATGAATTAATACATCAATACAGTATTTTAATCCAAATAAGGTGAAGTGAATGATTAATGTAAATTAAATTAAGTCTCGCTGTTTTACCGCGCTTTAATTTGGTTTATGGTTCATACAATATTTTAATGATTAATTCTGCTAAGCTAATCAGTTTATTACGGAACTAGTTAATGAGGTCTTGTGCGTGCATATGTATAAATTTAGAATATTAATCGAGCAGCAAATTTTCGTGTTTATATCTATTTTAATTATGTTTGTTGTTCAAATGAAATAATATGAATGATATTATTTCATATCAAGTTTGAACAAAACAATCAATTAAGACTATAACTGCTGGCACCGGGCATAATTGCCTTATGATGCTAATACTCTGCCTGAAGGGTTGTGTACGCAGTTATATTAATGAATCAATTAAAAATTCAATTGCTTGCCCTGGGCGGAATGCCATGGATGCTAATATGCCTGACGCGGGCTGACTTATTGAGTATGAAGTTAAATTCATAAACCAGTCAATTATTAGTTCAGCTGCAGACCCTGGGCGTTACTATCCTGGGGCGCTAATACTCAGGCTGACGCCTGCAGTACGTAGTTGAGCGTATCCTAATTCGCTTATCCCGGGCTAAGTGCCTTGGAATAGAATAAGCTCGGTTGCACGAATTGAGCCAGCGAATGGAGAAGCACTTCTCGATTTTCCTACTTGCATAATTTTCTTTTATAGAATAATTATGCTGGCAATTTCTTAGTAGCCGAAATAAAGAAGACAATTAAAATTATTCCATGATCGAAGTTCATATTTGTTTATTGCCATCTCTCTGTAACTGGCGCAATTAGAAAGTTCAAGACTTCGCTCGATTCACTTAATTGCGCATGTGTGTAACCAATTCGTTCCACTGTTACTGAGGCGATACGATGTTGTGTCTTGTGTGCATATGTTTTAATAGTAAATACAAGTATGGATACACATGCACTTCTGCTAATCCATGATACGACCGCTGCGCCCACAGATGGTGTCATTACAATTCGCAGCTTTTCGCGTATGTGGTCATTCATAGTACACAGAGAGGTATGACGAGAGGCGGATCGAGCCATATTTGCACTGCGGCTCCCACAACAAGTTGGATTGATAGTTGTGAACGCGCAAAGGCAACGCCCCATGCGTTCGCTAGCTAATGGCTTCAAGTTGTTTTCCGCTTTACATTCATTCGCATAATAAGAATCGCGACCAAGCCGTGCTACCGCATATAGCGAGTATACGGTGGAAGTAAAAAAAACGGCAGCGGCATGTATCTCACAAGCAAGTACGAGTCAGCCAGCAGAAAGTAACAACGTGCGCAGAAAGAAGAAGACGAAAAAGGAAAAACCGCAACAAAACGTATCTCACGGGTGATTGTCACTCAACCAGGAGGAGAATGACGCAGTAAGAAGAAGGCAAAGGCAGTAGCAAGACGTATCTCGTGAGCGAGCGTATATTAGCCAGATGAAAGCTCTAGAGAGGAGAATGCTGCAATCAGCTCAAAAGCTCTCCTCGCTCTTCTGTAAGTCTGTTTCCCCTAAGAGCGTATCGTTTTTTGGCTCTCTCAATTTACATACAAAGCTTCTGTGGAATGGGAGTGTTCGCGTATAGAGCTCGCCCCGCGACTAAATGTAAGCACATGGTTGCGTACTAGCACAGCAGTTTGTGATTCGACTCTACTGGGGAGCGTGCTGCTACCTACATATCCACCGACTTTGCAACGTGCAGCAAATTACGCGACCTTTGCGATGAAGTTTAACCGCCGGAATCAGGCTGAGGTATTGTGTGGAGATATTCAGATGGTAAGGGGTGAGGTGTTGACTTGAGTCGTGAAATCTCAACGCCTTTTAGCGTTTACGCCGTGTGGCTACCCCGTATTTACCAATTCCTCCTTATGCAGGCCAAACAACAGTCGAAAATCAGTCCTGGAAACCAGGACCATTTAGTGTCTGGGAGCAGGCCTATCCGTTGACAACCGACGGAGCTAAAGGAACCAGACCCCACAAAGTAGTCAGGAGCAGGCACTCCAGGCGGAGTCCAGAAAGCAGAACTCCGATCAATCACTAAAGAGGAGTACCTCGCCAGGATTAAGATACCCCTGTACAGCAGCGAGCGCGAAACCAACATGAAGCTCCAGCGTGGAAGTCGAAGGGAGGTCAAACGGAAGGAGCTTCACGACCTGCGCAGACTCGCCTACTTCTTCAGCTGCTGAGCGGGCCCATTTCCGGGAGCAGGCGAAGGAATTACTCCGCGGGATAAAGAAGGAAGTACGAGTCCGTCATTGAGCGAACGATGGCTTGCAGGCAATTCCACGGCGTGGAAGTTGATACTAAGAAAATGTATGAAGTGTGTTAATGTAAAAGAAATGGACAAAAAAGTAAATTACTTAAATTAAACTTAAAACTGGGTGTTTAGCTGACGACTTCTTAGGGGATAGGTAAGAGGTAATTCCAAGAGTGTGGAGGAGTGTGCAAGGTAAGTATAAGCGCAGGGCTCCTTCGAAGAGGCCGGTAGGTCCCCGTTTATTGTACAACATAACACGACCACCAATACTTGTTGTTGAAGTTGACTTTCTTGTGAGTGGGTTTATTGTAAATGATTTGACTCAAAACGTTAATACTATCACCGAAGTCCTGATAGGACAATGTCTACTGTTGCACAGATTCTCCTAGACCTCACTAAAACTGGTCAGCTCGAATGAAATGTTAGACACGGTAATGTCGGGCGAGGACAAAATCCCTTTGCCATCGACCATAATTATTTTAAACGTATATAGGCCAGAATTAAGTGTTATAAACAATGTCTTCCACCCATTCCTTCAAAATTTTTCCTTTAGTTTTAGATAGTTTGTCGCCCAAATAGGTGTGTCTAGCATTAAGTCGCCGTCTATAACATCATTTTGCAAAGTCTAGTTGTCGTTTGATGTTTTCCATGTCAGTTTCAAAGGCTGATACAGTCACTTTTGGTGGAGCATATATCGAGATAAGGATAAGATTGTATTTGAGATTAACCGTTTGAATCGCAACTGCTTCTAGAGTGGAATTCAACCGGATCTGTGTGAATTTTATGCCCTTTCTAGATAGGATACCAACCCTCCCACCAATGTCGTTGGTTCTGAGATTTCCAATGAAGTTGTAATTCCAAAATTTAGTATTAGATGTCTAATTACTTAATACCTCTTATAGGAGGGCGCAGGGATAATTATATCTGCTTAGGTGCATTTCAATATTGTTTTTGTGTCTCGTTAAACTTTGCACATTCAATTATAATATGTTAAACAATGGATTTAAAAGACTAAGGGAAATCAGTAACTGTGTGATGATGTCTCATAGAAGCACCTGCAGCTTCATATTGAACATTAATAAGCCAGTGAAAAATGGTTTCAAAATTAAACATGGCTAAAAGTTGGGATCAGGGATAGTTGGTGAAAAATTACAATCCTCATGACCTGAGGTGCATGAGTAGCCCTAGGTGATGGCCTGGTTATCCAGACGTTGTTATATCACCATCCATGTTATCGATATTCTTCTGTAACTGGGAAGATACCTTGGGCGACTGTGTTGATCAAATCAACATTTGTGTCCTTGTGTGAGCTTTTAAGAGTATCTGTTTGCTTTTGTTTTATGATCACCTTACGTACATATTCAATGGAGTTTCCGTTGTTGGTGAACCTATCTTTTCTTAGCTGAGGGAAGTCCATCTCATCCCTTGTATCTATTTCTATTGAGGATGACTCTGGGTTCTTTGTTTGTGATATTTAGGATTGAGCTGACCTCAAATGCATGGTTGTATTTTACCCATTTGGAGTAATTTTGGTCCATTGCAACGTGGTAACTGCTGTTGCAAGAACTACATTTGGTCTTGCATGTCCCTCTAGAGCAATCACTCGAGCCGCATCTCAGGCACTTTCGTACTTTATTTTTGCATCGCATTGATGAGTGTCCAAGCCTTCCACAGTTGTTACATTGTCTACGTCTGAATCTAAAATAAACCACATTTGCCTTCTGTCTTTATCCTTGGTATTTATATTATATTGGTTAGTGGCACGGATTTAGCGCCATCTTTAGCATTCTCAACTTCCATGCATCGTATCTATCCACTGGTGTCGCGATATTTACTTTTATAGCATGGGCACTGTCGTCAAGTTTTATACCACTCGCGTTATTTTCGACCACCGTTATACTGCTCTAGAAGCCTTTTTTCTCCTGTTTGCTCTGTATCCTTTGATGCTCTGTGTTCACTCGTATTCTTTTTTTTATCATTTTCCTCAACGGATGGGCCAGGGGTACTTTCAACCAGACTACAGTTATTAATGCCGGGATCCAGAGGACGTTCTTTCGCGTCATCCTCCATCTTACGATTAAAAAATATTTATCTGATCAAGTATATAAACCACAGTACACAAAAGAGTGAAGAGTACTCACCCGACGTGTGTTTGTGTCTACCTAAAATGGCGGTACAAGCGTTAAAAACTCACTTAAAAATTCAGGTTTTGAGGTGGGAAGATTGGAGATATGTGTCCATGCGGACTCCGGTAAAGAAAAAAAAAAAAATGATTTCACATTATAGAAAAATAAAAAAGTGATTTCAACTTAGCTATTTTCTTAGTGGTAGTCCGTGTGAAGTAGTGGGTTAGAGCAAAGTTCAAATCTCGGTGGTGGCATCGAGTTTGTGATTCTGATGTTGCTGTCTGACTATCACCCCACCCAGCTGTGATAGGTACTAATTGAAAAATTAGGTAATAATCACATAGTTAAACGTGATATTGACCATATGGCCTCGAATTCCGGTATGGTCATGGTTCGGATTTGGGCTGTTATGCGATGGAATATTATTATTTTCTTAGTGAGTACTTGGCCGCTTTATTTTTTCCCTTTATTACACAATTTGTCTCTATTGAATACGATCCTTTGGGTTAAGCCTTAGCATATACAATTCATGGTACTGTGGAGACTTTTTGCTTTTAGTCCTTGTGTCTTAAACCCCCAAAATAGGTAATTCTTCATATCGTGGAGGCTTTTTGTAATTGGTTTTTGTGTGAACTATTGAACCGTAATTACAACTTTCAATCCTACAATTATATAACAACATACGTAACTTTAAAAAAATAATAGTAAAAAATAAAAATTGAAGTGTATTTTGCAAACATTAGAACTTAAAATATCTTACAAAATTCTAAGTATGGTTTGGGAACATAAGAACCTAAACTAACTTAAAGCATTACAAACACTTTCTAGGTTATTACTTATATTTGTTAATTATTTCCCATTTTTGCATTAACAATGTCTTGCTGTGCCATTAAGTGCCAGGACTCTGATCATAAGTCCCCCTTTGTGCTATGTTTTGGCCTCTGTGAACCGCCCTGTCATTCGGCTTGCCCAAGTATCAAAGGAACTGTCATCGAGATTATAAACAAATCTGACAACGAAGTCCACTGGTACTGCGAGATCTGCAGGCGTTACTCAAATTCAGCCTATGTTTCTCTGCTCCGTATGGCTAGCTTCATAGCCAAATCTTTATTCGAGAAACTGAGCGCTTTGCATAGAAAATGTTCAGCTGCGTGTAGAAAGATTACTACCTTGCAGGTTTCTGATGTTATATCTGCGTATCCTTCAACTGAACTTAGTCTGGCAACTTATGATGTATTACAGACTTCTGGACTGGATCTTCCTCCATCGGGAGAGACGGCTAAATTCATACTAGAGACAACACCTTTAATTATAACCAGAAGTAATTCGCAGACTAAACCTGCGACAAAAAACAACGCTAAACTGACGGCCAGCAACGACTCTGAGGTTGTACTTCTACATTACTACAACTATAAGCTAGTTATGCGGAAGCTTGTTGCCCTATGTTCGCTTTGCAAACATCAAGCGGAAAAGATGGATGAGATAGTTCAGGCACTCTTCGCCACCAATGCTATCCATGTTTATGCTGTCCACGGTGAAACAGCAATCGAGTCCCCACTCTTCACACAGCCGGAACTGGATGAGGCAGTCCTATCATTAAAACCAAGGAAGCTTCCAGGCCCAGATGGTATTCCAACTGACGTGTTGCAACTTGTCTATCACAATTGTCCTGACTTGCTGCTCAGTACATTCAATGCTTGCCTGCAGGACGGGGCTTTCCCGGTACGATAGAAGATGGCGAGGCTCGTGCTGATCAAGAAGGGTAAGGGAAATCCCGGATCGGCGTCTGCATACTGTCCGTTATGCCTGCTAGACACGGCTGAGAAGGTGCAAGAGCAAGTCATCAAGGGAGAACTCACTGATGCGATTCGTGCCACTGGAGACCTCTCTTCTCGACAGTCCCGCTTTAGTGCAGGACACTGCACCATTGATGCGATTGCAGATGTGGTGAACGCAGTCCAAAAGGCAAAGGCACACCTTTAACCCCGCTAGATGGGTGGATGTTCCGGATACGCTGGAAAACCCTTTTCAAGTTACAGAACATCTGATGCTACTTCTGAGAGACTACCTGAACGACCGAAGTTATTTATTTATTTCTATTTAACAGAAAAAATTCAAATAACAAAATAGATAAAATAATAGTGCAGTAAAATGAATTAAAACAATAGCACAGTATGCAAAAAGCAAGATAAAAGTAATAAAAAAATGCAAGAACTAAGAGAAAATAAGCAAGAAAAATTACTGAGAGCTGAGAAGAAGACAGTTGGCAAATCTTTTATAAACTAAATACGAAAGGGGGAAGGTACCAAGCTGAAGGTCATTATGATTATGAGGTAATCTGAGCATGGGTGAGTGAAAATACACCAAACTACGTGCAAATGGAACATCAAAGATATTCGACGATCTTGTAGAACGCATAACGCGCCTCACAGGAACCTGGTTGGCAAGGCGAGTATCGAGCAAACCATGGCAAAGCCTGTAAAGGAAACATTCATCAAGCTAGAGTCGACGCATTTCCAGCGAAGGAATATTGAGGATAGCTAAGCGTGATTCATAAAAAATGTAGGGAATCTGGAATTTCAGGAAGACGATCCTGGTAAATCTTTTTTGTACAGCTTCTAGCGTGAACTTCAAACACTTCAAATGAGGCGACCAAACTGGCTAACAGTACTCAAGGATGGGATGACCCAAACTAGAATATAATTTAACACACGACAAAGGATCGGAAAAGATATAGGAATTTCTTAAGATCAACCCAGAAATGCGAGAGGCTTTAGAAGTAATTTCAGAAATATGAACGTCGAACTTTAATTTAGAGTCGAAAGTGACACCCAAGTCCCTGAAGTGTGTCACCGTACATAGATACGAATTATTTAACGTAAATTGAAAGCTAATAGCGCAAGGGTTATTAGAAAATGAAAGATAGATGCACTTAGAAACATTTAGTGTAAGTTGGTTATAAGAACTTCAAGATAAAATGGCATTCAAATCATCTTGAAGCAAAGCACAGTCATAGATTGACGACACTATTTTGAAAACTTTGACGTCATCTGCATAAAGAAGGCAGGAGGAGTTGATGACAACGGATGGTAAGTCATTTATAAACAGAGTGAACAATAGTGGGCCCAGAATGGATCCTTGAGGAACACCAGAAGATGGATGGAAGGGAGTAGAAAGACAGCCTTGAAAAGATACCTGATAGACACGATTTGATAAGTAAGAGGATAACCAGTGGAGCAAATAATCAGGAACGTTAAGAAATTTAAGTTTGCTAAACAAAATATACATCGAGTGTTGCCCAGGAATCTATCCTTGGTCTAGACCTGTGAAACGTGCCTTACGACGGGCTACTGAGACTGGAGATTGCAGTTAAAGAAGGTATATAAATGTCCGTAAAGGACTGCAGCGATGGTGTGCTGCCTCGGCGGAAGAGGATGGTAGTATCCGCCGAGATTGGCCTTGTCTAGCTAGCGTTGCGGTGTCGTGGGGCGGGTTCTTTTCCCCTAGCACAACGACCCACTGCAAAAATATTTCGCATTCACGAATTAACAGGCCAGCATGCCGATTGACTGGTGTCGAGGGCGAGATAACCTACTAAGGGTTGAAATTGCTGTGTTTAAAGAACAAGTTGGGCCGAGAAAAAACGCACGACCCACAGAGACTTCGTCGTTACCCGACGATTCTTATGGCCCACAAATAAAAGTGGGACATCTATATGGAGATGGTGCCCCCTCGCACCCTCCCAACCGGGTCAAGATCCAAACGTAGACGTGGCCATGTGTTTCCCATTTGTGTGGAAAACTCATACAAAAGTACTTTGTATGACTCTTTCCCTCAAATGAGAAGCACAAACGTAACCAATTTATGCAATAGCGTTACGCAATGAAATCACGTAACCCTATATCATAAAAGGGCACGCGAGCGGAAGGCCACTCTACCCGGCAGGGCTGTGCAAGACTGGGGCAGATGTCAAAGCTTGCTTGAGTTCTTCCAATGCTTTTCGGCTGAGTTCGGACCTGATGAACTTACCTTTCCGAAGCATGTCCGACAGAGGCGCTGAAACAGTTGCGTAGTTTCGAACAAACCTTCGGTACCAACCGCACTCTCCTAGGAAACGTCGTAGCTGTTTAACGATCTTCGGTAAGAGAAACCCATCAATCGCTCGAGTTTTGTCCTGATCCGTTTTGATGGTACCATGTCCGTCGACATGTCCTAGATATCGGACTTCGGTCATGACGAACATGCTTTTCTGTACATTGCTGTCGAATCCCGCCTTACTGATATGCAGGGCTACTTCTTGCAACAGTAGAAGATGTTGGTCAAATGTTTCTGTGATGAGTAGAAGGTTATCCAGGTAAACGAACACTTAGTGTTTCAGATGAGGCGGAAGGACTTTGTCCATCAGGCGGGTCATCGTTTGCGAGGCGTTACACAGGCCGAAATGCATTGTGACGAACTGGTATAGTGTTCGTCCAGGCTCTGTGAAAGCGGTTTTATCCCTCGACCTTTCATCGAGTGGAATTTGCCAGAAGGCATCCTTCAAGTCAAGACTTGTAATGTAGTTTGCTTTCGGCAGTCTTTCCTATATTCCATCGATGACTGGAAGAGGATACGGGTCTTTAACGGTCACTGCATTGACTTTCCGGGCATCTAGACAAAACCTGGTTTCACCACCAAGGTTACTGGAGAAGACCAGGCAATTTGACACTCCTCTATAACCCCCAGTTCTAGCATCCTGTCCAACTCTGCGTACACTAGCTTTTCCATGGCCGGCGAGATGGCGTAGTGTCCTGTTTTATCGGTTTGCTGTCGCCAACGTTAATAACACGTGAGATCAGGGAAGTGCGGCCAAGACCTTGCGTAGCGTAAGATGGAAAGGTAGCGATGGATGCTTTCAGACGTTGTTAGGAGTTAACTCGCGTCTGTCAGGTAAAGAAGTAAGTTCGTGGACATATCTAGTATTGAAGTGTGAATGCACGAATAAATGTGGGGCAAAACCAAATTGTACGACGAAATCGACGCCAAGGTACACGTTCTGAGTCAGTGAGGGGATGATGCAAAATGTAATATCCTTAGTTTGGCCTCTAAACGTGACAGGTGTAATCAATTTACCCTGGATAGGATGTTTGGTGCCATCAGCTGTACTGATTCCAGAGTTCCCGGGTTTCACCACCGTAGGGTGTTGATGGATTACCTTCGAGCCGAGACTCGAGGCAAGGCAGCTAATATTTGCACCGGTGTCAATAAGATCGTCATTCTCTTGTGCAATTCTCGGAAACCTCCGGGATGTTGCATACGTTCAGGGTTTGACGACAGGTGCGCACTCTCTGGCGGAAGCTCCGCCAACGTCGAGTGGACCATTTTATTCTGCGAATTGGGAAGCAAAGATTCACTCTCGACCCGCACGGTATTCCTGCAGTCGAACGTGATATGGCTTTAGTAAGCGAATTCGTGGCTGCCGGTGTTCTTCCGGCAGTACCTGCGGTGGTAGCTTTAAAAGTTTCGTTGGAGAGACTTCCGGAAAAGAGGGAACCCCCGCAGTCATAATTGTCAAGGCCGGTGTATTGTTGTCATAACTGGTATTTGCAACAGGCTGGCAACCTACTGTTGCTTCGGAGTACCGCTGAGGTTGTCGGGTATATGCCCGTACGTTTTTTGAAGTGGCGCAATCCGGGTAATCTGGTAAGTATGTATTAGGTTTACCGCATCTGTCGCTCCGCCTCACATACAACAAACCGATGTCCGGTTTGTTTGCAGTTCCAGCAGGTTGTGAGGTTCCCCACTGCGGCTACAGTAAACTCGTCTGACTCTCCGTCGGTGTCCTACAGACCTGGAGTGTTGGTCTCCTGTACCACTTCTGAAACTCCATGCCGCGGACTAGGTCTTGTCGGCAGGAATGGGCGTTCTCGGAGGTCCTCCTCGACTCCTTCCTGTCTACGGACGGCTCGTAAAAGCGATGCAATGTCCTGAGGGTTGGAGTTCGCAACGTGACACCGAATTTCCGGCCGCAATTGCGCTTTAGCGCCCGCAGCAATTGGGTTTGGGTCATAGGCTCGCTTAACTGTCCAGGATCCTCTCCTCCATGTTGACTGTAGGGTATTCCATACGGAGTACTCCTTCAACCATGACCAGCGGTGGGATGGAGGGGTGGCATGTATTCGCCAGGAAGTTTCTAGCGCTGCTCCTTTCAGCAACATCGGCAAGTAGCCCGCCAACACCGTGTGGTCTCTCGCCAGCATCTGGTCTATCAGTGACTCCACCCGATCAACAAAGACCTTGATGTTGATGGAGTTTGTTTCTGGGGATTTGAGTCGGCTTCAACCGATACGGTGGATGTGGAAGTCCGCATTGCTCCGAAGGAGCCACTGGACAAAGAGTCGATGGTTCAACTTGGCTCAGCCCCGGCCGGTATACCGGAGCCATCGGGTTCATAGATGAGCTCGGTAGGTTTCGCTCGGGCTCGAGTCTCGGATCCACCGGAAAATCCCAAGGATTTGGGTCCGAGTCCCACAGCGAAGGCGTTCGGGGACGTGCTTGAGGTGGGCTCTCCTGTTTGTTCCCAAAGGCGGCTACCCGGGTGGTCAAGCCCTGCAGTAGTGCCATCATATCCTGCTGGACTGTCGCATCCACGGATACGTTGGTCCTCTGCCCTCCAACAGACGGCACTGCTTCGGCTCCTCCCGTGTTGTCAAGATCGCCCGGTAGTGGCGAACCTCGGTCCCTGCGATCATTGGTTTTGTGGCTGGTGTCTCGTCAAGTCAGGTTGGTGGTATGGCAGATGTTGCCGGTTGTTGACAAAGTGTACACGTACGGTTGATCAGGAGATGTTGAGCCACGCAGCTCTCATGAATCTGTTGGCTACACGGTAGCGTTCGCACTGGCGTGGCATCATTTCTTGTCTGCTTGCAATCACGCAGAGCGGTGTTGGTCCCGCGTCTGAACGCAAACAACGTTTGTCTGGTGTGCGTTTTGTAGACATGTCGATTAAAAATTGTTGCTCTGAATTTCAGATAGCTACAAAGATAATATATAGAAAACCTTAGAACTATAAATATGTATCGAAAAAAAAGTATGGATATAATAATAAAATTATTCGAGTGGCCGTCAGTGGCGAACAATTCACAACTCTCACAAAAAAATGTATGCTAGAAGAATTTCTACAGATATATGTATCATAAAAAAATCGGTCTTTCCAGTCATTTTTCCCCCTACGCAGGCAGGGACACCAATGGTGAGCTCTTCCCGCACGTCACAGGTACTACTCTCTTGAGGCACCGTAAATATCAGAGTTCGGAAATACTCTCTTGTTCACTTGCTTTTACCAGGTACAGTTTATCTTTTCATGGATAGTCACGAACTAGCTAAGCAGCCAATCACGTGAAATCAAGAATCCATGTACTGGAAGACACTAAGGCTTTGCTTGGTTTGGGGTGCAGATGAGAATCCGTCGCAAAATGATGATGAGTAACAACTTCCGAGTACACGAAAGGACTCTAATATCATTTGGCCTTGCTAGTCATACAATGTTGGTAAACCACCAATCTCTCCGGTGTGTACATGGTTGTGCTTCAATGTGTACATGTTTATGCTTCAATGTGTACATGGTAACGCCTTGATGTTATTATAGTCGTTTTGTGCAATTTGTTCCTTCCAACGATTGTGCGCAATTATTCTATTACAAGCTTGATGCAGCGAGGCCGTTAGCCAACAACATATCTTTTGTCAACGTTTGAAGCATCGAAGCCATTAGCCAACAAAAGATCGATTGCCAACGGTTGAGACAGAGAAAGCGCCAGTCAACAATAGACCCATCATCAAGGCTTGAGGCAGTGAAGCTATCAGCCAACAACAGATCTATAGTAAACGCTTTATTTTCATTTGGACGAGCAGCCTATTTACCCCACAGCGGCATAGTATTTCGTCGACCGTCCGATACTAAAGCAAGCTTTAGCTACGTCACTAGTTGCAAAACCCCGACCACTGTCAACCTACGTCTACCGCGCTGGGTAGATGCATCATTAAAATAATAATACCATGTAGAGTGTAAAACACTCAATTAAATGAATATAATCAAAATTTAAATAAAACTTCCTTTTACTGATCGAGTTGAGGTAACGACAAGCGTGGTAGTACATAAGTTATATGCAGGAAATCAATTCTCCAGGAGTGTTGGTGTATATATTGGATAAATAACAATTCATGGTCCCAGTTTGTACGATTTGACACAAGGTACATTGGTATCGTAACACATGTCATCCTTGCAAAGCGTCAGTGTTATGGATTTCTGACGCATTAATTTTTCTATTGCTAAGGCCATTGAATATGTCTGACATGCTGGACTTATTTTTAAAACGCATGTATGCAATGTACCACCACAGCTTACTCAAAACTAGACTCTTCTTGCAATGTTGAACATTTATATCAGAATTTACGAACATCTCTCTGCGACCAATCGACGCTGAGGTTTCTCAAGGATCCCCCAGCTTGCCGGTTCTTTATAATATATTGATTAAATATAATATTTGAACATTCATGCAATCGAAAAGGTAAGTAAGTACTAGTGTGCTCATGTCAATTTCAATCGAAAGTTTGGAAAGAATCTAATAATACTTCCCAACAATATAGCTCACCAAAATTGGAAAAATTCAATCAAAACCTGTGACTTTGCTCCGGTTTGTAGTAATCATGTTCTTATATCTTAATTAGCTCTGTTTTGCAGTAAAAGTATCAAAATACTTTGACAATCAATTTTATCGTAAGGTTCTAAAACAATGCAGGCATTTTCTTAAGTCTATTAACACTTGGAAGTTAAATGATTTATTATTATTATTGACTAACTGATATAGATGAAAATATATATATATATATTTTTTTTAATATAAAACAGGAAACAAATGCTATGCACATTACTATAGGGGCTGGATCGTACATAGAAGTCACCATTCCTTGGACAGTTCACAATGCTGGATATCAAGCGGCCGTGTACGGTCAGTTGTTGCATATGGAAGCGACAACTAGCCTACAATATAGAAGCTTAGCAGAATGTGAATCGTTTGAATATAAGATTTCGTAAGTTTAATAAATACCGTGGCTTTGTCTGTGAATTGTTTTTTATAGTATATCTTATCCAAAACGATGGAATGAACAACAAATTTGGAGTGTTGATTTGACGGGTTATAAAGCAACAGCATATGTCATTTATAAACACAAATTATTTTTCCAAGTAAGTGTTGCTTTAAGTTAGGCAAAAATTCTGAATTTAATAATTCCAGGATTTGATTGAAGACTGGTCCTCCAAGTCGAGGTCCGATTTACTAACATTTATTCCTTATGTTTGTAAACTAAATGCAATTCTCAAGGAATTCGAAATTATCACTATGAGTAACGAATTTAATTGGATAGATTGCTCTAGCGCAAATCATGAAAATCATCACTTGGCATTCTGTGGAGACCTTATTGATTTGAGTTGTATTTTACCGTTTAATGATTTCTTACCTAAAACTCTAAAAGTAAAATTTTGGATCCACGGTGAAGGATTAGATTTGAGCATGTTCCTACCTGAAGTTTCAACTAGTCGTCCGCTGGTTTTGACGCTTGAAAAGTATAGTAAAATCCTCACTAGGCGCGGGAGCGTATCTCATTCAGAAAAATTGCCAACGAAAAAATGGAGAAGAATTTGTTTGCAAAGGTTGTATTAAATCATTAATATACAGGCTAGTGTTACTATGAAATGTTTTTATTAGTGCTGGTTGGATAGATTGCTGGTCGGTACCAATCATCGTTCTATCAATTCAATATATATATCATCCGATTCCACCATTGGGTCCAGATCCGCAGGCCGATATTACGACGCCAGAGAAAGAAGAAATATTGTTGAGTCCAATGAGAATACCAAAACTTTCGAAATCACCTGGTGTAAAATGGAGAAATGTATATGCACAAGTTGGATTAACAATTGTTAATGATTTTTTTTTTTAGACTGATCTAAAAAGATTTGATCATTCGCTCTTAGAAAACGATCAAATAACAGTTGAACTGGAGGTAGGATCTTCAGTGCTTATGGCCTACGGATCTATTCTACGACAATTCATAAATCTCAAAGTATACAATTTTTTAACATTGTGTGATTTGCTAAACTTTTTTTTTAGGAAAATATTTTCGGTGAAGACCAACATTTCCAAG
>OZ017740.1:241621036-241681036 GCA_963969285.1 Odontomyia ornata | reverse complement strand
GGGATAACTATATATATATATATATATATATATATATATATATATATATATATATATATATATATATATATATATATATATATATATATATTTTTTTTTTTTTTTTTTTTTTATGGCGACTCATCGAGATAGCAGACAGTATCATTTGAAAGAGCATAATGTTTTTTTAGCTTCTTTTGTCTTTGGGGATGTGTTCTTGAGTTAGGCTTATCGATGATATATCTAATATCTAGTTTATTTCTAGGAATATTTTTACGATATTGCGCGTCCAAAGGGAAATGCGTTCGCTTTTTATTTGATTTTTCTATCCATTTTGCTTTGTTAATTTGCAAGTTCTGGAATATTTCATCTTTATTAGCTTAGTCTTTCCGAAAAAGATGTTAAAAGGAGTTTCTTGAGTGGTTGAATGTTTGCTGCTATTGTAATAATGAAGGCATTGCTCTATAGGATCAAGAAGCTTAAGATGTTCTTCTTCTTTCTTTTGCCTTTGTAGAAAGATTCTTAGATGCTCGTTCAGAGTTCTATGGGCGACTTCTATGTCGGAATTCCCCGTTTTATGATGAGGAGAACATAAGTGATAGCTGATTTCTTGGTCATCTAGCCATTGCTTGGTTTTTATACTTGTAATAGCACCTTCATTGTCAAAAACTATGTGCTTCGGGGAACCTATTCGATTAAATATTTTCTGAAGGGCGTTTATGATTGTATCCCATTGCTTGTTATCTATTTTTGTAACGGTTAAAAATTTGCTAAATTTATCTATGCAAGTAATGTATGGAGTTTTACTATCTTGGAACCATATATCAATGTGATAAATTTCCCTGATATCTTTCGGAGTTGGAGTAATACGAAAGGGTTCTTTTGGGGGGTTTCTATCGTACTTAGCGATAGCACAGATCTTGCATTTGTTAATATGATTGGTAATTATTTGTTTGGATTTCGGGTAGTAATATTTTTTTCGGAGTAAGTCATACAATTTATTTATTCCTGCGTGGTTTGTTGCTAAATGTTCATTTGCGATTATTTCTAACACTTCTGCAATTGAACAATCTTGAAGAATGTGGTTACAATTCACAACAGTGACTTTTGGAGCATTCAGTTTCCAAGTTTTGTATTCATTTTGAAATATTGATAATATTTGCTTATTAGGAACCTTGAGGCCTATTGTACCCGCGTTGGGAATATGATTGTGTAATATTGATTTTGCATCATCAGGAGAAAATTGCTGATAAAAAAATGTTGTACGTTTCGCGTTAGCGAGGTTTTCAAATTTGCTATGATTGTATTGCCCTAATTTGATTTCTATTTGAAATTTGAAACAGTTGAGCGGTTTTTCTGAAATTTCTATATAGTGCAGACTGTCTTCATTAGCGGTATGTTGTGTGGCTAGTGATTCAGATTTTCTGTTTTCGATATTAATAGCGTTTATCTCTATTCTAGAAAGAGCGTCGGCAACGTAATTATTTTTTCCTTTGATGTATTTAATCTCGTAATCGTACTCGGACAGTTTTATTTTCCACCTGAAAAGTTTAGGTGTATCTTATTTTATACTTTGCAAAAATGTAAGAGGCTTGTGATCGGTTTGCAATATAAATTTCCTACCATATAAATAGGGCCTAAAATATTTTACTGCCCAAACAATTGCTAAAAGCTCTTTCTCAATTGTAGAAAAGCGCGTTTCAGTATCGTTTAGTGTCCTAGACGCAAAACTAATAGTTTTATAACCTTGCGACAAAACGGCTCCCAGTGCGAAATTAGAAGCGTCTGTTGTTAGTGTGAAAGTCTCATTAAAGTCTGGATGGGCAAGGATGGGTTCATTTAAAACGTAGTCCCTTAGTGTTTCACATGCTTTCACGTAAGCGGGGTCTGTTGTATCTAAAGAATTATTTTTCTTTAGTGTTGTGGTTATTGGTTTTGCAATACGAGCATAGTCTCTAATAAATTTACGGTAGAAGCCTGTGAGGCCAAGGAACGATTTCACTTCTTTTTGCGTTTTCGGTAAAGGAAATTTGCGAATTGCTTCTACTTTCTTTGGGTTTGGTGTAATGCCGTCTTTGGTTATTATATGACCTAAAAATTCTGTTGATTTTTTTAAGAACTGACATTTGCTTATTTGTATTTTGAGATTTGCTTCTCGTAAGGTGGTTAAAATTTTTTTTAAAGCATTCTCGTGTTCTTGTAAAGAAGTGCTATATACTAAAATATCATCCATGTAGACGATGCATGATTTATTTACGTATTTATCTAAGATTGTATTCATCAATCTTTGAAACGTGGCTGGAGAGTTCTTTAGACCAAAGGGCATGCGTGTGAATTCAAAATGGCCTTCGTCAGTGGAGAACGCCGTTTTCTGCCTATCTTCTGGATCAATTTCTATCTGGTGGAATCCTTTGGCTAGGTCTATTGTGGTAAAATAATTACAATTTCCCAGTTTTCCCAAAATATCGTCTATTTGGGGAATGGGAAACTTGTCTTCAACTGTGACGGAATTTATTTTCCGGAAGTCGATCACTAATCTATAAGTTCCACCTTTTTTGGGAACAACAACAATTGGTGAATTATATGGACTTGAAGAAGGCTGAATAATTCCCTGTGCCAAATCTTCTTGAATTTGTTTTTTAACAAATTCTTTTGTATGGTGAGCTAATCTATAGTTCCGTTGGTAAATGGGTTCACTTGTTTTTAACTTTAGAGAATGTTTTATCCTATGTGTAAATGATAACTTTTCACAAGGATCACACTCTAAATCTTTAAAATCTGCCTTAATTTTATCTATTAATGTTTTTTCTTCGATGGAGTAAGAGTTTGGATCTGGCTGTGAGTCTTTTTGCTTAAACGAAATTGAGTTCAAGAGTTCTTGGATCATTATCGTTGATGCATGAGTTCCAAAAGAAACTAAATTTCCATTGATAATCATGTTGAATTGAGAAAGATTAATAACAGCGCCTAAGGCTTTTAAGATATCCATACCGATGATTGCATCAAAGCTAGAAAAGGAAATGGTTGCTATTTTCCAGTTCATAGTTGCTTCGATACCGAACTCTTTCGGTACAAATGTCCTTATAAACTCAGTGCATAAAAGTTTTCCATCAATTGTATGGAGGTAGACAGGGTGAGATAGCTTTTCTCGACTTGAATCTTTAATTGATTCTATTGACATTATGCTCGTTGAACAGCCCGTTGTAATGATTTTCAACATTTTAAGTTCGAACGCGGAACCGACCTCTCATCGGTTCTAGACGTTAAGTCTGAGTAGTGCCAACGGATGGTACCAACAGGTCAACCAATCCGTGCACCGTAACCCATTCACGCGGTGGCTGCTTGTCGGCCAGTTAGTTCGGAGAGGATTTCGGTCGCGGGTCTCCGAATGGGTTACGCTCAATTACAATATTTTCAGCCACCTGAACATGCCCGGTTTCCAAACGCGTTACAAAACAAAACCATACGGAGAAGAAACCTACTTTACGTTACTCCGTATTTCTTCTTATAACCAGTCAAGAATACAAGATCTAATTTTCATTTCGCGTTCCCGAAGTTTCGACGCGGTACCGAAAAATATGCTACTCGAAGTTAACACGACGAAGACTACTCTAACAAAATGTCAAAACTACAAAGGTACCGCGTACCGCGCGCGACGCGAAACCGACCTCAGCGGATTTGGCGAAACCCTACCCTCGCGACGGCATACCTACCCTGCACTTTCTCTTCCCACTGAAAAAGAAGAACCGCTGAAAAGGAAAGTCGTGGTTAAGATTAGCAATTCATTTTTATTTCTCTAGGAGCCGATGTTAAACAATTCATACTAATTCTAGATTCTCATGAAACTTGTGATACGAACCATTGTGACATAAATATGAACTTATTCTCGAAGTACTATTAACTTATTCTGGAAATTCTATGCACTTACAGCATTCGACAAAAAGAAATATGATAATAATCCTACTGTATATAATATCTACAATCATGACAACAATAACAACAAAAGGAGGGAGATTACTCTTTGGGAATATTAAGAGACATTAAAAAAAAACGGACACCAAATACAGGGGTCTGTCATCATATTGCCTCTCAAATTACATAAATAACATTTTCATTTTTCTAATATTGTACTTAAAAAAAAAGTGGCGCGACCAATTTGATCATCAATTATATGATTGCACTATCAAAAACCATTATTCAATAGTTCGTAACGAGTTTTTATATATATTGTTCAAAACTTATATCAGAATTTATTGCCTGCTGGGAACGCAGAAATTCGGCCACTATAGGTACAATACGCAATGCTTGCCCATTCAAATATTTTTAAAAGTCAATGTAAGGTAATCTTTACTTAACACTATACATAAAACTATATATTTCAAAAGAATCGCGACGTTTCAATGGTTTCTAATTTTTCTTTAGGGCTTTAAATGTGAATGAATCGATTTACATGCAAAAATACATAGGCGGTTCACCCGAAAATGTCTTATTTAAGCTTTTCTTATTATATTTCGGTAGTGATTTGATAATAAATATTGTCGCGTGTTATTGGTTCGCGGCCTATAATTTTAACGTTCCGGGAAAGTGAAAACGCAATGTCTTTTAATTTAAGTTAAAAGAGTTTATTCAATTAAATAAAATGCGTAATAATCAGTTAACACTTTCACTAATTTTAATTGTTACTATTAAAATTATCTAACACTTGTCCATAAATTTATTATCGCAATTGTCTTCTAAATTACTTCACTATTACGAAACACACTTTTCTACTACTCGAAGAATATCGCTTCCCACACACAATCGCAGTTCTTCTCGCGGTCGAATGAATGATCCCCCCCATTCATTCAGCTCGCCTTTATATAGGGTCTCTACCTATTCACCCATTTCTCGCACATTGGCGAATGTTCTACCGAGAGGTACCTGGTAGGTTCGGTCAAGTTCATGAATGGAGTGACGTCACTTGCAGATGTTGATCATGCTTGTTGGATTCTCGTGGGTTCGAGTAAATTCATTCGTTGACGTTCTTAATGATGATGAAAACAATTGCAACAGTAGCTCGCAGAATTATTTGTACATGTAATTATTTGTTCATGTAACACTGCCCCCACCTCAGTTCTTTTCGCCCCGAAAAGATGTGTCGCTATTTGTAGTCAATTCTCCCTGGGTGTAATATGGGGCAAGACGGTCCAGATGCACGATTTTCATTTTAGCTCTCGGCTTACGATGTTGCTGTATTCGGTATACGACTTCGTTGATTCGCTTTGTAACTCGGTATGGTCCCTCCCAATTATGTTGCAACTTTGGAGACCTACCCTTTCGCCGTTGCGGGTTATAAAGCCACACCAAGTCATCTTGCTGGAAGCCAGTAGAATTAGCCTTTAGATCATACCTGGTCTTCATGCGGTCAGTAGCCGATTCGAGGTGTTTTCGCACTGTCCGATGTATCTGATTCAACCGTTGTCTTAGATCACTTGCGTACTCCGAGACCGTTTGGGGTTTCTCAGGGGTTGTTCCGAACTTTATATCGGCTGGCAAACGAATAGTCTTTCCAAAAATGACTTTGGCTGGGGCTTGGCCCGTCGATGCATGTTCAGCGGCTCTATACGCCATTAAAAATAGTGGGATATGTCGGTCCCAGTCCCTTTGGTTCTCGTCAACCATTTTGGCCAAGTGTTTATTGAGCGTGCCGTTGAAACGTTCGACCATTCCATCGGATTGGGGATGCAGCGGTGTGTCCTCGTTTTCCGTATTCCCAGCTGCTCGCACATTTCGCTAAAAACTAGTGACTCAAAGATTCGGCCTTGATCCGAATGTAGTTCACAAGGCACGCCGTACCTGCTGACCCAATTTAACACTAGCTGTTCGGCTACAGTAGTTGCTTCCTGGTTGGAAATGGGATAGGCCTCGGGCCACTTGCTGAAATAATCAGCTACAACCAGCGTGTATCGATTTCCCCATTCAGATTCAGGAAAGGGTCCAGCGATGTCAACAGCAATCCTTTCGAATGGCACGCCTACGTTATAGGTTTGCATTTGTCCTCTCAGTCGTCGCTTTGGGCCTTTGACGGAAGCGCAAATTGTGCATCTGCGACACCAGTCCTCTACGTCTTCTCGAGCGTGGAGCCAGTAGAATCTTTCCCGCAATTTCGCTAAGGTTTTGTTAACACCAAGGTGGCCTCCCGAGGATCCTTCATGCATTTCCTTAACCACATCGTGGTTTCGGCTTTTGGGTAGTATAGTTTGCATCCTATAGGAGCTGCCATCCGCCGTTTCCCATTTCCGCTTGAGTACGCCACCCTCCACCTGTAGGGAGTTCCATTGTGCCCAATAGCTTTTCAGGGTTGCGCCATGCATCGAAACGTCCTTCCACTCCGGTCGCCCAGTCGTCTCCTTCCATACGAGCAATGGTCCGATATCTTCATCGGCTAACTGGGCATTTCGAATCTCCGACGATGACCAACCTTCATCGAATTCGGCCGTTATCACTCGCAGATCAACGGGCGGCTCCTTTTCCTCAATCCGTTGGCAATGTTTGCAGTTAGCTGGACATGGATGACGAGATAGGGCGTCAGCAATTCCATGAACTCTGCCCTTGTGGAGCAGTTGGGGCCTCACTAGGTCTGGTCGGATCGTCGCTCGGGTTGCACCCGTGTCGTTTGTTAGGGTGCATTGTTCTTCATCAACTTGACCAGGAAGGCATCTGTCTGCTTCTCCACGATGTTGCCTTGGCACGGTGCTGGGGATGTCGATACTCGTGGCCAACGTTCGCCCCACGAAGTTGGCCCTTGCAGTTTGATGGGCCTCCATTCTAGGCTCCTGACACGGTCTGGATCTCCACCACCCTGGACAATAGCTCGGTCTTCTCCCCTTCTTGCAGTCTCTTTGCAGGTGCCCTTTTTCCCCGCAATCCCAGCATCTAGGCGCACCATTCACCTGCAGCTCTCGCTCAATTCCCACGCGCTCACACCTGGATTTATCTGTCACTACCTCGCGAACCCGGACAGTGGTGCGGGTCACATTTTTGGCTGCCTCAAAATTTAAACTATAAGCCAATGCTTCCTTGACTGTTTGCTTTTGAGCTAACCGCACGGCTTGTTGCAATTCCTTGTCCTTTAAGGCGCTGATGAATGCTTCTGCTGCTACGTCATCTCGATGTTCTGGGTCGTACGCTGGGTAAGCCAAAAGTGCCAATCGCTCAATGTCTTGTGCTAGCTGCTGCAAGGTTTCGCCAGACTTCTGCATCCGATGCCGTAGCTGCGCCCGGTAAATCTGCTTCAGATGATCGTCTCCATAACGCATGTCCAGTGCATTCATTATAGCAGCCGGGTTTGAATGCAGCTCAACGGGGATAGTCTCCAAAAGCTCGGCAGCTGGGCCTCTTAGAGCCAGAATTAACGCAGTTGCTCGTTCCTGCTCATTCCAGTGACTTATCCTAGCGGCGGCTTCAAACTGGATTTTGTAAATACTCCAGACCGTTTGCCCATCGAATATTGGTGCTTGCACATTTCTGGATGTGCTTTGCGCTGCGGTTATAAGCGGGGCTGGTGAGGTGGTTACTACTGCCTTCGCTGCTTCCAATTCTTTTTTCACTTTTTCCATCTCATGGTTCATTCTCTCTTCAACCTGGCTGATCTCATAGTTGATTTTCTCCTCAACTTGGCTGACCTTCTCCTCGACCTCGTAAACCTTTTCCTCGACGCATTTAATTTGATTGTTCAGGCTACCGAGCTCCACTTTTATTTCGGTTGACTGTTTTTGCAAATCTGCCTTGATTTCGATCGCTTGTTGGTCTAGCTTCGCTGATTGTTCATTTAGCTTCGCAGCTAAACTGGATGTCTGTTCATTTAGCTGCGCTTATTGTTCATTTAACTTCGTTGATTGTTCATCTAGCTTCGTCGTTAAGTTGGATGACTGTTCATTGAGCTTCGCAGTTAAATTGGATGACTGTTGTCACTGCTCTTGCTGCATCAGCATTAACATTTGCATCAGCGCATTTTCTGGTTCCTTTGGTTTTGGTGTGTCTACTTCTCCACCTTCTGCGCCTTTTTCCGCATCTGAGAGCTCACCCGAATTCAGATTCACGCCTTGCGACTCGATCGCGTCACGCAAGCGTGCAATCAGTATGGCCTTTGTACCTTGTGTGGCCAGATTCCGCTGTTCCAACTCCTCCTTGAGCTCCGATATGGTCAATTCATTAATTTTTAAGTTTAAGCTTCGTGGCATTTTTAATGTTTCTTTATATTTTACTATTGTGCACTATAAAAATGTTCAAATTTTCACTTTCAAAATTTTTCTTTCGCACTTCTTGACACCACTGTCGCGTGTTATTGGTTCGCGGCCCATAATTTTAATGTTCCGGGAAAGTGAAAACGCAATGTCTTTTAATTTAAGTTAAAAGAGTTTATTCAATTAAATAAAATGCGTAATAATCAGTTAACACTTTCACTAATTTTATTTGTCACTATTAAAATTATCTAACACTTGTCCATAAATTTATTATCGCAATTGTCTTCTAAATTACTTCACTATTACGAAACACACTTTTCTACTACTCGAAGAATACCGCTTCCCACACACAATCGCAGTTCTTCTCGCGGTCGAATGAATGATCCCCCCCATTCATTCAGCTCGCCTTTATATAGGGTCTCTACCTATTCACCCATTTCTCGCACATTGGCGAATGTTCTACCGAGAGGTACCTGGTAGGTTCGAGCAAGTTCATGAATGGAGTGACGTCACTTGCAGATGTTGATCATGCTTGTTGGATTCTCGTGGGTTCGAGTAAATTCATTCGTTGACGTTCTTAATGATGATGAAAACAATTGCGACAGTAGCTCGCAGAATTATTTGTACATGTAATTATTTGTACATGTAACAATATTAATTAAATCTGATGTTTTCCTAGCAAAGACAGGCGCCCGAAATCTTAAACCTTTTTCGTGAAACACGCTTTAGTAGTGATTAAAAAGTAATTGACGTTCAAATAGTTCTAGCAGAACTCGTTCGATTCATATTCCGTAAAAACAACACTGTGGAAGCGCGGTATTAACATGGCCCACAAAACAGAAGTGCTCCAAAAGCCATCAATGATTCCATCACGATTGGGCACCGACCAAGCGTTTATATTTCAATGCCTGTAGAATCAACACATCTTCTTCCTGAATCCAGTTTTCGTTCTCTATAACTGTCTAATGTATCGGTACTCAATGCTATCGATGTCGCTAAGCTATTGAAACTTTGGTAAGTTCGCATAGATATTGCATCCCCTTCGTGGTATATTAGTAATTAGAAATCAGTCGGGAATATAAGAAAGAAAAATCCTTGTTAATTAGTCTTAAAATAGAAACTATTCAAACATTTTTTTGTCAATATGATACATGCTTAATCGCCTGAAAGATGTTTCTTACAGCAAGACAATCATTTTATTAGGGCAGTAATAAGCAAATGCAAACATTGCACGCAACCACATGTGCATTGACGGTGGCTTAGCCGTATACCAACATAATGTTCTTATTCTCTTCTGAAGCAAAGGAGTCGCTTCAAATGTAAAGCTGATAATTGCAATTTGTTTCTTAAAAGCAGTAGTTAACACATTTACTCTATCACCTTAAGAAACATTAAAATTTCCGCATCCAATATGGTAGAGTGCTATGTATAGGCCATTATGTGCTACAAACAAGTTATTGAAAATTGAAAATATCCCAAATGGTGCACAATTAAGCTTGAAAGCGACACATAATGAAAATGAACCAGAAGTAAATGAACATGAAACAGCCCATACGTAAGTCATTAAGAAAACATTATTTGAACTCACCTGTAACACTCTCCGAGTTTTCATATGAGTTTGTTGATTCTACTTCGCCTCGGTTTAATATATCTTGCCTTAATATTACATTCGTTAACACTTCTCTTTCATTCTCTGTAAAAACCGACTTTCGGCGACATGTCAGCACTTCGCTTTTCTATTTCCCGCCGTTTCTTTTCCTCGTGGCGTCGGACTGTCAATCCGACAACCACCGACAAAACAGATGTGCGGAATGGAACGCCACATGGCGGCAATGTGCATTTTTATTTGTCGCCAGTGGCATAGTGTTTTGATGGCAACGGTGGAGGGGGGCATTCCCAGATGGATATGTCTCGAAATGTGTCGGCGTTTTGATTAATATTCTGTTTCAAATATTTATATCCACAGATCTAAATATTTGAAGAGAAAAAAAAAATATTTTCTGCGCAACGATATCCGCACGAAAGATGAAGTCCGCTTGCACTTCGAGGTCATACCCATCTGGCCGGGTGCCAGGGTTCGGGATCGGAATCACTTCGATTCCCGGGCGTAGGCGGCACATTACACCGTGTCTATTAAACATCGGAAAATGTGACCACAAATTGTTAATTCAGCGATGGGCAAAATTGTGCTTGTGGGTCCGAGGCTTGCAAGTGAAAATCCTGATTAGGTTCTACAATATGCAAAGAGCTTTCATTTGACCGAACTGTATTCATTGAACGGTCCGTCGGCAAATAATGACTCACTGGTTGCATTGTATAATTATTTCTTGTATTCCCCGAGGGTCTACTTTGGATAATATTCCGTGAAGGATCATGCTGATAAGCATTCAAAAAATTATAATGTGGTTGCCGATACAACCATTCAGGATTCATTCAATAACGAATTGGCCGACTTTGACCAGCCAATTGATTGAAAACTTGAGGGTAGCGTGGTGTGTTTGGAAAATTATATCTATTGCCAAAGTTAATATATCCAGTATCGTGTAAAATTGAACGTATTTCCTCCAAGGTGGATGGATTTCTCGCGAGCAAAACACTTTTTAATGGCTCTGGACACTTGTTAATGTAAATATTTTTTGCCATTGAGTATCGGGACGCAATAATTTCACATTTTTGCTCACTAATATAACTAGGGTTATTTCTAATTTTTTGATTGATTAAACAAAGACACTTACAGAAATATTCGTAGAGTTGAATCGCTGTACTAAACCTGCTGCTACATAGTTTCTCCTGCAATTGGAGCTCCGTTTCTGGCGTGTCAAAGTGGGCAATCAAAGTTTTCCTGATGTCCTTCCAGGTTTCTGGGTTGTATGTAAGGATTACTTCACGGGCTTTTCCTTGCATTCGTAATAAAATTTGCTGTGTTAGTAGCGCCTTTTGGTTGCTTAGATTCAGCTGCTATTCGATGACATCCACTGCCTTGATGAACTGGTGTAGATCCATTTGTGCACCATCAAATGTAGGCACAGAAGAAATGTAGCTGCTGAGCTGACTATAATCCATGATAAAGGATTTTTTATTTAAATTTAAATCTGCAAATAAATTTGTTAAATTATCCAGATTTTTGATGGCTTTTGTTTTAAATTTGGTTTGAAGGATCCTGCGCAAAAACGTTGTTTTTACTTTTCCTTCATATAAACCACACTTGATGTGTTTCGTCGTTTATGTAGTATTCTTTTATTTCGGTTAATACGATCTTACGTGGAAAAAAGATTTTTCCACTTTATCTGAATTTAAACCGTGATCCGACTGCGCCAGTTAAGAAACAAAGATATGTTTTCCTTTTGAATGATACTTTAATAATGAAAATTCGTCCTTACTGACTAACATCTTAAATAGTCTAAAATGAATATCTTACAAACTAGTTTACAATTATCTCAAAAAGGATTTGGAGGAGTTTACGATGGGTTTTATGACAGCGAAAAAAGGATCTTAAAAGGTTTACCGCGCTAAGTATTTTATGGCACGGAAAATGTGAGGATTTTCCCTGTCTTGTATTTTATTGCCTTTTATGGCTCAGGACAATATTTCCGGCTATGGTAATTAGGGTACCGAAAACATCTGTTTTCGCTTGTCGGCAAAGATAATAATTATGAGTATATGGCAATATGCGAGAATATCTTAACTGATCTCCGTCTTCATAATATCAAGACCAATATCCAAACGGCGTCTGGTCAACGCGTAGCCGCGATAGGATACGTGAATGTCCCTGTCACGTATGAGAAGGAGACTAAGCCTTTACGGTTCCTGGTAGTCCCGTCCCTAGCCGGCAAGCTATATTTAGGCATTGATTTTTGGAATGCTTTCCAGATCGCTCCGGTGTCGCTGAAACATGTCAGTGTGCTCCAGGAAGACTCCTCTTCAATTCCAGTCAATGAGACTGATCTTCACCAGCTGACCTCAAGCCAACAGCAGCAATTACAGAAAGTAATTGCTCTATTCCCTTCGTTCAATAAACTTGGTTTGGGAAGAACGTCACTGGTTACACACCACATTGACACGCGGACTGCTAAGCCAGTCAAACAACGGCATTATGCTGTTTCCCCTGTCGTACAGGATCTGCTGTACAAGGAACTGGACCGTATGCTCGCCCTTGGTGTGATCGGCGAGAGTCACAGTTCTTGGAGTTCCCCTGTAACATTAGTTCGCAAACCTGGGAAGGTCCGGTTGTGCCTTGATGCCAGGCGCGTGAACGAAGTGACCGTCAAGGACGCATATCCTTTGCCCTTGATAGACGGGCTGCTCTCACGCCTAAGATCCACCAAGTTTATTACCAGTCTAGATTTAAAGGACGCCTTTTGGCAGATACCCCTCGATCCCGAATCTCAAGAGAAGATAGCCTTCACGGTGCCGGGTCGTCCTTTGTATAAATTTAAGGTCATGCCTTTCGGGTTGTGCAACGCGCCCCAGACTATGTGTCGGCTAATGTACAAAGTCATCCCGCATGAGCTTCAAGACAAAATCTTCGTCTACCTGGACGATTTGCTCGTAACCAGCTCTTCATTCGAGGAACATTTGCAACTTTTGTCTACAGTAGCTAAGCTACTGAAGTCAGCTGGGCTCACGATAAACGTGGAGAAGAGCAAGTTTATCCAGCGTGAGATTAGGTACCTGGGATACATCGTTAGTGATGGTATCCTAAAGACTGATCCTTCCAAAGTCTCCAGCATCATGGATTTCCCGATTCCCAGATCTGCAAAGGACATTCGTAGTTTCATGGGAATGGCTGGATGGTACCGCCGATTTATTCATCGTTTTGCCGCAATTACCGCTCCCTTGACTGATTTGCTGAAAGGCAAATCGTCCTTCCGATGGACTGACGCTGCTCAGAATGCTTTCGACCATTTAAAACAAGCCCTTATTTCAGCCCCTGTATTAGTCAACCCTGATTTCACTAAATCCTTCTTCATACAGTGTGATGCTAGCACCACTGGCATTGGTAGCGTTCTCTTTCAAAAGAACGAAAAGGAGGAAGAGCATCCTATTGCCTTCATGTCAGCCAAACTAACGTCGGCGCAGCGAAATTATACTATCACGGAGTTGGAGTGTCTCGCCGCCGTACAGAGCGTGAAGAAATTCCGTGCTTATATTGAGGGTCTGCCCTTTACCATCATCACGGATCACGCTAGTCTGAAGTGGCTTATGAGCCAACAAGACCTTTCCGGTAGATTAGCTCGCTGGAGTCTGAGGTTGCAAGGTTTCAACTTCAATATCGAACATGTCAAGGGCTCAGCTAACATCGTCTCCGATGCCCTTTCCCGTGCTTATGAGAGCATTAATGAGCTTTCAAGTGTTTACCTTCCCGTTCTTCCCGAACACCTACGCCTCGAGTCTATATTACCGGACTCAGCCTTCAGCCACCCCGACTATGTAGAGCAGATGTTAATCATCGCTAAAGAACCTGAACGGTTTCCAAATGTATGGGTCCGGGATGGCCGGATCTACATTAATGTAGGACGAATGTCCGATACCGATTTGGACATTCCTCGTACCAAATTATGGGTTCCCGTGAGTCAGCAGGCTGTGCTGATTTCCGAAGCTCACGATAGGCCGGCATCGTCTCATTGTGGTGTACGTAAAACCACCGAACTACTGCAACGATATTATTACTGGCCAACTCTTCGTAAGGACGTCGCTTCTTACATTTCACGTTGCAGTACATGCAAACAGGTTAAACCCTGTAACCAGGTTTTAAGACCTCCCATGGGCCATGAGCGCTTGTCTGAACGACCTGTACAGCGCTTATTTATTGATTTTTTAGGACCCTATCCACGCTCCAAAAGTGGAAATACTTACTTATTTGTAGTGCTCGACCACTACACGAAATTTGTGTGGCTCAAGCCCCTAGCAAAAGCAACCACTGAGGCAGTCCTTAAATGTTTGCTAGATCTCTTTTGTACTTTCGGAGTACCAGAACTAATACACTCTGATAACGGTGCACAGTTCACTTCAAAACGGTTCACTCATATCTGCAAGAACATGGTGTCTCTCATATCTTAACCCCCAAATATTCGCGCTTACATAGGTGAAGACCATTGCACGTGGGATAAATACCTGTGCGAGGCGGGCGCAGCGTTTCGAAGTACTGTTCACGAGTCCACGGGTTGTTCCCCACACTATTTAATGTTCGGATTTCAGTCCGTGAGCCACGGCTCGGATTATGAGCTCCTCCGACGCCTTTCCGCGTTTGAAGATGGCGAGGTTGCGCTCAGCACAATTAATGGCCCCTCTATTTTCAAACCTTTAAATACCCCGACGCTGAACTTCGCTTATCCGAGTCAAAAACCCACATCATCTCCACGCGGCAGACGCAATCCAGCGCGCGTTGATGAAATGACGCGGCGGATGTAATCAAGCGGCTGAAGTTGAAATAACTTGGAGACGCGTTGATGAAAATGACGCGGAGGAGGCAGTTCAGTTTGAGAGCGGATCGGAAAGAGTCGTGGTGAACGGACGTATAATTTTATTGCGTATCCCCTTTGTAGAAAAAAAGAAACCCTGTGAATCTCAATTCAGAAAGTTCGTAGAAAGATAGCCTCTTTTCGTGTTTGCAACAAAGGATTTTGTGGAATTTATATTTAGTATTTCCAAGGATTGTGATATTGTGTAAATCGTAATCAAATTTGTGTATTAATTGTTCGAGACATAGTTGTTCGGAATGGCGTGTGCATGTTTGTTCAAGTGCGTCATCATCGGTGACACGGGTGTTACCTCAGGCGGAATATAAATTTTCTAACGCATTTGCAATGTACAGCCTTGGACTTTCGTTTGGTTCCCTGAAACAGCTATTCGTTACTCCAATATTCTAAATTTAGTGGCTTTACTACGCATTTTGTAAGATCTTTATTCGTGAGTGTCATTTGTCTGGGCGTCGCTGACGTCTTATTGTCGGAGTAATTTTCGAAGTATCAGCAAATGCACAAACATTAACATGTCTGTTCGCTGTTAACAGTATTCGAGGAAAGCCATCGAAGTCCTCCGACATAGACTAATCGCATATGAGGAAATTCGGTAATGTATGTTACCACGGAAAATTTGCTGCGCTTCCTTTATCAGCAATATGTACTGCTGTAATCAATATTTTGCTTATTTACTTTTTCTCAAAAGGAGTCAGGAAGTCGTGTCTCTTGTTACAGTTCACGGACAAGCGATTTCAACCCGTACATGATTTAACGATCGGAGTTTGGTGCTCGCATGATAATAATTGATGGAAAACAAACAAAGTTGCAAATTTGGGATACAGCAGGCCAGGAGGCATTCAGGTCAATTACCCATTCCTAATATCGGGGTGCAGCAGGAGCTCTGCTTGTGTATGATATAACCCGTAGAGAAACATTCAACCACTTGACAACATGGCTTGCAGATGCTAGGCAACATTTCAAATTCGAATATGGTCATAATACTTGAAATCTGAAACAAAAGTGAAAGCATTAAATCATTTATTCTAGTTAGTGGTATACTTACTTGAATTCACTGTAATTCGGATTCCAGTTTTAAGTTACATTTTAAAATTAAGTTTAATGCGTTTGACAAAGCATACATTTTTCGATAAAGAGGCTGATGAGTGAATCTGTCGATGAGCAAATAATAGGTGGAATCTGTTTAAAAATATAGTGCCGTTTTAGTTTGTATGTAATTATCTCAATTTGAAAATACTTTACGACTCACTTGAATATTGTTAGAGCACTGATAAAACATTCCGAAAATAAATGTTCATTTTACAATCAAAACAGCCTAGAAAAATTGAAATAATTAAATAAGTTCAATGTGCTGGATTAAGCCCAGTTTTCATTTTGTTTGATTCAATTCAATTTAATTTCAGGAAGTTATAAGAATCCATGACGCACTGGTGAATATTTTAGTGTGTGTGTGTGCGCGTGTTCGACATTATGGAGTTCTTTAGAAAAAATTCTTTCTGTCTCTCAACCCACTCCCATACGCGGTGAGCTAGCCGTGGAACCAAACCATCATGTGACTTTATGTGGTTCCATAGGGAAACTGTTTTTGTTTAGTCAGCAACCTTTGCTGAATATCGTTTTTTTTTTGCTGCGAGAGCAACTCCTCTGTTGCTATTACAACATACATCCTGTTTTTCTTGATAATGCATATTATATATATATTTTTATTTTTCCTGCGGAACACCATCACATAACATGGCGCCCAAGCTTTGGTACTAAGGCTTTCTTGTTTGGCAATTTAACCTTCATCATCTCATTTTGTGCCTATCATCACTGATGATTATTCAGGCCCCGGTGATGCTTGGTCTGGCAGAGGAGGATTTCGGTTATTGGCTTCTTTGAGACATTCATTATTCATTTTGCTCCTCTTCTCACAGACTGACTCATCGCCTGTGTCACCTTTTTGGAGCAGTACCGTTCGCCTGAGGGCTTGCTCCCGCAGTTGGCGCCCCACCAACTACCGTTTGTTTTCTCGCTATCTCTCTTCTCTTTCTCTCTTTCAATTCCCGCGTGTAGTTTCGGCAGCCACTACAGATTTTCGACCTTTTTGTTGTTTTCGAGGTGGAGTGCGAAGGATCGGCATCGTGTCGGTGTGTCCGCCTTGTAGGTTTGATTATGGCACATGACGTTGATTCGACTGATACTGCGCACAACCACATTCCCGATCCTTGAGCGGACGCTGGTCTAGAACTATCGACGTTTGTGCGTTTTGAATATATATCAAGCTGAAGCAATTGTTTCGTGGAATCCACTTCTGTACTTTTTGCATTCTATCCTTCTTCATCTATATCTCCAGAGGACCTCTTGCCGCTGGCTAACGAAAAGTTGTGACGCAATTGCGTTTTGAAATCGTAGCCAAGCGATCGGATAGACCTCAGGACTTCTAGTATACATATTTAGCTCAACTATTTTTCTATCGACCTCTCTTATTTTCAGTACGCAGTCTCCTTTCCTGATGTCCACGCGCGCACACACTCCTTCTAATGAAAAATCAATTGTCGAAAGTAAAGTAAAGTAGAGTAGAGTAAAGAGAAAAAGAAAATATACAAAGTTAATAAACGGAAACGAAAATTTAGTAATATTAAGAAAATTCTAGAAATAAGAAGAAAAAAAAAAGATTTTTTTGTAAAAGCATATGATTAAGCGAGTCTTGGGGAGATATATTTCGATGTAAATTTGTACATCTTCCTACGACTCGAGCCAAGCCAATATTGCCAATTGCATCGTTCCAATAACTAGGGATCGATAATGACTTCTCCTTTTAGTCAGGAATTTGTGCCCTCGAGGCATTCTACACCACAGGGTGTCCCCTTGAATACTCGCCTAAGTAGAGACAAGACTTCCCTTGATTCCGGCGTGGCGTCCAGTCGACAGACGGACTTTAATGTCCCAGCCGATCTATTTAACGATGCCAATCCATTTTCTATCGACAAAGGAGGAAATAGTAACCTAACTCAACTACCAGTCAAATCCGAAGGAATCAAATCGTATATCGACACAGCTGAATTGTGGAATACACCGTCTCCGGTTGGTCCTTATACTGAAGACAATAGAAATGATGTCCAGTTGATGGATCTTGCTGCTGATATCCGAAGATTGACGCAGGCACTCGAGTCGAGTGTCGTCAGTCCCTCGAGGCAAATGGGCAGAATAGATCCACAGTCAAATTTAAATCCACATTACATTACCGCTCAAACTACGTCTGAGCCTCAAGCATCGAATTCCGCACGATATCCACAACGCACTACTCTTCAGTCTCATCTTTCTATACCTATTTCCAAATGGGGTATTATTTTCGATGGAGGTAAATCCAGTCTCCGAGTGGATGACTTCTTATACAGAATTCAAGCTATGGCGGACACTCAGGGCGTTCCCTTGGATCTAATCGCACAAAGTTTTCATTTGTTCTTGGGGAATCCTGCTCTTAGTTGGCACTGGAAGTACCATGCCATGAGTGCGCATGCAATTAACTGGGAATCCCTAACCCAGGCGTTCAGGCACCGTTTCGCTCCTGTTGGTGTTGACATTGATGTTCGACGCCAGATGGACGCTCGCATGCAAGGCTTGAACGAACCTTTCGTCGACTTCTTTGATGCTCTGGAGACTATGTCGCTCCAACTCAGACAGAGCATGTCAGATTTGGACATGCAGCACCTGTTGTTCCGCAACATGACTAAACGTCTGCGCGATCATTTAGCCGGTCGGCACTTCGAGTCTGCACGTGAGTTGGTGAATTGTTGCACCTCAGTGGAGACTGTCTGGAACCTCAGCAAGCCTGAACGGCACCACATCCCTAGCCGTACCGTGCACGAGATAAAGACCCTTACCCTGGCCATGCTCGTTTCTCGTCTGATAGACATGTGGAAACTATCCAGTCAACCGAACCCATCAATAGTCCAGAATATCGCCTGTGCTGGAATTGCAGTGATATCGGGCACTTGTTCGCCCAATGTCAGGCCCCCGTCAAAAGTGTCTTCTGTTTTGGTTGTGGTAACCCCAGCGTTCGCAAGACGAACTGCCCTAAATGTAGGGAAGTGGGAAACTACGACAGGAGCGCCCCGGTTGTGAGGGATCGTCGCGCTCCCAATTCTCGAGTCCCACCTCAACAACGCAAACCGCAGAATTGCTCTACAACAGTAGACGCAGCCACCAATGTGAATCCCGAACTGCGACACAATCACTAATTTCTGATTCCCAATCCCCTCAACAGTACGAATTCCCATGTGACCCGTACCAAGCACGCCTGCCTAGCAGATTTTGTGTGTCTGTTTCATGTCAAACCAGGTCTCCCCTGAAACGTGCTTACCGGAGATACCGTAGAACTGTTAAATATTTCCGCGCTAAGCGCACATTCCGTAAATTGGCAGCAGTAGCAGTTTTACCTGATATGGATCTGAGCGATCCTCGTCCTCACTGCAACATTATCGTCAAAGACCGTATGCTCACTGGTTTGATGGACAGTGGCGCCAGCGTCAGCGTCTCCGGATACCGTAGAACTGTGAAATTTATTCCGCGCTAAGCGCACATTCCGTAAATTGGCAGCAGTAGCAGTTTTACCTGATATGGATCTGAGCGATCCTCGTCCTCACTGCAACATTATCGTCAAAGACCGTATGCTCACTGGTTTGATGGACAGTGGAGCCAGCGTCAGCGTTCTGGGACATGGCTCCCTTGATTTGATAAGAGACCTAGATCTCCGTCTTCATAATATCAAGACCAATATCCAAACGGCGTCTGGTCAACGCGTAGCCGCGGTAGGATACGTGAATGTCCCTGTCCTGGTAGTCCCGTCCCTAGCCGGCAAGCTATATTTAGGCATTGATTTTTGGAATGCTTTCCAGATCGCTCCGGTGTCGCTGAAACATGTCAGTGTGCTCCAGGAAGACTCCTCTTCAATTCCAGTCAATGAGACTGATCTTCACCAGCTGACCTCAAGCCAACAGCAGCAATTACAGAAAGTAATTGCTCTATTCCCTTCGTTCAATAAACTTGGTTTGGGAAGAACGTCACTGGTTACACACCGCATTGACACCGGGACTGCTAAGCCAGTCAAACAACGGCATTATGCTGTTTCCCCTGTCGTACAGGATTTGCTGTACAAGGAACTGGACCGTATGCTCGCCCTTGGTGTGATCGGCGAGAGTCACAGTTCTTGGAGTTCCCCTGTAACATTAGTTCGCAAACCTGGGAAAGTCAGGTTATGCCTTGATGCCAGGCGCGTGAACGAAGTAACCGTCAAGGACGCATATCCGTTGCCCTTGATAGACGGGCTGCTCTCACGCCTAAGATCCACCAAGTTTATTACCAGTCTAGATTTAAAGGACGCCTTTTGGCAGATACCCCTCGATCCCGAATCGCAAGAGAAGACAGCCTTCACGGTGCCGGGTCGTCCTTTGTATAAATTTAAGGTCATGCCTTTCGGGTTGTGCAACGCACCCCAGACTATGTGTCGTCTAATGCACAAAGTCATCCCGCATGAGCTTCAAGACAAAATCTTCGTCTACCTGGACGATTTGCTCGTAACCAGCTCTTCATTCGAAGAACATTTGCAACTTTTGTCTACAGTAGCTAAGCTACTGAAGTCAGCTGGGCTCACGATAAACGTGGAGAAGAGCAAGTTTATCCAGCGTGAGATTAGGTACCTGGGATACATCGTTAGTGATGGTATCCTAAAGACTGATCCTTCCAAAGTCTCCAGCATCATGGATTTCCCGATTCCCAGATCTGCAAAGGACATTCGTAGTTTCATGGGAATGGCTGGATGGTACCGCCGATTTATTCATCGTTTTGCCGCAATTACCGCTCCCTTGACTGATTTGCTGAAAGGCAAATCGTCCTTCCGATGGACTGACGCTGCTCAGAACGCTTTCGACCATTTAAAACAAGCCCTTATTTCAGCCCCTGTATTAGTCAACCCTGATTTCACTAAATCCTTCTTCATACAGTGTGATGCTAGCACCACTGGCATTGGTAGCGTTCTCTTTCAAAAGAACGAAAAGGAGGAAGAGCATCCTATTGCCTTCATGTCAGCCAAACTAACGTCGGCGCAGCGAAATTATACTATCACGGAGTTGGAGTGTCTCGCCGCCGTACAGAGCGTGAAGAAATTCCGTGCTTATATTGAGGGTCTGCCCTTTACCATCATCACGGATCACGCTAGTCTGAAGTGGCTTATGAGCCAACAAGACCTTTCCGGTAGATTAGCTCGCTGGAGTCTGAGGTTGCAAGGTTTCAACTTCAATATCGAACATGTCAAGGGCTCAGCTAACATCGTCTCCGATGCCCTTTCCCGTGCTTATGAGAGCATTAATGAGCTTTCAAGTGTTTACCTTCCCGTTCTTCCCGAACACCTACGCCTCGAGTCTATATTACCGGACTCAGCCTTCAGCCACCCCGACTATGTAGAGCAGATGTTAATCATCGCTAAAGAACCTGAACGGTTTCCAAATGTATGGGTCCGGGATGGCCGGATCTACATTAATGTAGGACGAATGTCCGATACCGATTTGGACATTCCTCGTACCAAATTATGGGTTCCCGTGAGTCAGCAGGCTGTGCTGATTTCCGAAGCTCACGATAGGCCTGCATCGTCTCATTGTGGTGTACGTAAAACCACCGAACTACTGCAACGATATTATTACTGGCCAACTCTTCGTAAGGACGTCGCTTCTTACATTTCACGTTGCAGTACATGCAAACAGGTTAAACCCTGTAACCAGGTTTTAAGACCTCCCATGGGCCATGAGCGCTTGTCTGAACGACCTGTACAGCGCTTATTTATTGATTTTCTAGGACCCTATCCACGCTCCAAAAGTGGAAATACTTACTTATTTGTAGTGCTCGACCACTACACGAAATTTGTGTGGCTCAAGCCCCTAGCAAAAGCAACCACTGAGGCAGTCCTTAAATGTTTGCTAGATCTCTTTTGTACTTTCGGAGTACCAGAACTAATACACTCTGATAACGGTGCACAGTTCACTTCGAAACGGTTCACTCATATCTGCAAGAACATGGTGTCTCTCATATCTTAACCCCCAAGTATTCACCCCAATCGAATGCCTCCGAACGGGTGAACCAATCGATCCTAGCCGCCATCCGCGCTTACATAGGTGAAGACCATTGCACGTGGGGTAAATACCTGTGCGAGGCGGGCGCAGCGTTTCGAAGTACTGTTCACGAGTCCACGGGTTGTTCCCCACACTATTTAATGTTCGGATTTCAGTCCGTGAGCCACGGCTCGGATTATGAGCTCCTCCGACGCCTTTCCGCGTTTGAAGATGGCGAGGTTGCGCTCAGCACTCCGCACGAGCGCCTGCGACGTATTCGCGAGCGTGTCCAGGAAAGGCTAGCTGCAGCCTATGCTAAAGGCCAGCAGCGATACAATTTACGAGCAAGAGTCCGTACCTTTACTCCAGGACAATTGGTTTACGTCCGGAATCATGTCCTTAGTAGTGCAGCTGATAAATTCGCGGCTATGATCTCGAGTCACTTGATGGAAAGCCTTTGGGGACCTATCACGGTCAAGATACCCGGCTGTAAATATTACCAAATAGTCGGCTGTATTGTGGATCAAGCATGTTTCTGTTTCCTTTTTCGCCCTGTCTTCATACTCTGTATTTTCCTTTCTCCCCACTCTCACATTCTTTTTATTGTTGTTAATAGTGTAAATAGAACATATAGAGTTAGTTTTAGCATTAGGTTATAGGTTCTGTACAGTTAGTGATAGGTGTAAATAGTAGTTCGTTTGTAAGTTTTCTTTGTCGAGATCGAGGGCTGGAGGAGGAGATATGGTGTGGTACGAGGAAGGCAGCGCGGATGTTCGCTGACCAAATCAATGCCCGATATAGTTTTTTTTCGAAGCCTACCAGTACGGCTCGATTCGGCGCAATTATTTTTTTTTTGTTGTTGACGGAATAGTTATAACCTTTAAGAATTAAGTTGAGGGATTATCGTATCGTTATCGTTTATCGCCCATATTAAGGGATTATATTATCGTATCGTATTATCGTATCGTATAGCATTATCGTATCGCATTATCATATCGTATAGGATTATCGTATCGTATAACATTATCGTATCGTTTAGCCATACCGTATCGCTTAGTATTATCGTGTCTTTTAGTGTTAGCGTATCCTTTAGAATAGCATTATCGTATAGCCGCATCTTAGCGTTAGGTTATCGCTTGTATATAGTGTATTACAGTTTGACCTTGGCTTATTGGTTAGTAGTTGGTATTGCCCGGCTTTGGGAAATGAGACCCTTCTCCAGGGTATGGGACGTCCCCACGTGTTACGTTGGCACAATTAATGGCCCCTCTATTTTCAAACCTTTAAATACCCTGACGCTGAACTTCGCTTATCCGAGGCAAAAACCCACATCATCTCCACGCGGCAGACGCAATCCAGCGCGCGTTGATGAAATGACGCGGCGGATGTAATTAAGCGGCTGAAGTTTAAATAACTTGGAGACGCGTTGATGAAAATGACGCGGAGGAGGCAGTTCAGTTTGAGAGCGGATCGGAAAGAGTCGTGGTGAACGGACGTATAATTTTATGGCGTATCCCCTTTGTAGAAAAAAAGAAACCCTGTGAATCTCAATTCAGAAAGTTCGTAGAAAGATAGCCTCTTTTCGTGTTTGCAACAAAGGATTTTGTGGAATTTATATTTAGTATTTCCAAGGATTGTGATATTGTGTAAATCGTAATCAAATTTGTGTATTAATTGTTCGAGACATAGTTGTTCGGAATGGCGTGTGCATGTTTGTTCAAGTGCGTCATCATCGGTGACACGGGTGTTACCTCAGGCGGAATATAAATTTTCTAACGCATTTGCAATGTACAGCCTTGGACTTTCGTTTGGCTCCCTGAAACAGCTATTCGTTACTCCAATATTCTAAATTTAGTGGCTTTACTACGCGTTTTGTAAGATCTGTATTCGTGAGTGTCATTTGTCTGGGCGTCGCTGATGTCTTATTGTCGGAGTAATTTTCGAAGTATCAGCAAATGCACAAACATTAACATGTCTGTTCGCTGTTAACAGTATTCGAGGAAAGCCATCGAAGTCCTCCGACATAGACTAATCGCATATGAGGAAATTCGGTAATGTATGTTACCACGGAAAATTTGCTGCGCTTCCTTTATCAGCAATATGTACTGCCGTAATCAATATTTTACTTATTTACTTTTTCTCAAAAGGAGTCAGGAAGTCGTGTCTCTTGTTACAGTTCACGGACAAGCGATTTCAACCCGTACATGATTTAACGATCGGAGTTTGGTGCTTGCATGATAATAATTGATGGAAAACAAATAAAGTTGCAAATTTGGGATACAGCAGGCCAGGAGGCATTCAGGTCAATTACCCATTCCTAATATCGGGGTGCAGCAGGAGCTCTGCTTGTGTATGATATAACCCGTAGAGAAACATTCAACCACTTGACAACATGGCTTGCAGATGCTAGGCAACATTTCAAATTCGAATATGGTCATAATACTTGAAATCTGAAACAAAAGTGAAAGCACAATCTGGCATAGGTGAGCAGTATTTATAACAAATGATTTATGTTCATGTAGAGACTTTGTATAGTTAGAAAAAAGTCGTTTTTAAGATGAAACCCAATATTAAACCTTTTGAGACCAAAAATAGCGGAAGTTCATTGTATGAAAATGATTCTAAATTCTTTAATGTGTTGATTAAATCATTTATTCCAGTTAGTGGTATACTTACTTGAATTCACTGTAATTCGGATTCCAGTTTTAAGCTACATTTTAAAATTAATTTTAATGCGTTTGACAAAGCATACATTTTTCGATAAAGAGGCCGATGAGTGAATCTGTCGATGAGCAAATAATAGGTGGAATCTGTTTAAAAATATAGTGCCGTTTTAGTTTGTATGTAATTATCTCAATTTGAAAATACTTTACGACTCACTTGAATATTGTTAGAGCACTGATAAAACATTCCGAAAATAAATGTTCATTTTACAATCAAAACAGCCTAGAAAAATTGAAATAATTAAATAAGTTCAATGTGCTGGATTAAGCCAAGTTTTCATTTTGTTTGATTCAATTCAATTTAATTTCAGGAAGTTATCAGAATCCATGATGCACTGGTGAATATTTTAGTGTGTGTGTGTGCGCGTGTTCGACATTATGGAGTTCTTTAGAAAAAATTCTTTCTGTCTCTCAACCCACTCCCATACGCGGTGAGCTAGCCGTGGAACCAAAAAGATCTCCTCTTCAGTCACCATCATGTGACTTTATGTGGTTCCATAGGGAAACTGTTTTTGTTTAGTCAGCAACCTTTGCTGAATATCGTTTTTTTTTTGCTGCGAGAGCAACTCCTCAGTTGCTATTACTACATACAAAAAAAAATATATATAATATGCATTATATATATTTTTTTTTATTTTTCCTGCGGAACACCATCACATAACAATATATGTATAAACTTTATATATTATATATATATATAGATATATATATATATATATATATATATATATATATATATATATATATATATATATATATATATATATTATATATATATATATATATATATATATATATATATATATGTATATACTATATATAATATATATATATATATATATATATATATATATATATATAGATATATATATATATATATATATATATATATTTATATATATATATATATATATATATATATATATATATATATATATATATATATATATATATATATATATATATATATATATATATATACATAACTCCGCCGTAGATGGTCCCAAGCCCGTTGGAGAAACGAAGAGGGAACCCCTTGTTTCCTCCAATCCACAGCTTCCATGATTCCTCATCCCAAACCCCACGATTAAATGTTTGTAAATGTTTTCGGGGTCGCACATTAGGTTTACTGGTTCTCCAATAATGTGACATTAAATGCCGAGAAATGCTAACAACTGTAAATACATCTACAGCTCTGCTACTAAATCCTACTGTTTGCGCCGGGACTCTTTTTCCCCAAACTTTGATTTCAGTATTTTTATTTACATTACAATTCAAATTTTATTTCATGAACCAAACACTAGAACCTAAATAAAATATCTCTATACAATATTTCTCTTGAATCTACCTAAGCTAACGACCCAACCAACAATTGAATAATGAATTAATTTTTGTGTCAAAGTTTTGACAAATTAAAAAATGAATGAAAAACGGGTTACTCGATTGATTAAAATAAAAATGTGGTATTCGAAACAAAGTATTTTCGCTTTGTGGTGAATTGAATTTGAATTTGGTGAATTGAATGAAAATGATCGATCAATTAATAAATCAATCAAATAAATCGAATTAATTACGAATGGGCTAATTATTACAGTGCTAATTAACCTTAAATAACTATGTAAGTTGATTGAAGCGTTGATGCTGTCGGATCAGGCCGTGATAGGCGCTCAGGGGTGTCAGGAACTCAACACCTAGTTACACCTCCTTTGTGGGAACGTAGGAGGGTGATACCGGGATCGCCTGATACCGGGATCGAACTAATAACCATGCCGCTGGAATCGAGGTTGGGCGACGGGCTAACACCCCGTCCCTGGAAAACTCTTAAAATGTTTCGAAACCTGCAGATGGGCCTCGGAATGGGTTGGACTCACGGCAGCGACCTCGCAAACGGAAAAAGGACCATGGCATTGGATCCTGAAATGTCAGATCACTCAATTACCCTGGCGGAGGTGGTTTTGACATCAGCGACATGTACGACACCATCGCGCCGTACGCTTTGATAATTCGCCCCATTGGCCGCTTCATCGATGCGGTGTTATCTTCGCTTATGATGCCCACTGTTCTCGGGATCGCATTGGGGTGTGACTGTTTCCACTTAACACGATGCTACAACTGCGCCAAGTACTGGAGCGACCATCGTCTCCAGAATTCGAGTTTCTACCGGACATGTAGACCTCCGGTGACTGGCTCTGCCCGACCATCCACCGTGGCTTGTGAGGAGCTCTCCGATGAGAAAGTGTGCTGGAGTTAAGGCTGCAAAATCGTTGGGATCGTTTGACATCGGAGTCAGTGGTCTAGAATTGAAGATAGCCTCCACCTCAACCATCAATTTGCAGCTCCTCGTAGGTGAGAGCCGCCGACGAAACGCCTCGGCGGATCAAATTTTTGGCTGATTTGACCGCCGCCTCCCACAGTCGCCAAAATGAGGCGCGCGTGGGGGATGAAATGGAAATCGATTCCCCGGCTGGAACACGCCGTTGTTACTTCTTGACGCGCTTCGTTGGAATATAATGAGAACGACAATTCTGATAGCTGGTTGTGAGCTCCCACAAAGTTGGGGGCGTTATCGCAAAATTGGTTTCGGCAGCGTCTTCGTCGTAAATGTTTGAGAGCTGCTTATATCGCTGACTAACTCCCGATGGACGGCCTTTGTAGCAAAACAGCAAAATATGGCTATGTTCCCTTTTTGCGGTCGGTAACGGATCATCATAGGCCCACAGAAATCCACGCCGGAGTTGATGAACGGACGAGCTTGTTGAATACGCGAACTCGGCAGGTTTCCCATGACTTGTGAAAACAGCTTAGGCTTGACTCGGGTGCACCACACGCACCGTTGAACAATCGATCTCGAGAGTTGTTTTCCTCGAATTGGCCAGAACCGCAGTCTAGTAGGAGCGAGCAGTGTTTGCGCTCCTAGATAGCAGTGGTCGCGATGGATGTCTTTCATCAGCTGTCTGGTGACGATAATAAAATGGGATGTTTGGCGTTGAACGTGATCTTGGCAGCCTCCAGCCTTCCGCCGACACGGATTATGCCCCCTGGATCCAGGAATGGTGCCAGTCCCACCAACGGACCGTGCTTGGAGACTTGCCTGCCCGACCTGGTGTCCAAAAGTTCGCAGTTAAAAGTTTGTGATTCTACATACCTCACATACCTCTATGATCTCCAGGGCTGTGGATAATTCATCACTCGTTAACGCTTGATTTGTCAGTTGAGATTGCTTGACTGCCGGCTTGAGACCACAAATAAACCGCTTCATGTAGGCCACTATGCGCTGCAGCCTCTTGAAGGAGTTGCCGTGTTGGACCTGCTGAATAAAGTCTGTTTCAGGCGACTGCCGCTACCATAGCGGTCTTGGTTCGTTTCGTCTCCAAGTCGCAAGGGCCCCCACTCCGATACTCGGAAGGCCAAACTGATTCTGCCCTGGATAAAAATGGTGGTCCTTGCAACCACATACTACAATTCCAATCACCATAATTCCTGCAGGAATAGCTTGGCTGCTACTATCACAGGAGCCAGAATGCCCAATGGATCGAACATTCTGGCTATATCAGGTGCCATCGACCACTTGGAGAACTTCGCATCGGTTGGATCCACGTTGAGTTGTATATGGAACTCGTCAGTCTTCGGACGCCAGATGACTCCTAACGTCTTAATATAGTCCTCGTGTAAACTACTGAAGTCCAGCTGGACCTGTTGGTCCTCAGGTTTAACCTGCTTGAACAATAGAGGATAGTTGGCACACCATTTGCGCAAATGCATACCTGCGCTCGAGAGTATGGTGCATAGCTCCGCCTGTTTGCGAAGTGCTCCCTCTAAGCTGTCTGCCCCGGTCATGATGTCATCGATACAGCAATCCTTCTCCAACGCGCTGCTGCCCAGGGGACTTTTCTGCTGGTTCTCTTGTGCTAGAATTTGCAGACATTTTGTAGCTAGATACGGGGCGTGCGGTAGGTTACTGTTTTCAACTGATAGTATCGCACTGGTTGCGTTGAACCATTTCTCCAAATCAAGCCATGGAACCGACGGTCTTTGAGATGGAGCATTATCTGCCGATATATCTTCTCGATGTCGACGGTGAATACAAAGCAAGGCATTCTGAAACGCTGGAGTATCGAAAAAAGGTCGTCCTGCACAGTAGGCCCTGTATGAAGGACATCATTCAACGAAACGTTTGTGGTCGTCTTACTGGATGCATCGAAAACTACCCGCAGCTTGGTTGTACTGCTGTCAGGCTTCAGGGCACAATGATGTGGAAAGAAGTATCGTAATTCGTCCCGCTGTTGCGAGGTCACCTCCTTCATATGCCCAAGCCGAATATACTCCTTCATGAAGTCCTCGTATGAAGTCTTAGATCAGGATTCTACGAGTGGCCACCGCTTGGGAATCACCTAACGTCTCAGGATCCTTGCTGAATGGGAGTTGAACCAAGAAACGGCCGTCGGGACGTCCTGTCATAGTCTGATAGAAATGTGCTTCGCAAGGTTTTTCAGTTAACGTAAGCTTGTGCTGCGGATCTTGTACTTCCTCGACCTCCCAAAATCGCTTGATGAGCTAATTAAGCTGGTTATCTTCTGCCAAGATCCCACATGTGACGAAGGACACGAGGTGTGATCACTCTTCCCGCCACAATCCACCCTAGGAGCGTGTTCTGGAGCACTGGGAGCCGTGAGCCGTGAGCCCAACTTTATTTGTCCAATGGCTAGGAACTCGTAAAAGTGTTCGGCACTCAGCAACATGTCGATGCGCTCCGTTCGTTGGAAGTCCGGATCTGCCAGCCTTATGTTTTTGAGAATGTGCCATCCCGATGTATTCAAATTCTGAGGCGGTTGCGGTGATATTGCCAATGACGTAGGCTTCCAACTGCGCGCATATCCTGATAATCTGGATCTTAGGCCGAGGTTCACCTTATGATATGGCTGCTCAGTACTACCGCCTACCCTTTCAATGAGGGCAAGGTGTGTCGATGATAAACCCAATTTTTTTATTTTTTTATTTTTTTTTTTTTGATTAACTTGATCTCGTGCTAGTGAATTTCGAAACAGCGACCTTACAATCGTATCTGTTTTAGTCTGTTAAAAGCGATCCCATCAAATAGATCGGAGACAAAATTAAGAACGCGCATGTGTCACTTTTCATGTAGAAGCGTTCAGCAGTGTTTCTTTTCCGTTTTAATGAACGGAATGCTGTACTGTGGTTTCTGCGATTAAGACAGGAATACCGAATTTGAAGTGTCCGAGTATACAGTACTGCGGGGCAAATTCATTAGAAACTTTGGATGGAACCATATAAAGTTTCTTTACAAATAGCTCTTCAAATTCGGTGTCTTGACGAAAATGGAGACACGACATAATGTATCGTAGTCACAGTCGCGCTCTCAACGAGAACTGGTGAATGATCGCTTTTAATTCGATTTTGCTGTAGGATATCATTGTAAGAAGTCCTTGGCCGAAAACGTTCATATTCAAAATCGTCAATCCGGAAGCGCAATGCATTTTATTAATGTCAACGCGATTGGATTGGCGCGCTTGACTAACGAAATAAATCGGTATCAACGACCCGTGGATTTTTCACGTCCGTAGCCCATACTCGCTTCAGTTTCTTGCATTGCGATGAATGGTCCATATTATAGTTTTGGCTGAGGATATGGTCTTCTCAAAATCAAGCAGGGCACAGCAACGCAATTCGTGAGAAGAGAGTAGTCAACTATACTGGTATAACCTTACCAAGTACATATATTAGAGCGAAGCATTTGCTGGAGTTCATCACTATAACTAGCCTTCAATTTTTATTATAAAACCCTTTGTGATTTCGGTAATGCGTGGTTGCTCAGTCGAGCGTATATGTGATGGTGCCCGAATAAACTTATTATTAAATGAAACTTAGTCGCGTTAAGAATACGGATTGCGAACATTTATATTTCAAATTGATGGAAGTTAACTCCCAGGCAGTGAATCGCTAATTTATATATTCGAATTGTATTTGTATTTTCTGTTTGTCTACCACGGCACGAGAGGATCGAAGGAGTTAAATGCTCAATTATTTTAATTGTAAGGTTACTTCAAATTTCAAGAAAGTAATTGCTAGTTTTTTCTTTTTTTTTCAAGTAAACCTTGCTTCTTAAAGACCAATTGCAATTCGTCGAAAAAAGAAGTTTTTTTTTACGAGAAATCTTAAATCAACCTTTGTTTCAAAAAAAAAAAAAACGCAATTATGTATTACTATTTAACTTCTGTAAATAATTGAATAAAATGAATTGTTAAACGGACACCGTCGGTCTTTCCATTTCAATCGACCTGACCGGATATAGGACCCGCATCGATGGCAAGCTCCACTAGAATGCGCTAGCCATCGGGCGCGCTCCTCCGTTTCATTTGTTTAACAGGGGCTCTTGCCGGGTAGAGTGGCCTTCCGCTCGCGTGCCCATTTATGACATAGGGTTATGTGATTTCATTGCATAACGCTATAGCATAAAACGGTTACGTGTGTATTTCTCATTTGAGAGAAAAAGTCATACGAAGCACTTTTGTATGAGTTTTTCACTCAAATGGGTAATACATGGCCAAGTTTACGTTTAGATCTTGATTCGGTTGCGAGGGGGCACCGCCTCCATCTGGATGCCCCCTCTTATTTGTGGGCCATAAGAATCGTCGCCAACGACGAAGTCTCTGGAAGTCCGTCCGTTTTTTACAAAACCCTATTGAAGTCGGCACCTGTGTCCGTCTGTACTCCTATATCACAGCAGTTTTTCTCTGAAACTAGACGCTACAGTCATGAAACTTTGTGAAAAGGTCGGAAGTTATGACATCTAGTAAGTTTTGGGGTGAACAAATAAGTATTATGGGGCCCCCCCCCATACCGAGGAGTGATTCTTAAAAAAATTTTTTTCAACAAAGGTGGTCAAGTGAGATGGACGTCGGGAGACAACATCACTGATCTCAAGCAGAATGCACTGATAATCATTGGTTGAGTAGTCCTCTAATACTCTCCAATTGTGTATCCTTCGTACTTTGAACTCCGAGGCGAATGTCACGTACGGTATAGTTCCTTCGCAGCCAATACGGCGGAAAGTCAGCGTATTTCCGGTGTGTAGTAATACGAGGGCCGTCCTGGCTGCCATTTTCAGGATTCGCTTTCCCACGGATCTGTTTGAGCCATGCCCCATGCTTAAACGTTGGATTCTCCCCCAATGAGTGCATTGCCGTTTGCGTTCGAGATAGCGTGCTCGAGAGCATTAAGCTTGATGGCTTGAAAAGATATCGATTCGTTCGGTGTTAGGTACACACTAAAGAAGGTGGTCTCCACCTGGAAATCCCTGTTCCGAACCCAGATGACGGCAGTACCAGTTTCATCAGGCTACCATGATGCAGAACTTTTATCATGGTGCTGCTCACTCAGCAGCAAAAATTCGGCTTTCATGTCCCTCGCAAACTGCTCAAGTAGGTTTTGGGCGATTGAACTGCGGTGTAGGATGCGGGTCAGTGATGTTCTGATTTTGCCTTGGCTAGGGCTTCCTGGAAAACCAGACATTTTCCTGATCCGAAGACATGCCCAAGATCCGTAAGGGGTAGTGTGGATTACAACCAGCGGCGACGCAAGGCCAAAAATTTATGTGGGCAAGATAAGCTCCGCGAGGCCCTACAATGACACAACTAGAAGAATATCATGGAAATCAAACAATTTAAACAGATTTTTTTATTCGTACAAAAGCATACATTTTTACTTGAACATAAATTAATTAGTCTCGTTAGCAAGTGCTTTCTCAATATGAGTTAAAATTGAAAAATCATTAGTTGGACACTGTATACTACTTTTATAAATCGGTGAACGGAATTCTATTATCTGACTATTCTGTTCCTGCTCTTTCGAGATGATACCACTTGCTGACTAGACTTTAACAAGTCAAAATTTAATAAATAGAAATTTTCTACTTTTCGCCTTACTAAACTCCTTAATAATTGCATGGCAGTGTAACTTAGATGCTATATCAGCCTCAATGGATAAAACTTCTAACGCTGAAAGTCTTTGCTGAACCATTGTATTTCTTAAAAAGTTTTTAATAAGCTTTAATTTAGAAAAGCTCCTTTCAGCGGAAGCTGTACTTAAAGATGTTGTTAATAAAATTCAAATTATAATACAAATGTTTGGGTAAATTTCCTTCAAGTTATTCTCGGTTATGTATTGAAGCAGCTGTTTTACGTATTCGATGCAAATTCGGCATAATTGCTTGCAGTTCTGCATACAATTCATAAGATTGAATGTCACTGCTCCCACCCACTCGTAGGACGGTGTCTAAGTCTTGATAATGTTTTAATAAATTCTCTTTTCGAATATTTTTTAGTTTGCTTAAATCACAGATGAAACTGAAATCTGCAAAATGTTGATTCAAAGATGTAAATCTTGTAGCCATACTGCTCGTTATGGAATCAATCATAGGATTAAAGAACTCTGTTTCGAACCGAATTTTGGGAGACTGTATATGTTCAATACTACTTTCATAAGCGAACATCCTTTTCTTTTTGGCTAACCTTTAATTTTAAATTCTTTTGGCAAGTCATAATTACTTTTTTAAATAAACCGATTGTAGTGAATTTAGAAGTTTCAAAAGTCCGTAAAGGACTGCAGTGATGTTCTGCTGCCTCGGTAGAAAAAGATGGAGATATCTGCCGAGAATGCCCTCGTCTGGGGACGCGTGAATGCGCTGGCAGGCTAGCATTGCGGTGTCGTGGGGCGGGTTCATTTCCCCAGCACAAGGACCCACTACAAAAAATTTCGCACTCACGAATTTCTTGTGGTCAAACTAAAACGAGGCGACCGAAGTCGCAAAAAGTGTAGGTAACTACACCGAGAGAAAAAGGACTTGTTCCGAGAACAAGCGGAACATGTAAAAAGGGGCGGACTTAGGGTAACTTCGTCGTTACCCGACGAAGCTCATGGCCCACAAATGAGAGAAGGGCAACCGGGTGGTGATGGAGCCCCTTCCCACCCACCCAACCGGATTTAAATCCATATTTGTTGCAGTGGTCAGGTATTCCTCTTCTGAGTGGAAAACTCATACAACTTGACTTGTATAAGCTTTCCCATCAGAAGAGGAGTACCCCGGTGACCAATTTATGCCATAGAATTATGCAATTCGATTGCATAACTCTATGTCATAAAGAGGCACTCTGCTTGGGCCACTCAACCCGCGACGTCACCTGAAACCAAAAAGATTACATTGTACCCGGCGGCTGGCTCATGTTTTATGAGGAGAGCCTGCCACCGTACCGGGTACTATACCCGGTCAAACAGGACAAAAATGAAAAGACCGGCGTTCCACTCTAGCAATCCATTATTTTATTGCATTTTTTTCCCATACAACTACGAACATTATAGCACTTAAATATCGCGACACGATTTTAGTGGCTTCCAGGGCAAAATTTGAGATAGAAATAAGAAAAATTAAAGCAAAATTTGAAATATAAATAAGAAGAATCAAAGCAAAATTTGAAATATTAATACGAAAATTAACGGCAAAAATTTAAAATGTATATGTTAGCAAAATTAACGGCAATAAAAAGGTACTTACCCCACATGGTCCGTCGAGCGCTCGATTAAGAATGTGGGTGTCCTCTAAAACTTTCATTAAGTTAAACTTCAGATCAAAACATTAGAAATTTATATAACAATTAGAGCGAGAGTTTCTTCACGATCACTTGAAGCTTTACATAAAATTGAGATAGTTCACTTTTGAGAATTTTTCAGCAAATTGCACTGGTAAAACAAAGGGTTTATTCCAATTAACATTCCATTATTATGTATAAGACCTCCTGACAATGTACGCTACTACGTATTGCAGTTAGAAGCTAACTTGAAGATAATTGTATTAAATTCCGGGCGCATCAACACAAACCGCCAACGTTTTCACGAACCACTTTCTTAAAATTTCAATCACGTTCACAAGTTAATCCCATTTGAAATATTCCTCCGCGATAGTATCCAATTCTTTTGCGCCTCCTTCATGTGTCTTGTTTTGCACACAGTTATCGTGCGAGAAGAAAAGTCCCATCGCTCGCCGTCTCCAGTTGTTTATCCCAATTGGAACGTACGACGTACGTATGATAGAGGGCTCCGTTATCAATGGATGCGTGCCGCGCGTGACTGTTTTTGTGCGCGAATGCGATATATTTGACGGGCGAGGACCGAATCCGAACTGATTTTTCACCTTGCCTATTCTTCACTGGCGCCCCGGCAAACACTTTTCAAACAATTCCAATCGCCTGCAATCCGATTTTCCGCCCGCAATTACGTTCACTTGCACCCGCACAACACAATAGGCTACCTGTTGCAGCTGGGGCCTATCCCTGGGCCGACGTATCTTCTACTCCCAACCTCCGTACGTGAAACCGTTCAAACACGTGTTCGCCACTCACAACCCATAGTACGGAACATTCCCACGATTCCACTAAACGTTAGGTGCCGTAATCCTTTACTGCACTCCAATCACTTCGCGATTTCCCCGGTCTTTTTCTATTTCCTTGAAATACCAATTCCGCGATTATTTCCGCGTTTTCTTGTTGTCCCCGTCCCGTTTTTTCGTCGTCTCGGCCACCGTCCATTTCTCGCGCCCTCCTTCTCCTTCAATTTCACTGACAAAAACTTTTCCTCGCGCGCGGGAACTCAGCTACCGGCGTCCGCGCTGTGTGGCGGTTTCGAGCAGGCTCCTCGAAATCTCCCGGCGACAGCACCAGCCACACAAGCAAATGCCACTTCAGCCGAAGACGCACGGCCAACCCCAGAGTATAGTTTTTGTTGTTTTGCGTTTGCTGCGTGAATTCTGTGCAGCCGTAAACTCTTGCGAGAGGTTTTCACGGTGCACTCTGAGTTAAAGTCCTCACTCAATGGTTTCGATCGCTGATATTCTTGATATTATTTGTAGCGTTTGGTCGTGGCAGTATGGATGGTAAGGGTGCATTATAATCATTCACTGCAACATTGTTTTAATGCTGTAGCTGATTGTAATGCGAATGGTGGTTTTGTTGCGGACCAAACGTTGTCGAATTACCATTTAATTTTTCAATTTCATGAGGAAAGCTATAAAATTTTTGCATGGGAATTTTTCCCAGTGTAGTTTGCATAATATTCGTAGGTATTTGCCGAAATATTTGTTCTCGTTGGGCATTAACTTCAACTAATTGCGGTTGCCAAGCTTCCTCTATATCATTCATGTATTCAACATAATTTATTTCGTTATTCTTCCTTTCTACAGTTGGTGTAATAATTGCTTGTTGGGTATATTTCTCGAATTTAGTATTGAAAGTTTGTACTGATTGCGCCATGTTTTGTATGTTAAACTTTAAATACACAGGGCTTGAATCATTGACATCTTCTTGAGTATTTGTTGTCGCTGATGCATTATTATCATTAGGTGTTACATATAAAGAAGATGAATCGTTAGAAAAATTCATGGCAAAATTATTCGAAGCTGAACTCAATGATGCTTCGAATGCTCGCGATTCATTTGCACTCATTGTAGGATTTAATACTGGATTGAACTCTCTAACATTAGCACTTATCTCGTACACATTTCTAAGAATTTCTTCAAGCTGTGCCGGGATTTCACATAAATCTGAAGTATTTGCGCGGTTCGGATCCATCATTTCGACAAATACTTTCGGCTGAATATCCCATTGCAATTAAATTGTCGGTAACATATGCTAAATCTAAATCGTAACCATTCTCCTAATAATATATTATAAACGCCGAGTTAAAAAAAAACAAAAAATGTAGTTAACAATTAAATTAAAAATCTATCAGAGAAATGGTCGTGTTTTAATCAACACACTGTATTTACAAATTAGAAATTACTTTTACACCGAGAACGGAAAGAAAAACTACGTGAAAAATCCTTTTTCTCGGGGCGAACGAAGGCCGCCACAACCTTACCTGCTCGATTACTACACGATGAGTGTCAGATAAGCATTATTCGAATCCAATTTGACGATATTCTTTGATCCAGTCACAGAACGTATGCAAATGATCAAGGGCAATGCTTAAATGGACTTCTACGTGTTGCCATAATTTGCTTATGATATTCACTCGCAATAATATTGCATACCATAAATGTAACGATATAATAAACTCTAAGCTGCGAATTTCATTTAGAACTGAATCACAATCACTGAGTGTATCGGATTCTTCTGTGTGATTTTAAAACCATTCAACAACATCATTCAATTAGGATAATATGGCTTTAACTGCTTTGATCCTGCTTTCCTATCTTGTGTCTGATAAAGGCTTTAAAGTTAGTTTTAATTTGCCTTTGATGAACTCCCAGCGTTTGCTTGACCTTGCAAATAACAAATAAATTTTTTGAATAAAAGCGAAAAATGTTTTTGCTGACACAGAATAATTAGCTGCATCTACTAACAGCAGGTCCCAACTATGACAACCGCAAGGTGTAAAACGGGGTTTTCCCGGTACGATGGAAGGTGGCGAGGCTCGTGCTGGTCAGCAAGGGGAAGGGAAATCCCGAATCGCCGTCTGCATACCGCCCGTTATGCATGCTAGACACGGCTGGGAAAGTGCTAGAGAAACTCATCAAGGGAAGACTCACTGACGCGATTCGTGCTGCTGGGGACCTATCTCCTCGGCAGTACGGCTTTAGAGCAGGACGTTCTACCATTGATGCGATTGCAGAGGTGGTGAACGCGGTCGAAAAGGCAGAGGCATATAGTCGCACCAAGCGACGGATCGTCCTGTTGGTGACACTCGACGTCTGGACACGCTGGAAAACTCTTTTCAAGTGCCAGAATATCTAATGCGGCTTTTGAGGAACTACCTAAAGGACCGAAGCCTGCTCTACGACACGACACAGGGCCAACGAAGGATGGAAATTACATCGGGTGTTGCCCAGGGATCTATCCTTGGTCCGGACCTGTGGAACGTGTCTTACGACGGGCTACTGAGACTTGAGATGCCAGATGAGTCGCGCTTGGTCGGCTATGCGGATGATGTTGCGGCTCTGGTCGCCGGACGCACCGTTGAACAAGCGCAACTTAGGCTAGGTATGCTAATGCGCCGAGTGAGGGACTGGATGACTGCTCGCGGGCTCAGTTTAGCACTGGAGAAAACCGAAGTGGTCATCTTGACAAAAAAGAGAATCCCTAGAGTAAGGATGATCAGTATTGGAGATATACAAATCGAATCGAAGCCAGCGGTGAAGTACCTGGGGCTACTGATCGACTCGAAGATGAGTTTCTCTGAGCAAATCAGGGCAACGGCTGAGAAGGCTGCTTCGGGAATATCGGCCCTGAGTCGACTTATGGCCAACGTAGGGGGACCCAGCCCATCAAGAAGACGCCTCTTGATGAGTGCTGTAGGGTCAGTGCTAATGTACGGAGCAGAGGTATGGGGCGACGCTCTCAGCAAGGAGGTATACCGAAAACGATTGGCACAGGTACAGAGAAGAGGAGCACTGAGAATTGCATCTTCGTATCCAACAGTCTCCGACTCGGCGGTGAGAGTGATTGCAGGCGTGATACCTGTCGCCCTCCTTGCTAGAGAGCGCCGCGCTATTTACCTGCGCCGAAACGAGGATGCGAGGGAGATGGTTGTCCGCGAGGAGAGACAACGCTCGCTCAACGATTGGCAGCAGTCTTGGAGGAATTGCACGAAGGGAAGGTGGACTGCGCGCCTCATCCCGGATGTGAGACCGTGGCTAAATCGAAGGCATGGTGAGACTGACTTCTATCTGACCCAGCTTTTGAGCGGGCACGGGTGTTTTCAGTCTTACTTGCACAAGATCGGCAAGTCACGGTCTCCCGATTGTCGGTTTTGCCCAGGAGAGGAGGACAATGCCTGTCACACATTTTTTGCGTGTACCAAATGGGCCAGGCTGCGAAGGGAACTCTACAGGGAGACGGGAGAGCTCACCCCGGATAATATAGTTGCGGTGATGCTCGAATCGGTTGACAAATGGAACCAGGTGGCACATTATGCTCGGGCAGTCCTAAAATATAAAAGGGACTCACAGCAGCCGGAGGCACTGGGGCTGGGGGATCGCTCTTCTGGCAATTCCTCTTCCCCTCTCCCCTCCCGCTAGGAAAGGGACTCCCCAGCTTGAAGGCGCCCCACGGCGTAACAAAACGAGACCTGGCCCGAAGTAATGTGTCAAACGGTTCCAGGCTAGGTTCTCAGATTGACAGGGGAGGTGTTTAGTGGGTAGTCCAAAGGTATCCTCCATGGGAGTCCCACACTGCCAGACTCGGCGGGCATAAATGCCTTCACCTCCCTACCACAAAAAAAAACAAGGTGTAAAAAATGCCCGCGGATTAATATTCAAAATTCGAATTGTAACTCCGTTTTTTATGCCTACCATATTCGCACCATTTTCGTACCATTGGCCACGTTAATTATGAATACCTAATCCATTTTTTCCTAACTCTCCAAATATTGCAATAGTGAGGTAGTCCCCAGTTGATTCAGCCACAACAAGAAACCCAATAAAATTTTCTTCTATTTTACCAGTTGTTATGTTGCAAAATCGTAATACGATAGGCATTTGTTTAACTCGACTATAGTCTCTTATGCAGTCAAGCAAAACAGAATGATATTTCGCCTCTTTTACCCTTCGAATCACTTCTCCGGTCACTCTTTTCGCCATTAGCCTTATCATCTCATTTTGAATATCGTGGCTTAGATAATGTGTTACAAGTTGTTGGTCATTAATATGTTACTGTGTTCTCGAAGCGTTGAATCATATTTAGAAAGCAATTTGAATAAGTCTATGAACTTGCCGGAATTTTCACTACAGTCTACTTTAAGAGAGCCATGGAGAGAGAGTGGAGGTAGACACGAATCAACCGAAATCAGAATTGTTTGCAGATACGGAACTGCCTTGATAGCCGTTGCTATGTTCATCAACGCATGTAGCATTTGGCCTCGCACACGAATAAATTGTAGTAATAGAGCAGTTTGTTAAATTTATCATTTTATATTTAAATTATTTAATAATTTCATATAAAATTTAAATTTTATTTTTATGTCAAATTTATATATTTTATATTTCATATATTCAATATAAATAAAAATGCTCGATTCGAATTCGGCGCCGGCAAAGGGTTAAAGAAAACTTTTAGAAAAAAAAGAAAACCGACTTCAAAATGCCCTAAAAAGGATGAAATAAATTTTATGGAAGCGGTGCCATATCATATTTTCCCCATTCTTTTGTGATGGTGAAGATGTTGGAAGTATTTATGTTGAAATGGGGAAATTGATTTGGCACCGCTTCCATAAAATTTATTTCATCCTTTTTAGGGCATTTTGAAGTCGGTTTTCTTTTTTTTCTAAAAGTTTTTTATTTCACCCTTTTTAGTGGCAAATTTTTTCATTTCAAACCTTTCAAAACTCAGTTTCTTGAATACATTGCATCATGTACTCGTATATTAAAATATAATTTTTTACTGGAATGCAAAAACCACTACGGCTAAAATCTGCAGCGTTCATTGGAATCGAATTTAGTTCTGATACATTTAATACATGATCTCATCAACGTCTACCTTGATTTTAGACTTCATAAAAATCCAAAATGGATTGTAGCTTTGGAAAATTTTTGAATTTCGAACTTTGCCCAGGCGACATTTTTATATTTTGACTTGACTCTGAAGTGCTTTTTTATCGTTCAACTTTTTTCGACCTTTGAGCGGTCGCCATTTTGTTTCAAATTGTTCCACCTTTGATGGCTGCGGCATCATTAGTGTGTTGTTTTTGGCCGAAAAGTCGCGCACAAGCAACGATGTGTGAGCAGGGGCGTTATCGTGGTGCAAAAGCCAATTTTTGTTCTCCCACAAATCCGGGCGTTTCTGGCGGATTGCTTCGCGCAAATTGCGCATAACTTGCAGGTAATGTTTCTTATTGACCGTTCTTCCCTGTGGCAAGAACTCATGATGCACCACGCCCCTGCAATCGAAGAAAACTGTCAGCAAAACTTTCACATTCGACCGAACTTGGCGCGCTTTTTTCGGTCTTGGTTCATGCGGCAGCTTCCATTGAGATGATTGAGCTTTGGTTTCCACGTCATAACCATAAACCCACGATTCGTCACCAGTTATGACCCTCTGGAGCAAATTTGGTTCGTCGCGGACAGAGTTTAACATCTCATTAGCAATGTTCATGCGTTGCTGTTTTTGGTCGCAATTGAGCAATTTTGGTACGAATTTCGCGGCGACCCGTCTCATGCCCAAATCGTTGATAAAAATCGAATGGCCGAGACAATCGATATGTTTAGGTCCTCAGCAACTTCTCTAACGGTGATTCGACGATTGGCCAATACCATTTTCTCCACTTCATTAATTTTTTCGTCTGTTGTTGAAGTGCTCGGGCGTCCGGCACGCTCTTCGTCGTTCACATCTTCTCGGCCTTCTAAAAACATTTTGTACCACCGATAAACGTTGCTTCGGTCCAAGGTAGCTTCTCCGTATGCCACAGTCAACATTCGGAATGCATCCGCGCACTTAATTTCGTTTTTCACACAAAATTTGATACACGTTCTTTGATCCATTTTTTTGAATAAGTAAAAATCGAAGACGATTGAAAACACGTGCAAGTAAAGCAGCTATCACCAATTAAGTGAACATTCAAAATGGCCGAGCTTGTCGACATAAGTGACAGACATGAGTACCAACATAACGCCACAAAAAAATCGAAATTCGAATATACGTAACCCGCGAAAATTCAAAATTCGTGATACTTTTTGAACACACCTCGTATATATATATATATATATATATATATATATATATATATATATATATATATATATTTATATTTATATTTATATATATATACATATTTATGTGTATACACTATTACATTATATACATATATATATATATATATATATATATATATATATATATATATATATATATATATATATATACATATATATATATATATACTCGTATATATATATACATATATATATATATACTCGTATATATATACATATATATATATATATATATATATATATATATATATATATATATATATATATATATATATATATATATATATATATATATGTGTGTATCGACATATGTATTTATATTTATAAATGAAAACATAAAGTTTGATCCGGAATTAATCTCAAGAAATTTATTTGAAAAGATCCTTCTTAACCGTATCACTCGTTCACTTATATTCGAAACCACTCGCCTTCGTTTTCATTTAACTATGGCACCTAATTTACATGAAATTATACCCTATAGTTCAATGACAAATCGGCTATGCATTTTCATCTCCATATGTAAAGTTATGATCAGTTATAGAAGGAAAAGTATCTCTTTTTAGGTTGCAATTCTTGCCGGTCTTTAGTATGGAAATTACAAATTTTAGATTTATTGGCATATGTTATAATGTATACTATTAACTGGAAAGTAGCGAATCAACTCTATAATTTGAAATCACTCAGTCCTTATTATTTCTTCGGGGAGTTTTATAAAGCCTATATGTAATGTTTACATCTAAGGATGTAAGAAGGATCCTTTACTAAGCTCATCGGTAAGCAAAGGATGACTTCGGAAGAGAAAAGCATCCTGAAATGTTCCCTCTAACTATTTTACACATTTAGAAGTAATTTATTGGTTATTTCCGGTAGAAATGATTGAGTAAAATGTACCGTTTATGCAGAAAATTAATGATACTGATCATTTTTATCATTCGCCTCCAAAGGACTCGGTATTTCCATCAAATCCTTGAACAGTGGCAACTAATTGGCACTTTTCGTGCGAAAAATTATTTAAACTCAATTTCACGACACCAATGTATCATATTGAACTGTTAGTATCTACAGAGTCCTTGGAAGGATTACGATTCTGTTCCGATACATTTTAGATCAATGTGTTATCCTTCATTTGAAACCACTACAATCAAAACCCTTACACCCGTCGATCAGTTATGCTGAAAAATCCGGGTGAAACTCGGAAATTTTTTAGTTTTAAGGATAAAAGTCCTTTACCGTTACTTGAAATTCTCATCCTTTAAACGGGACCTAACTGGAAGAAAGACGTATCATTTGCCAAAAACAGGACTCTTCTATCTATCTCCGTTTAAAAGTTATGCGTGAACATACAAAAAAAAAAGCAAAAAAAAAAAAACATACGCGATGAATTGATAACCTTCTTTCTTTTGGAACTCGGTTAAAAATCATACCATATAGTTCAATGAAAACTCCGCTATGCATTTTCATCTTCATCCGTACAGTTATGATAAATTATAGCAGGAAACGTAACTCTTTTTAGGTTGCGATTCTCGCCGGTTTTTAGTATGGAAATTACTAATTTTAGATTTCTGGGCATATCTTGTAATGTACATATTATGTTAACTGGAAAGTAACGAGTCAACTCTATAATTTGCAATCACTCAATCCTTATTATTTCTTCGGGGTATTTTATAATCCTATATGTAACGTCTACGTCTAAGGATGTAAGAAGGATCCTATACCAAGCTCATTGGTAAGCAAAGAATGAATGCGGAAGAGAAAAGCATCCTGAAATGTTCCCTTTAACTATTGTTGAATTGTATTTATGTCACATTTAGAAGTAATTTATTGGTTATTTCCGGTAGAAATGATGGACTAAAATGTACCTATAAGAAAATTTTGTTTGAGGATTGCTGGTTGTCCTAAGTGAAAGAACTACATTGTTCTTTCACCCGAGCATTTTAGCTATCAACATAATAGCATTATTCGCTCGATGGACTTCAGCTGGTTCCAGCATATAGGCTGGTTCCATTAAACTGCGAGAGTAAAATGTACCGTTTATGCAGAAAATTGAAGATACTGGTCATTTTTATCATCCGTCACCAAAGGGTTCGGTATCTCCAACAAATCATTGCAGAGTGCCAACTAATTGGCACTTTTCGTATGAAATATCATTTAAATTCAATTTCTCGACATCAATGTATCATATTTAACTGTTAATATCTACAGAGTCCTTTGAAGGATTTCAATTCTGTTCCAATGCATTTTGGAACAATATGTTGTCCTTCATTTGAAACCTGTATAATCAAAATCCTTGCACGCGTCGATCAGTTATGCTGAAAAATCGGGGTGAAAGTAGGAATTTTTTTAGTTTTAATGGTAAAAGTCCTTTACCGTTACCTGCATTTCTTATCCTTTAAACGGGACCTAACAGGAAAAAATACGTATCATTTGCCAAAAACAGGACTCTCCTATCTATCTTCGTTTAAATGTTATGCTCACGCATAAGCAAAAAGAATATATGTGATGAATTGATAACCTTCTTTCCTTTGGAAGTCGGTTGAAAATGTACCGTATATGCAGAAAATTAAGGATACTGATCATTTTTATCATCCATCACCAAAGGACTCGGCATCTCCATCAAATCCTTGAAGAGTGCCAACTAATTGGCACTTTTCGTGCGAAAGATTATTTAAATTCAATTTCTCGACATCAATGTATCATATTGAACTTTTAATATCTACAGAGTCCTTGACAGGATGACAATTCTGTTCCGATACATTTTAGATCAATATGTTTTCCTTCATTTGCAACCTCTACAATCGAAATCCTTGCATCCTTCGATCAGTTATGCTGAAAAATCGGGGTGAAAGTCGGAAATTTTTTAGTTTTAACGGTAAAAGCCCTTCACCGTTGCTTGAATTTTATATCCTTTAAACGGGACCTAACTGGAAGAAAAACGTATCATTTACCAAAAACAGGACTCTTCTATCTATCTCCGTTTAAAAGTTATGCGTGAACATACAAAAAAAAAAAGCAAAAAAAAAATATACGCAATGAATTGATAACCTTCTTTCTTTTGGAAGTCGGTTAAAAATTCATGCATAATATAGACCAGATCTACTAATTCACTACACAACCAGCAAATCATTTCCATCTAGAAAATCCTGTTATGAGTTGAAAGTATGTAAAACACACATTCTCTCACTCAGTTCATCGGAAGCCTAGAAATACAAAAAATACATTTAAACTCATAGAACTGTCAGTAACAATTCTTATGAGTGAACAATCTACTCAACACAACCTCATATTCGATGCATCCCATGAGCGGATGCACCACATAGAGGGTCAGAGTCTGTCTACGAGCTAGCTAGCAGCGAAAGTGAAGCTTGGGGATTCGACGATGCTTGCTGGGATATCGTGTCTATCTGTTCGGAATACAAAGCGAAAGATATTTTCAATATATTAAGATCTCGAAGTGTAGTTTTCAGTTTTTTTTATATGTTGACTAAATCATAATGCGAGTATAATGACGCAACGTAAAATGGTGCTTTTAGAAAGACTAGAAATTGAGAGGAAATGTGTAGTATAATGGACGATCAAAGTGCTGTGTGTCGATCCTCGGGTAGTGCGAAGTTTCACCCTTGACCAATAATTTCCGTAAATGGCTGATTGGACGCGATAAAGTGAAGTGGAAAGATTTTCAATATGTGGAGACGAAACCTTTCATGCATGATGCAAATATTCTCTTTATCTTGAGAGGAGGTCGTAGGACAAAAAGCCAAAGTTTTGTCTGGTTTTTCAGGATTTTTACTTGTCTCCTCTACATTTATCGTTCCTACACTTGCGCTTTGCATATAATACAAACACCCGTGCAAATGTGACGTTTGAAGACGTTTGTGTTTATTCCACATTGGAATATATGTGTTTGTGCTGATGACTTTATGAACAATATTTACATTTGGAATACAGTGAATGGCTATGAAAGTGCATCAGGTCAATATTTTGGTTGATAAATCTAGAGTAGAAATTACGTTATCATTATTCAAGCACACAGCCACAGTTACCTTATCCAAACGGCACATAAAAAAGAGTACCCTAGATATTGGAACTAGTGTTGTTCACATCGATCAACTCCCTTTTCCCCCACAATTTCTAAACAGCCGGCCGTCATGTCCGGCCCGATGCGACGTCACTTCCTACAAGAAATGGTGAAAATGTTGCCGGAAAAGGTAATCGTGTCACAGCCCTCAAGCACGTTCAATTGGAACAGCTCAAGCTCGAATTGAAATTATACTATTGGAAAAGGAAGCGGAGTTGAATACACTACATCAAAAATGTTCAAATGATACATTATCATATGGTTCATCACATTCTCATCATCGGCATTATCACGAAAAGAAGTATGATTTTTAGAGAGCTCCTAAGTTGGATTTTGACTTTTGTTTTGGGATTTAGATTTTATATGATTTCTTGGAGTTTTTGGCAAATTGCTGAAACTCATATCGATTATAGACTGATTGATGATGAAAAGAGAGGTATGTTCCTTTTTTGCGAATTTTAACTGCTTAGAAAAGAGTATCTCACACATAAATGAAATTGGTAGGGAAAGTTCCTGTATACTTACAAATATGCTATGGATCCAAGAAAGAACAACCATTTCTAATTGCGTCATATAAACTTCATTGATAGAATAATGATAAAGACATGTTTAATATTAGATTGCAAGTGACAGCATGAGGTAAATTTTAAGAATTCTAACATTTGTAGTTCAACTGATGAATATGCGAATGATTTAAGTGATTTTTTTTCGGTTATACACACGTTAATTTAGATAGGAAGAAAAAACGCTAGCAAAGACCCAAAACACAACATTTAGGTGGCAAAAAAAAAAAACTTGATTGATAAATATGCACATATTAGTTTTAGTACCTTAAATCACTTTTTTATTCGTTCCCTAACTACATTTAAATCTTTCTACAGAACCTTGTTATGAAAAAGTTAGCGGTTTATTACCAGGATTAATTTCTCGAATAGTAAATTCACTGTTGCACGTGCTATTGGTGTTGGATTCTAAATAAGCAGTTAAAATGGATTGAACCATCCTTGAAAAAAAATATTTTCTAATTTCTACAATAGGTATTTATTTAACTATAATCGCATATGATTTTTCATGATAATCGCTCATTGACAAAGACTCAGATGTGAATTTTCAAAAAGCCTAATCAAACAAACGTTGAGATTTCTTTTCTTAAAAACTGCTCAAAATAATTTTTGTAAATATAAAGGAGCCGATTAAAATAAAATATCTATCTATGTTCGGTCTTTCCATTCAGTCGAATTTGACCGGGTATAGGACCCAGTACGGTGGCAGGCTCACACCACCAAACATGAGCCAGCCGCCGGGTACATATTAACCTCTTTTCGTCTCAGGTGGCTTCGCGGGTTGAGTGGCCCGAGCAAGGTGCCTCAGTATGACATAGGGTTATGTAATCGAATTGCATAATTCTATGGCATAAAGTGGTCACCGGGGTACTTCTCCTCTGATGGGAAGGCTCATGCAAGTTAAGTTGTATGAGTTTTCCACTCAGAAGAGGAATACCTGGCCACTAAACATTTATGGATTTAGATCCGGTTGGGCGGGTGCGCGGGGGCTCCATCACCACCCGGTTGCCCCTCTCTCATTTGTGGCCTATGAGCCTCTTCGGGTAAAGACGAAGTTACCCTAATTCCGCCCTTTTTACTTGTTCTCCGAACAAGTCATTTACCCCTGTTGTACTTGCCTACAATTTTTGCGACTTCGGTCGCCTTGCTTTTTCGACCCCAGAAATTCGTGAATGCGAAATTCTTTTGTAGTGGGTCCTTGTGTTGGGGGAATGAACCCGCCCCACCACACCGCAATGCTAGCCTGCCAGCGCATTCCCGCGTCCCTAGACAAGGGCATTCTCGGCGGATACTTACATCTTCCTCTGCCGAGGCAGCAGACCATCGCTGCAGTCCTTTACGGACTTTTAAATACCTATTCACTATAAAATACTCATGATTCTTCCTCAGAAATAACGGGGGATAGAAATAACCTTATAGCCGATTTAAACCTGTTTTGGGACATTTACCATGGTCTTTGGATCAAATTAGACGGCGCATCACGTATATCTTACATAGAGCGGTTTCAGTAGCCCGTTGGTAAGTGTTGACAAGGAAACAATGCGACTTATGATGGCGGGTTCATTATGTATACTCGTATAACATAAAACTTTGCGCATGATGAGTTGTATTAAAATGCATATCCTGTCAAGATAAAAAGGCGTTCCCACGGTAAAGAAAACTCATTATTTATAGCGTATTGATATTGATTATTGGAATGACGGGCTTGCCCATTATGCAAATTTCCCAGCCCAAACATTTAGTGACATATGCATATGTTAGTAAATGCCATCGGATAGCTCTTTCGAGCTTCACGGAAGTGTACTGGCATTCCATGAAAGGGTCGAGGAACCCAATAAGCATAAGTAACAGTAGAATTATAGGTAGCATACCGAAGATAGGAGTGCAATTTTGATGTGAGAGACAACATTGAGGGCAGTTGCGAAAGGATACTGTAAGCCAAGGTGAACGCTGCCGATGGTCTTATCCGTCCTAAGCGCGTCACTGTAGTTGAGTTGATCGTAGTCACTATTTCAGTACACTATACTATGGACTGGAAAATTGATGCGTAACGCCAAATGCTAGCAATTCGAATGGTTTTATTGTTTAGCTTTGAGTAAAATCATTCAAAGCTTTCGCTTGTATCAATACTTTTCAAATTTTTATTGAGTTAGAAAAGGCTGTCAAGCGCGAGGCCCACGTCGCCCATGCCTTGCGCCGCCGCTGTATATATATATATATATATATATATATATATATATATATATATATATATATATATATATATATATATATATATATATATATATATATATATATATATATATATATATATATATATATATACATACGAGGTGCGTACAAAAAGTAAGGGGACTTTTCAAATTTCGCGGGCAACGTACATACGATTATCGATTTTTTTATTTACACTCGTCACGAACATATATATGTTTACAGTTCAGCTGTATAATATGTTTAGTTTGTTTCTGAGAGGCATAACGGTTAGAAGTGTTTTGCGTGCTCGCCGATTTTTTGCTATCGGAAAAAATGGATCAAAGATCAAGAATTTTTTTGGCTAAAAACAGCACCACATAAATGAAGAGACCTATGATAGGATGGAGGTTTGCAACGATAGAGATAAAGACGGCATTGCTGGAAGAGTGCAAGGCTATACCGAAAAGTGCTTATATATATATATATATATATATATATATATATATATATATATATATATATATATATATACATATATATATATATCTATATACACAAGGTGTGTTCCAAAAGTAAGGTGACTTTGTGTTTTTAGGAAAAAATATTTATTTATTCGTCAATGTTTATGTTGTCCCCTTCGAAGCAATCCACGCACTTGTGCCAACGCTTTTTCCAATCCTCGAGCACTTCTCATAAGCACTTTTCGGTATAGCCTTGCGCTCTTCCAGCAATGCCGTCTTTATCTCTATCGTTGCAAACCTCCGTCCTATCATAGGTCTCTTCATTTATGTGGTGCTGTTTTTAGCCAAAAAATTCTTGATCTTTGATCCATTTTTTCCGATAGCAAAAAATCGGCGAGCACGCAAAACACTTCTAACCGTTATGCCTCTCAGAAACAAACTAAACATATTATACAGCTGAACTGTAAACATATATATGTTCGTGACGAGTGTAAATAAAAAAATCGATAATCGTATGTACGTTGCCCGCGAAATTTGAAAAGTCCCCTTACTTTTTGTACGCACCTCGTATGTATATATATATATATATATATATATATATATATATATATATATATATATATATATATATATATATATATATATATGTATATATATATATATATATATATATATATATATATATATATATATATATATATATATATATGTATACATATATATATATATATATATATATATATATATATATATATATATATATATATATATATATATATATACAGCGGCGGCGCAAGGCATGGGCGACGTGGGCCTCGCGCTTGACAGCCTTTTCTAACTCAATAAAAATTTGCAAAGTATTGATACAAGCGATAGCTTTGAATGATTTTACTCAAAGCTAAACAATAAAACCATTCGAATTGCTAGCATTTGGCGTTACGCATCAATTTTCCAGCCCATAGTATAGTGTACTGAAATAGTGACTACGATCAACTCAACTACAGTGACGCGCTTAGGACGGATAAGACCATCGGCAGCGTTCACCTTGGCTTACAGTATCCTTTCGCAACTGCCCTCAATGTTGTCTCTCACATCAAAATTGCACTCCTATCTTCGGTATGCTACCTATAATTCTACTGTTACTTATGCTTATTGGGTTCCTCGACCCTTTCATGGAATGCCAGTACACTTCCGTGAAGCTCGAAAGAGCTATCCGATGGCATTTACTAACATATGCATATGTCACTAAATGTTTGGGCTGGGAAATTTGCATAATGGGCAAGCCCGTCATTCCAATAATCAATATCAATACGCTATAAATAATGAGTTTTCTTTACCGTGGGAACGCCTTTTTATCTTGACAGGATATGCATTTTAATACAACTCATCATGCGCAAAGTTTTATGTTATACGAGTATACATAATGAACCCGCCATCATAAGTCGCATTGTTTCCTTGTCAACACTTACCAACGGGCTACTGAAACCGCTCTATGTAAGATATACGTGATGCGCCGTCTAATTTGATCCAAAGACCATGGTAAATGTCCCAAAACAGGTTTAAATCGGCTATAAGGTTATTTCTATCCCCCGCTATTTCTGAGGAAGAATCATGAGTATTTTATAGTGAATAGGTATTTAAAAGTCCGTAAAGGACTGCAGCGATGGTCTGCTGCCTCGGCAGAGGAAGATGTAAGTATCCGCCGAGAATGCCCTTGTCTAGGGACGCGGGAATGCGCTGGCAGGCTAGCATTGCGGTGTGGTGGGGCGGGTTCATTCCCCCAACACAAGGACCCACTACAAAAGAATTTCGCATTCACGAATTTCTGGGGTCGAAAAAGCAAGGCGACCGAAGTCGCAAAAATTGTAGGCAAGTACAACAGGGGTAAATGACTTGTTCGGAGAACAAGTAAAAAGGGCGGAATTAGGGTAACTTGTAGTGAATAATGAGTTTTCATAAGTCCGTGAAGGACTGCAGCGATGTTCTGCTGCCTCGGCAGAGGAAGGTGTTGATTCCTGCCGAGAATGCCCTCGTCCGGAGACGCGTGAATGCGCTGGCAGGCTAGCATTGCGGTGTCGTGGGGCGGGTTCGTTTCCCCGGCACGAGGACTCACTACAAAACATTTCGCATTCACGAATTGCTTGCAGAAGATCAACAGAGGACGACCGGAGTCGCAAATATGTAGATAACCTCCACGAAGGAATTACGACTTGTTGCGAGAACAAGTGCAACCTGACAAGAAAGACTAATTTGGGGTTGACCTCGTCTTTACCCAAATACATTCAGGGCCCACAAATGAGAGAGGGGCAACCGGGTGGTGGTGGAGCCCCTTCATGCCCACCCAACCGGAATAAATCCAATGTTAAATCGTTGAAGTGGCCAGGTATTCCTCTTCTGAGTGGAAAACTCATACAACTTGAATTATATGAACTTTCCCATCAGAAGGGGAGTACTCCGGTGACCAATTTATGTCATAGAATTATACAATTGAATTGCATAACTTTATGCCATAAAAAGGCACTTGGCTTGGGCCACTCAACCCATAAAGTCACCTGAAATAAAAAGGATTAAAATGTACCCGGTGACTGGCTCATATTTTGAGGTGGAAGCCTGCCACCGTACCGGGTCCTATACTCGGTCAGAAAAACCGGAAGGGAAAAGACCAATTTTTCGTTTAATTCTTCATTTTATTCACAAATCGCATGGTTTTTAAGAATGTTAACCTAGCACTTACTGTAAAATGATTCTCTTCAAAATGTAAAGACTTCAAAATTTGCGATAAACAAAATATAAATTAAAGCATAGGACCGCAAAAAAATCGATTGCTTAATAGATCGTTAAGTATTCTTTTCCGAATCAAAACCATGAGCTCATATTACTTATAACATATAAATACCAAAAGTTGCATATTTATACTATGCTTTTCAAATTAGTTTTCCTTTTTTTTTTTTTTTTCTTAACTTAAGATTTCATCCAGTTTTTTGAAATAACCGAGTTGCTTTTCAACAGGCAAGGTAAAAAGGTTTACTTTTAATCACGTTCAGCTAATGAGGACGCGTCAACTAAATTTCTAGGCTTCCAATTAATTTGAAACCGAATCTAATATAGGTATCTGCATATTTTGTATAGATATGTATCCGCATATTTTGTACATATATAAAACAAATTTTATAATTTATTATAAATAATATAAATAATGAATATAAAATTTTGAGCATAAATTTTTATTAATCAAAAGGACTCACCGCTGTTCCGTCGAGCGCTCGATGGGGCTGGAGGTGTCCTGTAAATTCTTAAGGTTGTTATCATCGTGCTATTAGTATTAGTCTCACTTATCACTATAGAGGTTCTTTGGGCGAATGCCATACAAAATTGAGTAACAAATTCACTTGTTAAGATATTGTCTCGTCCGCGGGCAATAAACCGCAGAGGCAAGAATGTCGGAAAAATGGTCGGTTTAGCAATAAAACTGAGGAAACTCGCTATGGAACCACCGCCTGTTAAATGAAGTAAATTGACTTTTGACGCTTTAATATCTTCCCCATCAACGATGCCAATCCGGTTTAGGTCGATCACAGCAGCTTCTAGCATTAGCGGTAAAATTTATAGGTGTATCGAATTCAAATCGTGCAGCTTCCTCCATACGATAATAACGGGTTGGATCTCTGTAGTCGATCAGGTCTTTGCGATTCCAATGATTGATGTTATTGCCGGTTTCTTTATTCGTTGGGAGTCCCTGCAACTCCGACGTATCTGCTCTTGATTTCTGCAATCCTTTGATATCGTGGGCTACTTGATCCCTTTTCTTTTCTAGACTAACTTTTCTAACTCCTTAGAACGATAAATATCACATTTTTCATCAACGCATCTAAATCTAACTTAATGCGGCGTTTTGAGATTTTTTCACGACATAAATGCTGCTCCTGCACTAAGATTTTGGGAAATTCCATGTAAGGAGTAAGGACTGCATAGTTCTCGTTGGCCTTATCACCGGTTACCTAAAGTGCAGAAATTTGCCTGCATGACGCTCAAAGATAGGTTTGATTTGGCTTAGTTTCATTTCCGACCTCAATGATACGTTCAAGCAATTCCACACCATTCTCTGCAGCCGGCCTTCAGTTGTTGCGGTGCTATACAATTATTCGTAGACGACCAACTGAATGGCTGTCGCTGACTATGACTATTATTCCCTGATTCACGTATGGTTGAGCGGAGGTTTCTTAGTGATGAATATGATCGGTTACGGGAGCTATACGAGCTCTTTCGATATTTGTCCACGTTTGTAGAGGTACTCTTTCTGTCTTCCGCCGAATCCTTTCGTTTCTTCCCGCTAGAATCGTTCTTGCTCGTTGATTGGCAACGAGGCGACATATGTTCGATCATCCGAACAAACGGTTGCCGAGACCTTGAAAGCGAATCAAACGCGGCATCAGCTAATTAGTACTGCTCCAGTGCGGGTTCTTCGGACGAATTTGAAATCGTTATCGAAATGGGGCCTGGGGTGTTGTAAGTGTACGAGTAGTTATCAATCACTGTAATCACGGCAGGCCATGGAGTGATTGCGGCTTGTCCTCAATTCAAAGGGCATGGGGTACCCGTATTTATCCTTGCACTATCAACACCGTGATTGCATTGAGAAAGTTTTGGTCAGCTCTAGGTGCACGGCGACTGGTAATAATTCCTTAGCAAAAAAAAAAGTTCACCTCAACAGAGTATTCCCCGCAAATTTTAATTGTTGCCTGTTTCGACTCACCAATAAGTTCGTAAACACGCTCTCTTATCTTTAAAACTATCGCGCACGCAAATAAACCGGTAATTTGTTCTTCGCACCTCCGGATAATTTTATTTTATAGTTCCAAATAGTCTTAGATTAAGTTTATGTTGAATCGTCTTTTGAAGTGTTTGCACTTTATAAAAATGATTTAATACACATGCCTTGTTTTAACCACTAGTGTGCAATATTTTAGTTTCGAATAATAATTTTAATCTAATTTTAGGTAGGGTTGCGTTTGAGCCATTAAAAGTTTAATATATTAACAGTGATTAACAGTGAACTTGTTATGTCCCGCAAAATAAACAGATATGACATTGTATACCTCGTATAGAATGCTTATCACCTCCTCAGGAGTCACCCTGAATCACTAAAAGCTGGCATTTGACTTTCGTTCAGGAAATCTGCTTCCAAGGAATATTCACGTACTCCCGCAAGGTTCCGGAATCCTTCAAGTCTTCTCGCTAATCCTTTTGCAGTGACCTTCGAAGTTCTTGTCCTTTTGCTTTTGCCACGCTCCTTACGAAATGTTCGAGGCAGCCAATGTGCGTTCGGGATCGTCTTGTGCGATCGTATAACGCCGGCGATGGCACTTTCGTAATCCTCAGGATCTTCAAGGCCAACGTAAACAAATCAGTTTGGCTTTAAAAATAGCATTTCCGGGAAGTCATCGTTTTTGAGTGTTTTGTTTTTTTTTTTTCTTCGGAAAGGTCAGTTGTTGCGAGGATGTGCTGGGTACGTGAAATATGGAGAAGAATCCGATAAGTGCAACAAGAATCTAATTATCCTTTTTATTCGGAATACCAGAAAATTGTAGCAATAAACTTTTAATTTCCTGCAGCAGCTCAAGGGGAACGTCTATTAATGCGTAGATCGATTCCGGGAACACAGCTACCAAATTTTTAAGCTCTCTTCAGCATGCCAACTCTCTCTGCGAACACTTTGATACGCCTTTGTGCTATTTTTATCACTTATTCGTTGAGTTCACAATCACGTTGCAAGAAATTGAACTGTTTCCGGGCGCCAGGAGAGCACAAAGGACAACTTGAATCGATCAATTCCTGTTTAGCATTTCAGTTGGAACTCCCACTTTTAAGTCGCCTGACGGACAGTATACAAAATGCAAGAGTTTGCAAACGAGATTTTCTTCAACATCACTTTAAGCTCTTCTCAGTAAACCGGAACTTTCTTTGCTCGCTGAAGAGATTTATAGTCTAACATAAAATCCAACTAATCTATTGTACTCTCTCGGGATGGGATTAGCAATTATCTCCTTCAGCAAAACGAGACTTCTTAAGAGCGTCACGCGCTTTCGACGATGTGAGGTATTCTACATCAAGACTGAGAAATTTCGTCTCTTTCGCCCGCACATTAGTGACCACTCAAATGTCACCAGCAGGATGTACCGTTTTCCGGGGTTTTAAGAAAAAAAAAAAAAAAAAAAAAAAAAGAAAAGCCGTATCATTTACATGCACTGCCGCGTCGTCAATGCCTTCTTAATCCCGTTACACAGTTGCTACCCTGATAAAGAAAATAATTCGAAAAAAACGGTTAATCCTCCCGCAATTAAGCAACTTTCCAAAGAATGAGCACGACCCCAACAACGTTCCAATTATGAACGTTTTCCTGATGGTAGAACTAATAGGTATCCACAATAAGGTGATGTTTATCACTTTTAAAACACGCTTTCAACATTTCAATCTTCGTCACTTGGTGATAAATTATTTACGGAATCACGAAATACATATAATTAAATATCGCGCGGCGACTAGCTTTTCCACATTCGCAAACACCTGTTCGTTTTTCCCCCTTCGCGTCTTTTATTTTTCCCGTCGTCCCGATCGCCGTCCCCGCTTCGGATTTTGAGCTAACACTCATACACAAGTGTGCACTCACTGACACATAGAACTCGTTTTCCGAGAAACTCGGCAACAGCGCTTGCCTGCCGTTATTTCCTAGTCGTCCGCACTCTGCGGCGAAACCGTAAGCACCTCGATCGAATTGGAGTACAAGTGCGTGTCAACACCTCGCGACAAAATTCGCACTTCGATTTTTCTTCTGCGCGCGTTTATTCGCATATCCACTAACTCTTGTGTGAATCAAGAGAACTTCGCGCACTCGTAGTCGGTATACGCGATAATTTTGCTTTTTTTCTTTCTCGCGCCGTCCGCACTGGTTGACGATCGTGAACCGACTCCCGGCGCGAGCAAGTTCCCCCATCGCCCAAAGAATCAAACAACGGCAAACCATCGAACCAACACACTCTGCAAACCGTTCTCTCGCTCGTTCATACACACTTGTTTGGGACTAGCCAACCTTCCTCTCACACTTAAAAATATTTGGAACTCGACTATCACGCTAGAAATCAGGTTTCTAATCAATTCCCTGAGACAATTTTCATTTCTTCACTGAATAATGTACATTTGTGTGTAGCACACCGCGCAAGTCTCATTGCCCCGGCACACTCCACTTAACTCCATCCAATCTTTTCCTTCAGTCGCGACGGAAGAGTCAATCTCCCTCACGCCCTGGCAAATTCAAATGCACCTTTCTTCTTTCCCTTCGTCTAACATCCCGTACACTCCCTGCATTAAGTTGAACTTGCCGGATGAAATTACTCATGCAAAATACATGAATTCATGCCAAATTTTACGCATTTCACAGCACAACAATTCAATGAAATGACCTTTCGATGTTGTTTTGCCGCCGCGCGCACACTCCGGCGCTCGTCAGTGCAATCATTTATTTGCTACACTCGCGCATGCTGTGTTCAATACACTTAAAAATAGCGAGTCATTTTCAAAAAACCTCAGCTATTAAATTTTGATCCTTTTGATGCACCTTCACATATTCTCGACCTCTTCAGTTACTACAAACTTCGTCTTTACCCGAAGAGGCTCATAGGCCACAAATGAGAGAGGGGCAACCGGGTGGTGATGGAGCCCCCGCGCACCCGCCCAACCGGATCTAAATCCATAAATGTTTAGTGGCCAGGTATTCCTCTTCTGAGTGGAAAACTCATACAACTTAACTTGCATGAGCCTTCCCATCAGAGGAGAAGTACCCCGGTGACCACTTTATGCCATAGAATTATGCAATTCGATTACATAACCCTATGTCATACAGAGGCACCTTGCTCGGGCCACTCAACCCGCGAAGCCACCTGAGACGAAAAGAGGTTAATATGTACCCGGCGGCTGGCTCATGTTTGGTGGTGTGAGCCTGCCACCGTACTGGGTCCTATACCCGGTCAAATTCGACTGAATGGAAAGACCGAACATAGATAGATATTTTATTTTAATCGGCTCCTTTATATTTACAAAAATTATTTTGAGCAATTTTTAAGAAAAGAAATCTCAACGTATGTTTGATTAGGCTTTTTGAAAATTCACATCTGAGTCTTTGTCAATGAGCGATTATCATGAAAAATCATATGCGATTATAGTTAAATAAATACCTATTGTAGAAATTAGAAAATATTTTTTTTCAAGGATGGGTTCAATCCATTTTAACTGCTTATTTACAATCCAACACCAATAGCACGTGCAACAGTGAATTTACTATTCGAGAAATTAATCCTGGTAATAAACCGCTAACTTTTTCATAACAAGGTTCTGTAGAAAGATTTAAATGTAGTTAGGGAACGAATAAAAAAGTGATTTAAGGTACTAAAACTAATATGTGCATATTTATCAATCAAGTTTTTTTTTTGCCACCTAAATGTTGTGTTTTGGTTCTTTGCTAGCGTTTTTTCTTCCTATCTAAATTAACGTGTGTATAACGGAAAAAAATCACTTAAATCATTCGCATATTCATCAGTTGAACTACAAATGTTAGAATTCTTAAAATTTACCTCATGTTGTCACTTGCAATCTAATATTAAACATGTCTTTATCATTATTCTATCAATGAAGTTTATATGACGCAATTAGAAATGGTTGTTCTTTCTTGGATCCATAGCATATTTGTAAGTATACAGGAACTTTCCCCTACCAATTTCATTTATGTGTGAAATACTCTTTTCTAAGCAGTTAAAATTCGCAAAAAAGGAACATACCTCTCTTTTCATCATCAATCAGTCTATAATTGATAGGCTATACCGAAAAGTGCTTATGAGAAGTGCTCGAGGATTGGAAAAAGCGTTGGCACAAGTGCGTGGATTGCTTCGAAGGGGACAACATAAACATTGACGAATAAATAAATATTTTTTCCTAAAAACACAAAGTCACCTTACTTTTGGAACACACCTTGTGTATATAGATATATATATATATATATATTTATATATATATATATATATATATATATATATATATAGATATATATATATATATATATATAGATATATATATATATATATATATATATATATATATATATATATATATATATATATGCATATATACATATATATATACATATATATACATATATATATATATATATATATATATATATATATATGTATATATATATATATATATATATATATATATATATATATATATATATATATATATATATATATATATATATATATATATACATATATATACATATATATATATATATATATATATATATATATATATATATATATATATATATATGTATACATATATATACATATATATATATATATATATATATATATATATATATATATATATATATATATATATATATATATATCATGTTTTTGTTACATATCGTTCATATATCATTTTAACATTGTTGTTAATTATCAATTAAATTTTTAAAAAATGACGATTTAAAAACGTAACTTTTGTAATAAATAAAAAGAAAAAGATGAAACTGAAAATTCATAAAGTGTGATTATAAAATGAATATTTAAGATTGAGTTAAAAAAAAGAGAGTAAATAATGAGTTAATGTTAAAATATAGAATGAATTGCTGAAAGAACCAACTTCTTTGTTTTTCAGTAAACCCGTTCTTTTTCACAGGGAAGTGACGGCCAAGGTGAGTATGCCGCCGAAGGTGTACGGTTTGCATAATCCGCAAATGGTAGATTTCGTGTTGCGGTTCGGTATATGGTGACGTAGTTTGGCTTTGTGGCTTTAATTAGAGTTGATTGATTCGGTTCCTGGATTCGAGTAGTTTATTTTGGGCACCGCGTAGGCGAAAATTCGCGGACGCGTGATTTTGATTGAAGTTGTCTTATTCTATCTTCTCAGTTTTGGACCGGACGTACGGTCGGAAAAAGATGGAAGGTATTTAATTAGGAACTGATATCCCAATAGAAATTCGCAGTGCACTGTGTAGTGAATTGAGGTGGATATGAAGTGTCCGTATTGGACTGCACGATGGTCTGCTGCCTCGGCGAGCGAGGATGTTGGTGTTCGCGGTGTCATGGGGCGGGTTCCTTTCCCCAGCACAAGGACCCACCAAGAAAAAAAATTTGCATTCACGAATTACCTTTTGTAGAATTCGGATCGACAGGTGTCGAGGCCGAGGTAACCTACTGAAAGGCCAAGGCAAACGACTAACTGGAGAAGATCTCGTCTGTACTAGAGATACTCATGACCCCCAAATAAGAGTGGGGCATCCAGGTGGAAGCGGTGCGCCTTCGCACCCCTCTATCCGGATCAAGATCCATTGTAGACGTGGCCAGATGTTTTCCATATGAATGAAAAACTAATACAAACATAATTCGCATGAATTTTTTCTTCAAATGAAAAATATCAAAGCTTCAGATTTATCTTATCGTCTTATAGATGGAATCACATAATACTATAACATAAATAAGAACGCAAGCGGAGGGCCACTCTACCCTGCGAGAGCACCTGCAACGCAAAAATAAGGGGTGAGCTCACCCGATGGCTAGCTCATAAGTGGAGGGGCCAGCCAACGTGGCGGTCCCCATACCTGGCCCGGGTTCCAAACTAAGTGAAAAGCCCGAGTTTCTTTTCAATTTTATCTTTTCATTCTATTTCAACGTGATAAGTAAGGTAAATGAAAAATAACATATTGTATATCATTACATAACTAGTTTTAGATGGACGAAGCCGTAACCAAAAAAAAAACGAACAAAAACATTACATGAAAAGTAAGATGTCTTGGTGAAAATTATGATCAAAAATAAACGTTAATCGTATGCGAATGAAATGTTGTAGGGAATCTGAATGAAAAAAAAAAAAACGATTTACCGGAAATTATCATTGGGCAATTCACTACAAAAAAAAAGTAATTTAGTCTAATTTGAAGAGTAAGAGCTAGGAAGCATAGTTTTAAATGTGCTGATGCATAAAGCAATTGCTTCAAATGTGAGGATTGTACAAAAAATCCTATAAATAAGTTGAATAAAATGTGCAATAAAATATAATCTTACTATCAATGGGAACACAAAGAAATTTTAGTTTTTCACAAAATTGAAGCGAAATTTTCCGTTTTGATTACCGACGACGGCATGGCACCGCACACGACAGATAACGAGAAGAAGATTGCATAGCCGGAATCAATTTCAATTTCTGCTTGCCGGCAACATTTATTTTCCATTGGCGAGATGACGCAATTCATTTTTCTAAGCTTTTAAGTTGCATTGCAAAGGGGTTGCCGTCATCGAATTTAATTGTAAATTTAATATTTTTATAGTAAATTCTTTTAATCTTTTTTTTTGTTTTTAAATTTACAATTAAAATTGGATGATATTTAATG
>OZ017740.1:241578536-241616036 GCA_963969285.1 Odontomyia ornata | reverse complement strand
CCATCAGAAGGGGGACATTGCTTCTGATACTCCCGATTAAACTTCTTTAGAAACTTTCCCCAGTCTTTTTTTGAAATTCAACTTCTGATTTTCGTGTTGAACTGGAATGAGGAAGAAATCATTCCTTTGATGATTGATTTCCATTACGATTGCGTTATAGTCGCTATCATAAGGAAGCACCTGCAGTTTCCGTTGAGGACTATTAAAGCTGAATTCAAGTCTTGCGTCAGCAATGCAGAGGTCCAAATACGAATTTGTCCTAGGGTATGTTGGGAACTCCGACCCATATAGATTGCACCGGTATTCAATTTGGTTCTCTGTTATCCACGATTTCAGGAATACACCTCTAGGATTATTGGTGGCGTTCAGCCATGATGTATGCCTGGCGTTCAGGTCACCAGCCAGAATATAATAATTATGCAGCCTGTTCCATTTGAGTATTTCAAACAAGGAATTGAGTTCCACCTTGAGCTTGAGAACAGTTCCGCCAGTTGCATAGGCAGAGATAACAAAGAGGTTATCCCCACCTGGCAGTGAGATTTTGATAACGGACACTTCAAGAGATTCAAAGCTTTTAAATTCGACTTTTCCAATATTTTGGAAACAATAGGGTCTTCGAACCAATATCCCGGCGCCACCTCCACCATCACCATCACCCTATCGTTTCTTACGAATTCAAAATCCTTGAATGTCATGGAGTGCCATGAATTGAGGTGGGTTTCGGTGAGAAGCATAATGTCAGGCTTTTGCTTAACAACGAATTCAAGGAGATAATCACGCCGATGTAAAGTAACAATGGAGTTGACGTTGATCGAGATGAGACGAATCCTATGCATGGGAATGTGACTGGATGATAAATTATTTTGAGGCATTTGAAACCCCTAAACGATGAAAAACAAGATTAATTTGCGAATCTTGTTTATCGATTCTCTCCAATAGAGAATTTAGTTGCTGTAAAATTTTGAGAAGCAGCTCATTATTGCCACTTACATTATTTACACTATTTACCGCATTTTCTGCTGGTCCTCTAGCGGCTTGTGCAAATAATACTCCGGGCTTGACGAAGTCGTGCTTGCTTTGGGACAAATTTAACTCTCGCATCCTGATATCGGGAGCATCCTCGATATGATGCTGGGTGACCAAAAACACTGCAGTTAACACAGTATAATTTCTCTTTTGGCTCCGTCTGAGCCAATTTGCACTCACCGGGAGGGTGCACGTCCTTGCATTTGACTCATCGGTAATGCATGGCGCAGTTGGCAGCCGAATGCCTAAATCGTTGACAGCGATAGCACTGGTTGATTTCTCGTTTCTGGAGGCGTTCCCACCTCACCACTTGGAAATTTAAATATCTGATTTGTTGAAGAGCACTTGGACTGCTCTTATTTGATATCTGCACTAAATAAAGTAGTAAATTTTTTTTTCTACCGTCGACCTTCTTGTGGCGAATGTTTTAACGGAGATAAACTCGATTTGTGGTGCTGTTTCCTTGAACACCTGAAGAAGATCGACGGTATCTTCTCCGCAGTCCAAGCCCTTCAACAAGAACATCTGGTTCTTCTCGCTTTTCGGGGTATATGTAAAGTGTGGAACCTCCCCAGAATTTAGAGCATTTTTTACTGATTTGAAATCAACCAGTGATCTCATTCTGATAGTCAACTTTTCGGAATTGATTCGTTTAATCTCAAAATTTGTTAATTTGTTTTCGGCCGCCAACAGCCGAACCATGTCCTTACCGCTTTGACCGAACACATTTATTGGCGGAACTTTCTCTGTATTCTTGGTTACTTTTTGAGGAGGACCAGCAGAACTACGGGCTGGTTTCTTCTCCTTATTTTTAATTTTTAAATAAATTATAAAATCATTATCTTGATTAACATTACCTTCGGTACATTCGTCAAAGTCCATTTCTTGTTGGAGTCCGTCCAACGCTGCGTAGCACCTCCAGCACTTAGTACTTCTTCTGGGATGACTTGTTTGACAGCTTTCTTCTGCTTAGTTTCCATATTTATCGGTCGTATTGCGTCTGCATCTTGAATTTTCTTCGCTCTCTTGTAAATATCTTCGAATGTTTTCAGTCGTAGTTCCAATTCCTGTATTTTAGCTTGAAGTCGACTCACTTCTTGCTTATCTTGGAGTACTTGAGTCTTAGGGCCGCCATCTGCGGAGTTCTGGGTACTCGCATGTCTTCGCTTATTGACACTTGCCGCCAATTTCGCATTGTTATTCTTCCCGGGGCCCCCCAACGCAGGGAAGCCGTCGGGCTCCTTGATACAGCAGTCCCGAGTTAGTCTTCGGTTTATTTCTTTTTGTCGATTTATTGATTCCGTGGGTCGATGCCTTCGACGATAAATGCTTTCTCAATAAAATCAAAATTTGCTTTTGACTGGCTCGTAAAAAATTAATTCAATTGGCAAACTGACTTTTGTGAAAAATTGATGAGAGGAACGATTAAAAACGAGTCTACACGCAACGAGTGCTAGACGTAGAACCTATTAAAAACACATGTGCACGCGACGAGTGCTAGACGTAGAATCTCTTGGTCGAGCAATGTCTCCAATTCGTGATCTTCAAACTTTTTTGGCTGTCCGGGCCGTTCATCGTCCTCCAAGTCAAAATTGCCACTTTTACCCGTCCAAACCACTTCTGGCACGTACGCTCAGCTAGAGCATCCACACCATACACTTCCACCAAAATACGATGACTTTCGGCAGCCTTTTTCTTCATATTGAAGTAATGAAGAAGTATTCCCCGCAAAAACACTTTATTCGGCACAAAATTCGACATTTTCAGAGTAAAAAAAAATATTGTTTACGCTTCAGCTAAATGACACATACTGATTCTGAAACTATATGACAGTAGCTTTCCAACACATATTTGGAAAAGTGAATCACTTGAATAAAATCAAGTTACGCCATCTGTTAGAAAGCCATACCCCTATTATATATATATATATTGTATATATGTTTATCTATATATATATATATATATTGTTACATGTACAAATAATTACATGTACAAATAATTCTGCGAGCTACTGTCGCAATTATTTTCATCATCATTAAGAACGTCAACAAATGAATTTACTCGAACCCGCGAGTAAATTCAACAAGCATAATCAACATCTGCAAGCGACGTCACTCCATTCATGAATTTGCTCGAACGTACCAGGTACCTCTCGGTAGAACGTTCGCCAATATGCGAGAAATGGGTGAATACTTAGAGACCCTATATAAAGGCGAGCTGAATGAATGGGAGAATCATTCATTCGACCGCGATAAGAACTGCGAAAGTGTGTGGAAGTGTGTTTCGTGATAGTGAAGTGATTTAGGAGACAATTGCGATAAGAAATTTATGGACAAGTGTTAGATTTTATTTTAATAGTGAAAATTAAAATTAGTGAAAGTGTTAAACTGATTATTGTGCATTTTATTTAATTAAATAAACACTTTTAACTTAAATTAAAAGACATTGCGTTTTCACTTTCCCGGAACATTAAAATTATGGGCCGCGAACCAATAACACGCGACAGTGGTGTCAAGAAGTGCGAAAGAAAAATTTTGAAAGTGAAAATTTGAACATTTTTATAGTGCACAATAGTAAAATTTAAAGAAACATTAAAAATGCCACGAAGCTTAAACTTAAAAATAAATGAATTGACCATATCGGAGCTCAAGGAGGAGTTGGAACAGCGGAATCTGGCCACACAAGGTACAAAGGCCATACTGATTGCACGCTTGCGTGACGCGATCGAGTCGGAAGGCGTGAATCTGGATTCGGGTGAGCTCTCAGATGCGGAAAAAGGCGCAGAAGGTGGAGAAGTGGACACACCAAAATCAAAGGAGTCAGAAAATGCGCTGATGCAAATGTTGACGCTAATGTCATCCAGTCTGACTGCGAAGCTTGATGAACAATCAGCGAAGTTAAATGAACAATCATCTAAGTTAAATGAACAATCATCGAAGTTAAACGAACAATCAGTGAAGCTGGACCAACAAGCGATCGAAATCAAGGCAGACATCACACAGAAGCTGGAGAAACAGTCAACCGAAATAAAAGCGGAGCTCGGCCATCTGAACAAACAAATAAAAGGCGTCGAGGAAAAGGTTGACCAGGTCGAGGAAAAGGTTTACCAGGTCGAGGAAAAGGTCAGCCAGGTCGAGGGAAAGGTCAGCCAGGTCGAAGAGAGAATAAACCATGAGATGGAAAAAGTGAAAAAAGAATTAGAAGCAGCGAAGGCAGTAGTAACCGCCTCACCAGCCCCAATTATAACCGCAGCGCAAAGCTCATCCAGAAATGTGCAAGCACCAATATTCGATGGGCAAACGGTCTGGACTATTTACAAAACCCAGTTCGAAGCAGCCGCTCGCATAAATCACTGGAATGAGCAGGAACGAGCAACTGCATTGATTCTTGCTCTAAGAGGCCCAGCTGCCGAGCTGTTGCAGACGATCCCCGTTGAATTGCACTCAAACCCGAATGCTATAATGAATGCGCTCGACATGCGTTATGGAGACGATCATCTAAAGCAGATTTATCGGTCACAGCTAAGGCATCGAATGCAGAAGTCTGGTGAAACCCTACAGCAGCTAGCCCAAGACATTGAGCGACTGGCACTTTTGGCTTACCCAGCCTACGACCCAGAACATCGAGATGATGCAGCGACAGAAGCATTCATCAGCGCACTAAAGGACCCGGAATTGCAACAAGCCGTGCGTTTAGCTCAAAAGCAAACGGTTAAGGACGCATTGGCTTACAGTCTGAACTTTGAGGCAGCGAAAAATGTGACTCGTACCACTGCCCGGGTTCGTGAGGTAGTGACAGACGAGTGCAGGTGCGAGCGCGTGCAAATTGAGCGAGATCCGCATGTAAATGGTGCACCTAGATGCTGGAATTGTGGAGAGAAGGGGCACCTGCAAAGAGACTGCAAGAAGCGAAGAAAACCGAGCTATTGTCCAGGATGGTGGAGATTCAGACCGTGTCAGGAGCCTAGAATGGAGGACCATCAAACTGCAAGAGCCAAATTTGTGGGGCAGAGGTTGACTAGGAGGATCGAAGTCCCCAGCACCACCATCACCGTGTCAAGACTACATCGTGGAGAAGCGGACTTATGCCTTCCGGGTCAAATTGACGGAGAACACTGCACCATAACAATCGACACTGGTGCTACCCGATCGATTATCCGACCAGACCTAGTTAGACAGCAACAACTTCACAAGGGCAGAATTTTCTCACTACGGACAGCTACGGGAGAAACTGCACCTGTTCATGGAGAGGTCAACCTCCAGATACAGTTGGGAGACCTTGTGTTCCGACATAATTTTCTGGTCGCGAACATTATGGATGACTGCATTCTCGGAATGGATTTTCTCCGACCACATGGAATCACGTTAGACTTGGGCAAACGTGTGTTGAAATGGCAGAATGTCGAAGTACTGATGGAGGATCCTAGCGTCCAAATCCCCAAGATGAATGTAGTGGTATGTACTGACACTGATGTACCGAATTCCTCCGAAAGCATTGTATGGGCCAAGCTTGATGGTGATTCTGGAGACCACCGATCTTATCTGATAGAGCCAACGAAGACATCCGCATTGCGCAGCTTGATTGTAGGACGAAGCCTTGTAAGATCTTTAAGGAACGGATATGTGCCGGTTAGAGTCCTTAACACCGCAGACTCAACCACGAGCATCAAAGCGGGAGAAGTCATCGGCAGCTGCCAGCCTGTTTCCACCATCACCTCTTTGGAAGCTTCTCACAACCATCATTGCAAAAGGAGGCAAGACACAGACAAAGCCCGGGAATCCACGTCTGCAATATTGAAGCAAGCCAAATTGCCGGTGCAGCTATTCAAGCGAGCCTCTGATCTGGTCACCAAGTACAGTGACATCTTCTCAACAAGCCCGGATGACCAAGGCCGAACGAGTTTGGTAACTCACGTCATAGATACACAGGGAGCCAAGCCGATTCGACAAGCACCAAGACGTCTCCCTATAGCCAAACAGGGAGAAGTGAGCGCGCTGATCTCGGACATGGAAAAACAAGGCATTATTGAACCTTCTGTAAGTCCATGGGCCGCGCCTGTAGTTCTAGTAAAGAAAAAGGATGGTAGCACTCGCTTTTGTGTCGACTATAGGCAGCTTAACGACGTCACTAAGAAAGATAGTTACCCGCTCCCACGCATCGATGACATCATGGACACTTTAGCCGACGCAAAATGGTTTTCTACACTCGATCTCAAGAGTGGCTACTGGCAGGTAGAAATTGACAAGAAGGACCGAGAGAAGACCGCATTTTCAGTTGGGACCGGATTGTGGCAATTCGTGGTGATGCCGTTTGGGCTTTGCAATGCTCCAGCCACTTTCGAACGCTTGATGGAATACGTGCTACGTGGTCTAACCTGGAAAACCTGCTTGGTGTACCTAGATGACATCATCGTCATCGGGAGAACGTTCGAAGAGCATGTGCGGAACTTAGAAGAGGTTTTCTCCCGACTACGACTGGCAAATTTGAAACTTAGTCCCGACAAGTGTACCCTTTTCGCAGCTGAAGTAAAATACCTGGGACATGTCGTATCAGCTGAAGGGGTCAAAACAGACCCTGAGAAAATTGAAGCCGTGAAAAGCTGGCCAACACCAAACAACAAGCGCCAACTACGAAGTTTCCTGGGCCTGGCAACCTACTATCGAAGATTCGTCAAAGACTTTGCCAAAATAGCTAAGTGTCTTCATCAGCTAACCGAGAAAAATCGTCCGTATGTCTGGAATGAACAATGCCAGACAGCCTTTGAGACCCTGAAGGAAAAGCTATGTGAATCACCCGTACTGGCGTATCCGAAACCCGGAAAAATGTTTGTGGTTGACACCGATGCAAGCAACGGCGGTATTGGAGCTGTACTCTCCCAGCAGATCAATGGCGAAGAAAGAGTCCTCTCGTATTACAGTCGAGTTCTTTCAAAAAGTGAGAAGAACTACTGTGTGACCAGGAAGGAGCTATTGGCTATAATAGAGGCCACCAAGCAGTTCCACAAGTACCTATATGGCCAGAAATTTGTTCTTCGAACGGACCATGCATCATTGAGATGGCTACTTAACTTCAAAAACCCCGAGGGACAAGTTGCGAGATGGATCGAAAGATTGCAGTCATACGACTACGAAATTGTTCATCGAAAGGGCGGAGTTCATGGAAATGCTGACGCCCTATCTCGTCGCCCATGTCCAGCTAACTGCAAGCATTGCCGACGGATTGAGGAAAAGGAACCGCCCGTTGATCTGCGACTGATAACGGCCGAATTCGATGAAGGTTGGTCATCGGAGGAGATTCGAAATGCCCAGCTAGCCGATGAAGACATCGGACCATTGCTCGTATGGAAGGAGACGACTGGGCGACCTGAGTGGAAGGACGTTTCAACGCATGGCGCAACCCTGAAAAGCTATTGGGCACAATGGAACTCCCTTCAGGTGGAGGGTGGTGTACTCAAGCGGAAATGGGAAACGGCAGATGGCAGCTCCTATAGGATGCAAACTATACTACCCAAAAGCCGAATCCACGATGTGGTAAAGGAAATGCATGACGGATCCTCGGGAGGCCATCTTGGTGTTAACAAAACCTTAGCGAAATTGCGGGAAAGATTCTACTGGCTCCACGCTCGAGAAGACGTAGAGGACTGGTGTCGCAGATGCACAATTTGCGCTTCCGTCAAAGGCCCAAAACGACGACTGAGAGGACAAATGCAAACCTATAACGTAGGCGTGCCATTCGAAAGGATTGCTGTTGACATCGCTGGACCCTTTCCTGAATCTGAATGGGGAAATCGATACACGCTGGTTGTAGCTGATTATTTCAGCAAGTGGCCCGAGGTCTACCCCATTCCCAACCAGGAAGCAACTACGGTAGCCGAACAGCTAGTGTTAAATTGGGTCAGCAGGTACGGCGTGCCTTGTGAACTGCATTCGGATCAAGGCCGAAACTTTGAGTCACTAGTTTTTAGCGAAATGTGCGAGCAGCTGGGAATACGGAAAACGAGGACAACACCGCTGCATCCCCAATCCGATGGAATGGTGGAACGTTTCAACGGCACGCTCAATAAACACCTTGCCAAGATGGTTGACGAGAACCAAAGGGACTGGGACCGACATATCCCACTATTTTTAATGGCATATAGAGCCGCTGAACATGCGTCGACGGGCCAAGCCCCAGCCAAAGTCATTTTTGGAAAGACTATTCGTTTGCCAGCCGATATAAAGTTCGGAACACCCCCTGAGAAACCCCAAACGGTTTCGGAGTACGCAAGTGATCTAAGACAACGGTTGAACCAGATACATCGGACAGTGCGAAAACACCTCGAATCGGCTACTGACCGCATGAAGACCAGGTATGATCTAAAGGCTAATTCTACTGGCTTCCAGCAAGATGACTTGGTGTGGCTTTATAACCCGCAACGGCGAAAGGGTAGGTCTCCAAAGTTGCAACATAATTGGGAGGGACCATACCGAGTTACAAAGCGAATCAACGACGTCGTATACCGAATACAGGAACATCGTAAGCCGAGAGCTAAAATGAAAATCGTGCATCTGGACCGTCTTGCCCCATATTACACCCAGGGAGAATTGACTACAAATAGCGACACATCTTTTCGGGGCGAAAAGAACTGAGATGGGGGCAGTGTTACATGTACAAATAATTACATGTACAAATAATTCTGCGAGCTACTGTCGCAATTATTTTCATCATCATTAAGAACGTCAACAAATGAATTTACTCGAACCCGCGAGTAAATTCAACAAGCATAATCAACATCTGCAAGCGACGTCACTCCATTCATGAATTTGCTCGAACGTACCAGGTACCTCTCGGTAGAACGTTCGCCAATATGCGAGAAATGGGTGAATACTTAGAGACCCTATATAAAGGCGAGCTGAATGAATGGGAGAATCATTCATTCGACCGCGATAAGAACTGCGAAAGTGTGTGGAAGTGTGTTTCGTGATAGTGAAGTGATTTAGGAGACAATTGCGATAAGAAATTTATGGACAAGTGTTAGATTTTATTTTAATAGTGAAAATTAAAATTAGTGAAAGTGTTAAACTGATTATTGTGCATTTTCTTGAATTAAATAAACACTTTTAACTTAAATTAAAAGACATTGCGTTTTCACTTTCCCGGAACATTAAAATTATGGGCCGCGAACCAATAACACGCGACAATATATATATATATATATATATATATATATATATATATATATATATATATATATATATATATATATATATATATAATATATATATATATATATATATATATATATATAAATATATATAAATATATATATATATATATATATATATATATATATATATATATATATATATATATATATATATGATTTCAATAATTGTAGTAATAATAACTATCATTGCGCACTAGTGCAATTCGAACCTTGACGTTGAGATTCCCAATTCATGACCGTAACGGTTTTCGAGCCGATATGGTCAGTATCATGCTCAGGTGATTATTACCTGTTAGTACGCATCACAGCTGGGAAAGCTGAGAGTCCGATAGAAGCAAGCACAAACTTGTTGCCACCAACGAACTTTGAACTTGGGAACTGTTGTGCAAGTGGTGAGCACCAATTTTAGTAATGGTCAGACAGTAATTTAGTCATTTTATTGTTGTATAAATATTTAAACATTCTATCTAATCATTGTTAATTTTAAATTATAATTTGAATAGTTTTGAAATGAATCAAAACATATTTTTGCCTATTTGATTTACAGAGTTGTGAGGAAAATGAATTGCATTGTCCAACTATTTTCATTGAACGTTTTGGATTTGAAATGAAAAAAAGTCCAATAGAAATGAAAATGCAAGTATTACTAAGTCCAACATATATTTTGGCCAGAGACGCGGTCGTGCGAACATGCAAGGACAAACATTTAAATCGGGGTCACATTCTTGTTTCGGCAATTCAGGTAGAATATGTTAATGAATTAATTATCTTTCAAGCAAAATAATTTTCAGATTCGGGGTCATGCCATGTTCAGTAATGAAGGGCGGAGTTTAGATGAAGATAGTCTGGAGTATGCATGGCTTTTGGATGCTCAAATTGGAAACGTTTCTGGGAAAATCACTTTAGCTCAGGTTGCCTTATAACCTGAATTATTGAGAATTATTGTATTTATTTCTTTTTAGTTATGTGACCTAATAATCGCACTTGAATCGTTTGTGTTTTTGGTTATAGATCCGGAAAACCGGATGAAAAGTCCGAAAGCTTTTCGAAATTGTTACCATGGAGTATCATTTCTTAAGTGCAAACATACAAAACCTGAAATTAAGTACCACTGTCCTTCAGTAGAAAATATAAAATATAAAATGACTCGTATGTCCGTTGATATTTTCGACATTTACTTGGTGGAATCTGGAATCGCTTTACATTTTTGGGTTGGTGTAAATTATAAAATGGGCTGATAAAATATACACTTATGATTCTAGGCATCACCTGTACGAGTGGGGGGCTGTAATTTACATGGAGAACATATCAAGTCAGGCATATCCGCTTTATTGTCAGGCATATCAATTCGTATGTTCGAATCGATTACTCTTAGCAGTACTAAAGAGAAAGGTTAATACAAAAGGCGTAGTATTTTTCCTATAGTTTTAATTTTTTTCAGGTGATGCCAATAAAAGGGTTAAAAGTACTCGAGAAATCTATAATAGCGCCAAGCACAATCCCCCGATAAAAAAATGCAAAACCAAAATGCATGCCAATAAAAAAGGCACAGAGAAAAATGATCCTAAAAATAAAAATTTAAAGGACAGACAAATTACCCCAAAACCGAAGTTAATTGGCCAAAAAGATAAAAATATTTTTGATAGTTGGCTACAAGTTGGTTGCGTGACATTTGGGCCCCTTTTTGCAGAAACAGCATTAGCTCTCTTCACATCAGGTTCTGCTTTGCCATCTGCCCAACAAAGGTATTAAAGTCTACCATTTTCGCATTAATTAAAATAATTTATTTTAGCTTCTTACGAAGACATGATTTTAAATCAAAGCGGCTATTATTTTTGTGGGCATCAGGCAGTTCGAATTTATCAAGATGCGGATGTACTGGAGGATGCGACTTTTTCGGCAATGATGGGAAAATCTCAACATTTTTCCAGCCAAATTCACAAGACATTACAGATAATTTGAAGATTATTCGATATCAGTAAGAAGTATACAGGAAATGATATAATCTTAAATAAATAATTTCAAATACAGAGTCATTCCCGGTAAAACCGAGTATGGTTTCGGGGAAAGCATTCTTCATGAAAATCAACTTGTGTTTCATACTCCTCCCTATAATTCGAAAACTATTTTGTTTTCTGGTACTGATGACTTGGATATTCAGGTGAATAGTTTGGTTTTATTTCTGAATAGTCTTGTATAATAGCGAATATGTTAGCAAACCAGTTAAGGGCTTTAATTGATATTATTTAATTTAAAAAAAAAAATCTTAAATTACCTGAATAAAATATGCTTTTTATATGGTGTATTTATGGTTATATGACATGAGCCTTTCATATGGACATATCAACACTTAATTATATTTATATTTCCTTCATTATATCATTTCAGTGCCAAAGAAAAAAAAAATATCTCCAGAACTTTGATGAAAAAATAAATAATGGTCAATGGAGCGAAAGTACAGTTAAAGGCAAAATCAATTTTTCAAAACTTAATCATAGAAAGGAACCCTCGGTTTTATCTGATGAACACAACACTTCGGACGCGTTGGCCATTGAAAGGTTGAATTTTTATCTATTTATAAGTAATTTTGATATAATTTTACGTAATTAGGCAAAGTTCCATAGAGTTTCCATATCTGAGGCTTAAGGATAATCCATTTTCAAGTATTGGAAACAAAGTATTACCAACAGGACGTAACGCTAAGAATTTTATAAGCCAAATGAATAACATACCAACATCGAGCACATCCGACTCAACATTAATTTTAACAACCGTTGAATCTATGGATGAACATGTTCGTATTGTTAAATTAAAATCAAGTTGTATATAATATGTTTTATGTACAGTATCCTCAACTCATGTTTCATTTGGTTCAACAGCTCTTTTCCACACGCCATCAGACAAAACTATCACAAGATATATCGACAAATGCAGATAGAAAAATACACAATAATGTTCAACGAACTATATCTCTCACATCTGATAACCAATCAGAAGTATTTTTCTCGGCAGAGGAGGATACCACTAATCTATTCGAATATTCTAACTCAAGGATGTATAATTCCTGCTCCGTTGAAAAGAAAAAATTTTTTTCAGATCAAAGGTAATCAGTATTGTTTATAAGTTTATTAGTTACATTTCAAAATATCTTTAAAGTATAAGTGTGGCAAAGGGAAGAGAAGCGCGTTTACCAGTTTTCAAAAGTGACCTGGAGATCTGTAGTTCTGGAACAGAAAATGCATCTAAAAGGCCTCAAAGAAATTCGGAAATAGTATACGTTTATCTTTCCTTTTAAATTGGTACTTACTTATGTAAACATTTTACAGAATGCAGATACACAACTTTTTTGCGGCATAGCAACTCCTTTACGGAAACAAAAATTATTTGGTCCTCAAACTCATAATGTAAGTTTTTTAAGAATTATTACTTAAAAATGTTTAATGTTTTTGGTGTATGATTGTATTTTAATGTTAGCGCTTTACAAGCTACAAAATTTTTATTATTTTGCAACTTTTAAGCAATTATTTTGCAACTATTAAATAAATGCACACTGTAAAGATTAATCAAATCTAAAGATTTGAATATCTCCGCGAAATTTAGTATGGTTTTTGAGTTCTTGTCTGGGAGTATTTACTCGTTTTTATTTGCTAACCCATAGTGCTGAGTTGATAGCAAATTGTTTAGTAATATCTTTATAAAATGCAAAGATAAACTTTGTACTTCTTTTGGCAATGATTCAGTAGTGCCCGGCATGTAAGCGGAAAATAATCGTGCAAAAAATCATGCAAAGAGAATGGAATCGAAAGTCATATCAAAAATTTATTCATCACGTTTTCGTAGAAATTGGGATGAAAACTATTGCGTGAGATATTTGTCGAAAATAATTTGAAATAACTATAGAGACTGTTACGCTAAACCGTGAGGTGTTTAATTTTGTTTATGAAATCTAGTGATGGGAGAATCGAGCAAAAAAAAGAATCGATGCGATTCGATTCGATTATGTCAAGAATCGATTAATGAATCGGTTACATGAATCGAGTCACCTTCATCGTATTCTGTCGCCAGAATTCGAATAAACAATTCGATGCAAGTTGGTGCATGTTTCTGCCGATTCATATGATACAGCTCGTGCTGTCTTTCATTTCATTTCATTTGTGGTTTAATATAATCGTGTTTGGATTCAAGTTGTTCTATTGTGAAAATTGTGTGTTTATTTTATTGTGAATTAGTGAGGTCTACATTAGTTGGCGTCAATAAGTGTAACGGATGGACTTAATCTTGTCGAAAAAAACTTAAGTGAAAATTATTTGTATATATCGCAATCGATTTCATCCGGAATCATTTACGATAAATACAAATAATTCACAAAATCAATTAGTGCACATGTTTTTCATTTTGTTCCATTCGTTTTATAGTGTATTTAGACTTTAAAACAGTTTCTGTCATCAATGTCTTCAAAGAGATCGGTCGTTTGGGAACACTATGACAGGATTGATAAGACAATTATTTGTAAAATATGTAAGAGTAAGTTAAAATTTTGCGGAAATACAACAAATTTGATGCTTCATTTGAAAAGGAAACATCCTACAGCTCTCATGGCTTTGGACAATATTCCTCATGATATTGAAGTTAGCGATCGCTCATCCACTACGGTCAGTGCTATACAAATATCTTTACCGAGTTCTTCTAATGATTTGCAACCTAATGAAAACTCTTCATCGGGAGCTTTACCTAAAGCCAAAAAGCCTCGGCATTGGCAATTAAAACTACACACAACCAGAAGTGATATTTCTGAGAATGAAAAAAGTCAACTCGATCTCTGTTTGTTAGAATTCGTTCTAAGTGATTTTCAACCTCTTTCAATTGTTGAAAACCAAGGCTTTGTCAAGTTTGTTAAGAAGCTTCAACCACTTTACACAATACCCAGCAGAAAGACCTTGGCTGCTTCCTAGTGCGTTCGAAAGCATTGTTTCAAAAATTAAACAATCGTTGAGTGGCATCCAGTATGTAGCTGTAACTACAGATATGTGGTCGTCAGAAAGTAATAAATCTTATTTAACTGTCACAGCTCATTATATAAAAGATGAGACATTATTAAGCACCACCCTAGACACAGAAGAGTTATCTTGCAGCCACACTGCTCAAAATATCGCTTTTGCTCTTCGAAGTGTTTTTCACAAGTGGGATATAGAGCATAAAGTTATAGCTGTAGTTACAGACAATGGGGCTAACATCAAAGCAGCTGTAAACAACCATATGAAGCTATATCATGTTCCCTGTTTGGCACATACGCTTAATTTGTGTGTTATGGATGCGTTGAAAGAGAATTCAGCTTTAATCGCTTTACTAAAAAAGGGCAAACAAATTGTAAGCCATTTCAAATCAAGTAATGTCGCGGCTGAAAAACTGAGGGAAATGCAGAAACAAATGAGGTTGCCTATTTTAAAAGTCAAGCAGGAGGTAATAACAAGGTGGAACTCCACACTTATTATGATGGAGAGGCTAATAGAGATAAAAGTTCCCATGTCAGCAGCGATATCTAGCTTGCCAAATGCTCCGGAATTCTTGGACGCAAACGAGTGGTTGATAATATCTGAATGTTCATATATGCTAAACTATCCAACTATCCAACATTATCAATGATAATCCCTTTAATTCGTGGTCTTCAAAATGAAATAACAAACCAATGTCCAACTTCTCAAACAGCAAAAGATCTTCAATGTCAACTACTTGCGGCAATCTCTCGTCGACTAGGTGAATGGGAATGTAACAGAGTCGTGGCAAAATCAACGTTTTTAGATCCCAGATTCCAGAAAGCTGCTTTCGGAGTTGACGATAATGCAAATGCAGCTGAAGAATGGGTTACTGAAAAGCTAGACATAATTGCAAACGGCAATAAAAGTAATGAAGCTGAAAATCACACTCAAGAAGAATCCCAACAAGAAACCCAGATGCCTAAAGGAAACTTACAGAAAATTGAAAACAGAAACAAGTTGTGGGCGTTTTTTGATGAAAAAGCAAGGATTTCCAAAGAAAAGTCTAACGTCACAACTGACGCAGCAATCACAGTTCGGCAATATCTAGAACTTCCTCTGACTGACAGAAATAAGTCCCCACTATCATTTTGTGCTTCCCATAAGAATACTTACCCTAGTCTTTATCAGATGCAGCAAAAATATTTATGTATTCCAGGCACATCTGTACCTGCAAAACGTGTGTTTTCAAATACTGGGCAGCTCACTAAGGAAAAACGCAACCGACTTTCATCGAAGCATTTAAATCAAATTGCATTTTTAAACAGCAATATGAACAAGTTTTGAAATCGTGAACTATTTGTTGTTGGTAATTTTCCATATATTGGAATACAATTATTATGCTTTAAAACTCTTGCTGGTTTGATTATTATTTTAATTAAAACCCCAAAGTAGTAGAAAATTTTCTCATTAGTAAGTATTTACATATACCTACAACTAACAATAATTTATTTTTGTATTATAAATTTTGAATGCTAATTTAGTTTTATAACATTGTGAAATATATAGAATCGATTCTGCTTTGTTTTAAAAAGAATGTTTGGATGCATGATTAAAAGAGAATCGATTTTCAAACGTCCGATATTAAGATTATAATTTGATCGATTCATTTTTAGAATTGCAAAGCAATCGAGACAAAAAGAGATACATACGATATAAACGAATCGATTCATAAGTATGAGAATCGATTCTAGTTAAAGAATCGATGCATCGATTCTTTTGAACTCGATTCTCCCATCACTAATGAAATCCGATGCGAGTTTGCATTTATATTCTTCATAGATTGGTACGTATCTATACAATACTTGAAAAGGTCGCTTGCGGATATGGTAAAATTTTTGAAAAAGATAAAAAGAGCACGTCGTCCTCCAGTTGATCATTTTATTACTTATTGAAACGTACAAACTTCTCCGAACAATTTTTTTATGAGGAGGAATTTGCTTGTGTATTATTGGTGTTAGTTAGTGTGCATGCGGAGCTACTCAGTATTCTCGGTGAGCTTGGGGAACTTCGTGTTTGTTGACACTTTTGGTTATTGAGGTTAGTAAGCGTGCAGATTATAGATAATGAGAATATCTGGTGACGCTCTCGATGTGGTTGGGGGATCATTAAATTATTTATATCTTTGTCTTACATACAATATAACAACTTAAAATCTTTAAAATATTCTTATCTCACGCTAACATAAATTCCTTAGATATACTTGTATCTTCTCCCACAAAAATTTTAGATCAGCAAAATAACATTTCCTACGATAATAGCATTTTCTACAATTGTATATATTTTCGAAGTGATCCCACGGTCTACCATGATCACGTTGTACACTTGCGGGTGTTCGCCATGCACAAGCATATACCTAACATTCTCAGACGTGCGACTCCACGCCTTTGGAAATTTTGCAGCTCACGTGTCACTGCAGACTATGGAAATGTTAAAACTGTAAATAATGTTTAGTAAGCAGAATTATTGTATTTAAACAGATGGGTACAATAAAAACGATCATTCTTTCTCCAAAACTCAATCTGTTATTTTTCAGATCAGCTTTACTACAACAAGAGATAGGAGATGAAATCAAGCGGATGGCGCGAAACTACTCCAAGGATTTTCAACAGAGGAAAACACAAGACTATCCTGAATCAAGGAAGAAGCGCCTCATCCAAGTCTGGGAAGAGTTTCATCAGAACTATACGCTTCTACAGGATGAAATGGAGGATCATAAGGATTCGTCTTATGTTCAGAACCAGTATTAGGAACTAATCAAGAAGGTGACGTTCAATCTACTAGAGCAGATGGACAAAGTTCTGGTCAGAATCAATGCGGAAATGTGGAGTACAACCAGCAAAGTCTCAATGGTCAGCACCCAACAGATCTTGATCCAGACACTTCAGCGACTTTTTAATCGCCTAATTGAATGGGTGGTCAAAGCAGCTAGGGCAGTTCATAGAGCTACAGTTGAAGTCCATAAACAAACATTGGGATGCGATCAGGGAGAAGCGTTTCAACATTTTAGGGGCGAATAAGGTTCCTGACAATTATGACATTGAGTCTTACAACAAGATGTAGGAAGAGGTAGAAGCCTTTCAATTAACATAGAGATTCTACAGGACGCCTCTATAGTAGAACCTCTACAAGAAGGGGCATCGACCAATATCAAGTTGCCACGCATTCAGTTATCGAAGTTCGATCGTAATTATTTGCATTGGCAAGAATTCCACGATATTTTCAATCAACTAATTGACTAAAGCATTTCTTTTTTGGAAAAGTAGATGCTCTGATTAAGCACTTATCTGTTTGTAACAAGAACTCCGATTGTGCTTGGAAACTAATGAAAGACCGCTATGAAAACAAGCGTCTCTCAGTGAGCTCTATCATTCACAAGCTGATCTCATATCCAACGATAAATGTCGAAAGTGGTAGTTGTATCAAAGCTCTTCACGGTGACGCAAGAGTGCATCAGAAACCTTCAAGCATTGAAGGTCAATGTCGAGCAGTGGGATCCAATACTGATCTTTCTGTTATTAAAAAGGCGCGGCAAAGCAATTGAAAGATCTCTGAACACGCCGAGAGAAATACCGACAATGGATCAGCTTTTGAAATTTTTGGAATTCCGGTTATGGCACCCGATGCAGCTGGCGTACGAACAACTAACACATAATAAAAACGTCAATCCTAAGGCAATTCTAACGTCTACTAACAACAGCGGATATATGATGTGCAGTGGATCACACCACCTTGATAATTGTAACTTTTTCACAAATGTGGATATCTGTAGTGAATTGTAATGTAAAATGTCCGTTAAGGATTGCAGCGATGGTCGCCTGCCTCGGCGAGCGAAGAAGTTTGGTTGGTCTTTTGCATGGTATACACTCGTTCCTTCCCAGAAAAGTCCGGGAGAAGATAACGACCAGATCCTACAATTTTATGTACCCGGGTTAACCGACGATCTAACTTCACATTATAATGACCAGCTGCGGTCAAATTGAAATGGCGATTAAAGTCTTCATCTCCTTCTCTAAACTCGGAAGGTCGTGATCTTACATTATAATGCGCTTTATTTGTACGTCCTGCTTTCCTTATCTTCCGTCTGATTTGTTGGCGGAGATCGCCTAATCTTTCGTGGGGCTCCAGCGCAACGAATGGATCTCCCAAACATTTCTGTCGACACGACAAAACTTCCTTTCCAATTCTAGCGAACGCGGCGGCGCACATCTCTTCTGTCCGAGGTATAAAACCGGACAACGCAGCTGCATCGCTTTGGTGGAAGTTGCGACGAAAGACTTCATCCCCTTCTCTTAACTTGGAAGGTCGGGACCTTCGGTTGTAATGCGTCTCATTTGCACGTCCTGCGGCCCTTATCTTCCGTCTGATTTGTTGGCGGAGATCGCCTAAACTTTCGTGGGGCTTCAGCGCAACGACGGGATCTCCCAAACATTTTAACTGCCGCAATAGCTTGTATGATTTGTCATGGCAAATCATATCCGAAGGCGTCAAAGAAAGGCGAGACACCCATAACGGAATGATAAGATGACCGCAGAGTGCAGGTGATGGCGGACAATCTGCGGTCCCAATCCTTCTGAGCTAAATGGATATATGAACGCATCGCAGCTAACAGGGTGCGATTCAAACGTTCTGATGCGTTAGAGTGAGGCGGGTATATTGGCGTCTGTTGATATTCGATACCGTACTGTTCGAGTAGACTCTTAAATTGCCGAGATCGGAACTGTACTCCTGTGTCCGAGTACAAGCTTTTTGGAACACCAAACACATGGAATACTCCGCTCTCCAAAAATTTCACGATAGGTGGAGTCGTGAATTTGAGAATGGGTTCCACCAGCGGGAACTTAGATAGCTGATCTAGAATAACGATAGCTCCAATGTGTCCCTTAGAAGAAAGAGGGTATGGGGCGAGTAGATCTATATACAGCCGTTGGAATACACGCTCCGGAATGTTGAAGTGACTTATGGGAGGTTGAAAAGGTCCTTGACCTGAGATGACATTTTAGGCGAAAAGAAGTATTTCTTAAGGCGCCGAAGCGTCTGACCGTAGCCACCGTGGGTACTTAGAGGATGGTCGTGTACGCGGAGGATCAGATTATGAGTCATTTCCTTCAGCACCCAAAGTTCCAAGACTCTTCTTCCCGCAACGAGTCACCAGTTGCGTATTCATTACGTCGATAAATATAGCCGTCGACCACTTTCAAATCAGGCAACTGTGTTTGTTGGGCTACGATGTTTTGCTTTAACTCGTTGTAGTTGTCTGAATTGAAATGCGGGCTATCCAAATCTATCTCGATAGGATTATCGTCATTTAATGCCAATTCGGCTCCCTCGGTCGAAAACATTCGCAAAAGAGTATCGGGCATGATGTTTTGGGTCCCTTTTCGGTGTTTGATGGAAAACTTGAACCCTTGCAGTTTAAGAGCCCATCGGGCAAGACGTCCGTGTAGGTCCGCTTGGTTCATCAGCCATTGTAACGAAGCGTGGTTGGTGATGATTTCAAACGGGTGGCCTTCCATGTACGCTCAGATTTTCTTGACAGCCATCACCCCTGCCAGAAATTCTTGTTCGGATACGGTGTAGTTCCTCTGGGCCGAGTTCATTTTACTGGCCATAAAAGCAACGGGAGCTTCTTCTCCCTCTTCGGTTAATTGCACTAGCAGGCTCCAACTCCGTGTTGACTTGCATCGCAATGAATGGAGAAGGGTTTCTTTGCAGTCAGGGCTGTGCAAATCTGGGGCAGATGTCAAAGCTTGCTTGAGTTCTTCGAATGCTTTTCGGCTGAGCTTGATCCAGATGAACTTATCTATCCGAAGCATGTCCGACAGAAGCGCTGAAACAGTTGCGTAGTTTCGAATGAACCTTCGGTACCAACCGCACACTCCTAGGAAACGTCGTAGCTGTTTAACGGTCTTCGGCAAGGGAAACTCATCAATCGCCCGAGTTTTGTCCGGATCCGTTTTGATGGTACCATGTCCGATGACATGTCCTAGATATCGGACTTCGGTCATGACGAACATGCTTTTCTGGACATTGCTGGTGAGTCCCGCCTTACTGATATGCAGGGCTACTTCTTGCAACAGTAGAAGATGTTGGTCAAACGTTTCTGTGATGAGTAGAAGGTCATCCTGGTAAACGAACACTTGGTATTTCAGATGAGGTGGAATTACTTTGTCCATCAGACGGGTCATTGTTTGCGGGGCGTTACACATCCCGAAAGGCATTGTGGCGAACTGGTATAGTGGTCGTAGTTCTCCGACATTTGCCTGAGGTTGCTATTAAGAATTATTGCATATTGTTCAACAACATGTTGATAAAAAGGCTACGGTATTTCCGATCTTGAAGAAAGGAAAAGAATCTTCATGCCCTAAAAGCTATCGCCCAATCAGCTTGCTGCCTAACATCAGCAAGGTGTTTGAAGTGATACTCAACAGAGTTTGAAGTGATACTCAACATTGAAAGCGGTTTTATACCTCGAACCTTCATCGAGTGGAATTTGCCAGAAGTCATCCTTCAAGTCGAGACTCGTAATGTAGTTTCCTTTCGGCAGCCTTCCCTATATTCCATCGATGAGCGATCTAGACAAAGATGGACTTTACCTGGCTTCACCACCAATTATGGCAATTTGACACTCCTCTATAACCCCCAACTCTAGCATCCTGTCCAACTCTGCGTACACTAGCTTTTCCATGGCAGGCGAGATGGCGTAGTGTCTCTGCTTTATTGGCTTGCTATCGCCAACGTCAATAACATGTGAGATCAGGGTAGTGCGGCCAAGGCCATGCGAAGCGTAAGATGGAAATGCAGCGATGGATACTTTCAGATGTTGTTGTTGGGTAGGAATTAATTCGTGTCTGTAGGGCATAGAAGTAAGTTCCTGGACGTGTCTAATGTTGAAGTGTGAATCCACGAATAAATCTGTTGTCAAATTTAATTGTACGACGAAGTCGACGCCAAGGTACACGTTCTGAGTCAGTGAGGGGATGATGAAAAATGTAACATTCTTAGTTTGACTTCGGAACGTGACGGGTGTAGTCAATCTACCCTTGATAGGATATTTCAGAGCGCCAAAGTTTTACGAACGTAGGGTGTTGATGGAGTACTTTTGAGCCGAGGCTTGAAGTAAGGCAGCTAATACTTGCACCCGTGTCAATCAGTGCAACAGCGATTTCGCCCAGCCCTTTGATTGATGCGTAAGGTCTGGTGTCATTCTCGGAAACCTCCGAGATGTTGCATACGTTCAGGGTTTGACGGCAGGTGCACACACAGAGTGGATCATTTTACTTTGTGCGAGCGAAAGGTAACTTCTTCTGATGCAAAGATTCGCTCTCGAGCCGCACGGTATTCCTGCTGTCGAATGTGATATGGCTTTAGTAAACGAAACAGAGGCGGTCTGGCTTCAACTGTTGGTTGGTGCGGTGGTCGCTTCAAAATCGTCTTTAAAGATGCCTCAGGGAAAGAGTGTAGTGCTGTCATGTTTGGTATTCGCAGTAGGCTGCCAACCTACGGTTGAGCTTTGAAGTACCGTTGTGGTGGTCGAGTACTCACTCGTCCGCTTTTTGAAATGGCGCAATCCGGACAATATGGGAACTAGATATCTCCTGCCAGCATTTTATCAATTAGTGACTCCACCCGAGCAACAAAGACCTCCACTGTGATGGAGTTTAGTTCTCCACTAAAATTGAGATTCCAGCCCTGTTTGATGCTGGGGATTTGAGTCGGCTTCAACCGATATGGTAGATGTTGAGGTCCGCGCTGCTCCGGAGGAGCCACTGGACCTAGTGTAGGTGGGTGCACCTGGCTGAGTCTCGGCACGTATACCGGGGCGATCGGGTTCATGGACGAGTTCAGTAGGTTTCGCTCGGGCTCGAGTCTCGGACCCACTGGAAAATCCCAAGGATTTGGGTCCGAGTACCACAGCAGAGGCGTTCGGTGACGTGCTTGGAAAAGGCTCTCTTTCTTACTCTCCAGAGCAGCTACTCGGGTGGTCAAGCCCTGCAGAAGTGCGTATCTACAGATGCGTTGGTCCTCTGCCCTCCAACAGACGGCATTGCTCCAATACCTTCCATGTCGTCAACGTCGCCTGGTAGTGGCGAACGTCAGTCCCTGCGATCATTGTGTTTGGGCACCCCCACTTGTGTAGTGGTGTCTCGTCAAGTCCAGTTGGTGGTATGGCAGAAGTTGCCGGTTGTACCCAAAGTGCACAAGCACTGTTGTTCAGTAAATGTTGAACCAAGCAAGTCTCATGAAACTGATGGCCACACGATAGCGTTCGCACCGGGGTGCCATCATTTCTTGCCTGCTGGACGTAAGTGATGTTTGTCCGGCGTGCGCTTCGTTGGCATGGTTCATGATAAGAACTTACTTCTAAATGTATATACTCGTATATTTATGGATATAGGACTAATGTAAAACAAATAACAAAAGTAGTTCAAAAGTATTATAGAAATTATGTAGTGGCCGAAAGTGGCGAACTATTTGTGAACCTACAAAAAAAATATTTATATAGCTCATGAAAGTTCGGTCTTTCCATTTACTTTCCCCCGTCGCAGGCAAAGACACTAATGATGAGCTCTTCCTACATCTTCTTCTTAGCACTACAGCCCCTTTCGGGCCTTCGCTTCCTGCAAATAGCGCCTCCAACTGTCTCGGTCCGTTGGCCGCGTCATCCAATTCCGAAATCCAAGCAGCGATGAACTGTCTTCGTCGACCGAGTCAGACCAGAGTTTCCTCGGTTTCCCCACTGGCCGCCGGCCTTCAGTTCTCCCTACGAATACTTTCTTGGGTATCCGTTGTTCGTCCATACGATTCATGTGTCCAGTCCATTGCAGCTTCCGCAGTCTGACAATCCTTGAGACCTCCGGTTCGTCAAAAAATTCATACAGCTCATGGTTGTATCAAATTCGCCATTGGTCCCCGTCTAGCTTCACTCCGATTATTCGCCTCAGGACCTGTCGCTCAAAGGCGTTCAATAAATTTGCGGATGCCTGGGTTAGGGTCCATGTTTCACACCCATAGCATAACACAGGTCTCTTCCTACATGGCACCATAAATATCATAGTTTGGAAACGATCTCATGTACGCTTGTGATAACCAAGTACAGTTAGTCGGCCCAAGGTTGATTCCGACCCGCAAGCAGCGCGTGTCATCATGGATAGTCAGGGACTAGCTACGAGTAAGCAGCTAATCGCATGAAATCAAGAATCCATATACACGTAGAGTTGATCAGAGATGTTGTAATGTGACGCCTACGCCCGGGAATCGAAGTGATTCCGATCCCGAACCCTTGCAACCGGCCAGATGGATATGTCCTCGAAGTGCCAGCGGACTTCATCTGTCGTGCGGATATCGTTGCGCAGAAAATTTTTTTTTCTGTCCAAATATTTAGATCTGTGGATATAAATATTCGAAATATAGAATTAATCCAAACCCCGGCACATTTCGAGACATATCCATCTGGAAATGCCCCTCCACCGTGGCCATCGAGAAAACTATGCCACTGGCGACAACTGGAGAGGCACATTGCCGCCATGTGACGTGCCACTCCACACACAGCTGTTTTGTCCGAGGTGACAACCGGTGGATTTGACAGCCACATGGAGGCGAAGGAGTACAAGTTCTGAGCCTGAAAAGAGAACTTTGACTTTCAGATAGTATTTATTTAAATTATAATAATTAATTAATTCGTCCACAATACCTGATTATTCGAGCTCAAAGGAGTGATTGTGAATAAAGAGGTAAATTTTTCTTCGTTCGAGTTACATCGACGAATGCTTTACCCTGTTTTGTTTGTAGTTCCTCGCCCCATGAATTGGATTCGCCGAACACACCGAAGGAAATAGGAGCCTTGGACAAACTTGAAGCTTTGCAAAATCACGAAAATGAAGATATTTATAGCCAGGCTTTCACATTAGTAGATACTTACTTCGTACCCCAGGAGGACGAAAATCTAGCTCCCAAGCAAGCCGACGATCAGTTCGAGGTTTCCTTTGAGACGAGGCGGTGGAGGATCATATTTGCCAGCTAAGTATCAGATTAAGTATAAGAAATGACGCCATTTTACGTGCAAGTGCTGTCAAACTCAAGTCGCCGCTAATTTATTTCCGTGGGATATCGATGATAATGTTAAATCGATAAAATATTATACAAAAACGCTTAAAAAGAATCGTAAACGCTCTCATTCCTATACACGGCTAGAAACTGAAATACCATCTGACAGTGAAATTCCAGTCAGAAGATCGCGCTCCCCATCAACGCATTTGGAACTTGCAGCTGCATCAGGATCCAGAATCAAGTCTGCATCTGCATCCAGAAGCAAACCTTCTACACCCGGTGGTCTCAAAACTCAACCACAATCAAGTGGACACCTTATCACCGATTTGGATCGAAAGTTTCTCTTAGACTCCAAATCACCAGATTGTGGAAAGTACTCTCTACCGAACTTCGGTTTGCTCACGCAGTCATCCTCAACGATTACTGCCGTTCCTCTAAAATCACGAAGTAATTCACAGTGTTCCACCTCAAGTGAATTTAGTCATCGCGACGGAAAGTGGCCACTTAAGGCGTCTGTTCTCGAACTAGTTTGGGGAAGTGTTCGATTGCGTAAATCTGTGCAAAAGTCTTTCCAAATAAAGAACACTTCGCATAAAAGATTGATTGTGAAAGCCGAAGTTTCAGGACCAGGGTTTCAACTGATCAATTCATGTGAAGAGACCTCGAACTTAATGAGATTGCAGGGGCAGGAATGCCGAACTTTATACGTAAGTTTTTGTCCTACTGTTATTGGAGATGCTGCAGGTCAGCTTGTTTTCTCTTCGCCATATGCTACTAGTAACAGTGAAGGAGGTCAAATCATTAATCTTTATGGTCATGGAGGCCATGCATCCATTATTACCCAAGGATTGTACAAAGGGCCAATTGGGTCCGATTATTTGCCATTAGGTGAATTAAAGCAACTTTCAACCGATATTAGCAAATCATTTACCGTGTACGATAAAGGCTCCTTGCCCGCATTCATCATCACTCAAGTAAACTCAACAGGCCTCGATTTACCGCGACTGCGTGAATGTATAGAAGTAAGTCCAGCGAATCTACTACTAAACCCTGAAAGCAGCCTGAACATCACTATAACCTTCCGTCCTCGTCGAGACGATATAAAAAAAAAATATTCAGAAAACTCGTTGATAATAATAGGGAAGTCATCACTTTAGTAAATTTACATCTAATATATGGCGAAAACGCTACTAGGCGTCGGATCAAAAGTCTGATACAACAAATGAATAGCAAGGAAAAATCACAATTCGAAGGAACTTGTTTGTCAAATCTCGTTATATGAAAAAAAAAAAAATGGAAAGACGAGGAAAGAAAATTAAAACAAACTTTTACATGTTCAGTGATTGCTGCATTTAATTGAACTCAACGTGACCATACGTTGCACGATCTATTCGAATTTGATTGTTGAAAAAAATTGATGAATACAAGGGAGGCTCGTTAAAAATGGTTACTGCAATTAATTATACGATTGTAGTATTGTATTCTCAATCAAATTTAAACCATGATCCAAATCAGTTTTGATAATTAATTAGAATTTACATCTTCAAATTTAGAACTGTGAAATTCAATTCACCATTTACTTTTCCAAACTGTTCCTTGTAAGAATGAGATTATTTCAACGATTATCCTTATTAATTTCTAAATCTTACCATCTGATTCAGTCGAAAACTCATCTTTCCATTTACGATAGACTTATTGAAAACGCAAAATATTGAATGGAATATAGTGAGGGCATTATTATAACCACATGATATGAAAGTAATTGTAATCCCTCTATTGGCCGATCGCTCAGATAAAGAAAAAAAAAAAAACCCAACTCTCAAAGATTTCGTGCACGTATTTTTTAGAGAATTTGTAAAATGAATGTCTTGAAAAGTTGATATTGATATGTGATTTGAACGGAATGATGCATATGAAAAAAAAAAATTTGATTGTAAATAATTCTTAAATAACAAAATAAAGTAAGGAAATGTAAAATAGGTTGTAGAATTAAAGCAAATGAAAACTACTAGCAATTAATTTAAAGACATAATATTGAGGTATATAGTGATGAAGTTTTTATTGAAAAAAAAATATCGCGCGCGCCCTTGCTATATTATTCATTTAAATATAGAAACAAATTTAACTATAATTCCGTTTTATAATTTCGATTCTGTAAAGAAATTCTTGTGTTATAGGGTATACGAACAAGTGAGCTAACTTAAGAAAGAGAGAGAAAGATATTTCATTAGGAAGAGAATTATTAGGTTTATAATAATTGTTTTTTTTCGTTTTCTTTATATTTCAAACGAGAACTACTTAAAATAGCAAATCTAAAATTGTTCAATATCTTTGTAGTATTAAAGATGAATTGCTAAAAAGATAACCACGACTTTCCTTTTCAGTGGCTCGTTCTTTTTCAGGGGGAACAGAGAGTGTAAGGTAGGTATGCCGGCGCGAGGGTAAGGGTTTCGACAAATCCGCTGAGGTCGGTTTCGCGTCGCACGCGGTACGCGGTACCTTTGATTGTTTCGTCATTTCCTTAGAGTAGTTTTAGTCGGTTTAATTTCGAGTAGCATATTTTTCGGTACCGCGTCGGTGATTCGGTAACGCGCCTATAGGATTTTGTAGAGTTTTGATTTGAGATCTGTGGAGAGATCACATCCAGAACTAAAGTAACGTAGGTTTCCCGTTCTGGATGAGTAGTTATTGACGCGTTTGGAAAACGGGCATGTCCAGGTGACTGAAATATTGTGATTGAGCGTAACCCATTCGGAGACCCGCGACCGAAATCCTCTCCGAACTAGCTGGCCGACAAGCAGTCACCGCGTGAATGGGTTACGGTGCACGGATTGGTTGACCTGTTGGTACCATCCGTTGGCACTACTCAGACTTAACGTCTAGAACCGATGAGAGGTCGGTTCCGCGTTCGAACTGAAAAGAGAAATTCATTACAAATGGCGCCCAACGTGGGGCCAAAAACATCCTAAGGGGGAAAGAACTTCGCGTCTTCTGACGAGTTGGTCCTTTACGGAGGATGTAAGGTACTTTGGTACTCGAGTCCCACTATCAGGAGCAGTGGAATTGTGTGATACACATTAGAAGTCGCTTCACGTGAGTTGTAGCTTCCGCTCTCCTTTGTTTGATTTTTTTTTTTTCTCGCGACAGAATCCTTCCGATGTGTTGTCCCAGGTTAACCCCTGTAAGGACCTTCTATTTTCTTGATGGAACTGCCAGTCTGATGGGTTTACCTATCAGCATGGACTCTCAAGAAAATAGAAGGCTACCTTGCCTTTATGTCGCGGAAGGATTCTAGTTATTTCGTATGCGTGATAGACGAGTGGTATCGGTTCAACGTTCGGTGGCGTATGCTGGAGTTGCGAAGCCCGGAATGCTTCCACGCGTCGGGAGTTTTGACCGCGTACTAAGCTGTTACGGTAGCTATACCACTTGTCTCGTCGAGTCATTTAACGTAGATTAGAAACGGTTTGTAATGTATGTGGGTATGGGGTTAAATTTCGTAAATCGACCAAAAGCACCCTTTCTTCGGCAGATTACCACGCACTCTCTTTTCCCGTTGGAGGAGTCGACCACTGGAAAGGAAAGGTATATCAAATAAATTTTTTTTCTATATCTTATCGGAATAGCTCGCCACTATCGGCCACTAATATATATTTCTAAGTTTCCACATATATTAAGTTAGTAGTAGGAGTAACTTACCTTGCTGTTTTTTTTTTAGGAATACCCATTGGCAACACACCCAGCAAAAATCAAAGATGGCAACGAAGCGGACCCCAGACAAGCGTTGGACCAGATCCAAAACGGTCCAACCAGCTAACTGCGGGATCTGCTTCGAGGACGTAGTGCAGGGCGTACACAGCGTGCGATTGGATTGTGGACATCTATTCCATCGTGCCTGTGTACAACAGCTCCTCCTCACGTCAGAGCTGTGTCCCTTATGCCGGCGACCCATAGATCGGTCGGCCCTAGACGTCCCCCTCGGAACGCCCCTACCAACGCGCGGAGCAGTGGCGAAAGGAGTTCCAGAGGCCGAACAGTCCCAACCACTCTTAGACCTGCAAGGAGCAGTAGGCGGTGAAGTTCCGGCCGCAAGTGTCGTGTCCGAGGTGACACCCATGCCGTCCGCCCACTCCATTGACACCCTCGTGGCGTTGATGAGGGATATGTCGGAGAGAATTGGCAACCTGGAGGGAAAGCTCCAGAATCTCCCTATGAGCCAACCACCCAGTCGCGTGAGAACTCCGCTTGGCTGGGAGCCAAATCCCAGTGTGGTGATGCCCCACTCCCGACAATCCGAGCAATGGGTCCCACCTCCAAGGAACTCAGGAATGGATCCCAGAGCTCCCGAATATAGACCACGACACAGTACCGGACCTCCGTTGATACCTCCAGCCCCCGAGGCAGTTCAGTACAACAGGTCAAACGAGGATGTGATTCCCCCCGGGAACGCATTGACACTTTTTCGAGACCCGACGCCTCGTATCATGGAGAGTTGGCGCCTGAACTTTACAGGGTTCAACGATATGATATCGGCGGACCGGTTCCTTTTCCGGATTCAGGCGTTGGTATCCAGCACCCTGGGAGGTGATTCCTCGGCCTTCCTCCGGCATGCACATCTTTTGTTCAGCGGCGACGCTGCCGACTGGTACTGGAGCTTTAAAGAGTCAACGCCACGTCCCACTTGGCACTCTTTCAGTGCAGCCTTCCGCAATCGATTTGAGGATGGCTTCACTGAGAGAGAGCTAAGGGAGCAAATAAAGAAACGGAAACAAGGCGCTCACGAACCGTTCGACCAGTACTACACAAGTATAGTGAGATTGAGCACTCGCTTGCGAAATACCATGCCCGAGGACGAACTGGTAGAAATTATCAGAGAGAACATGCGCTGGGATCTCCAGAACAGCCTTCTGCATTTTCCCATCAACACCATACAGGGATTGCGCCTCCATGCCCGTAAACAAGAACACTTGGATGAGCGGCGAGGTACCTTCCGTCCACAACCTCGCATAACGGGACCAAATCCCCGAAATCATCACACCGCGGAGTTGATGGCAGCGGACCACCTGCTTGCTGATCCAGTACCAGTACCGAGGAGCGGAGCACCACCGGAGCTTGAGGACCCAGCATTGATTGATCGACCCTCCCTTGAAGCAATTACAAGCCCGACGGTCTGTTGGAACTGCCGACAACCGGGACATCGGTTCTATGCATGTCCAGCGGAGCCGACGCTTTTCTGCTACCGCTGCGGGAAGGCCGACACATACGCACCTGACTGTGCAAATTGCAAAGGGCGAAAAAACTTGCCACCGAGTGCCGCGACCACCCGTCGGCACTCCTAAACCCCGGACGAACCAATCCAGATCCCATCACTAGTTATGACCCAGCTCCCAACAGGACTCCAACTCTGCTGACTCGCACCGCTAAACACAGTTCTCCCGAAGTTCCACAACCGACGCCGTCCTTCGCCGAGGCCAACGCGCAGGGAAATGATAGCGAGGCGAAAGTTCCTTGGCATGTAAAACCTTTTCATGTCAGGCTGCGGAATTATTTGGCTACTCGACAGCGCATCTTCCATGAGGAATTGGCCACAACTGTCCCACCGCGAAGCAAGCGAGCCACGCGTCGGATGCGGAGCTTCTGGAGAAAAGTCAGGCAGTCGAGGAAAGTGTTGAAGGACATATACTTAGACGAATTATTGAGGGATGATGTTCGGCCATATGCGTCAGTACACCTCCTGCAAAAACGAGTATCAGGCTTAGTCGATACGGGAGCCAGTGTGAATTGCATATCTGCCGAGTTTGCAGGGGAGGTACTGGCAAAGCACGCGGACCAAATCCGTCATTTCACCTCCTGGTTAAGCACGGCGGACGGAACTCGTCACTCTGTAGTGGGAAAAATTATGACGGAGGTCACCTTTAAAGGAGTAACTAAACCCATGGAATTTTTCATCATACCTCAGTTAACCCAGAATCTTTATCTAGGAGTGGATTTCGTTCGAAAATTTAACTTGGCTCCGGCACTATTTTCCGGTTCAACCCTGGAGTCCGTCACCACCGTTCCTGACCAATCTCAACCCACTAACTTATTACGGCATACACTGGATGTAGCTCAGCAACTGCGTCTTGACTCGGCTATATCGGCTTTTCCATCGCACGAGAAAGAAGGTCTCGGGCGGACTGCCCTGGTGTTCCACACTATAGATGTGGGGGATGCTAAACCCATAAAACAGAGACATTTCGCCATATCTCCGGCGAAGGAAAAATCGTTATATGCCGAAGTGGATCGAATGCTAGCATTAGGCGTAATCGAAGAATCACAGAGCGCGTGGGCTTCCCCAGTCACCTTAGTTGTCAAGCCGAACAAGGTCCGGTTATGCTTAGATGCCAGACGCTTGAACGCCGTCACAGTCAAGGACGCATACCCTCTACCGTTGATTGAAGGCATTTTGAGTCGGTTGCCTAAAGCACATTTCATCACGAGCTTAGACCTCAAGGACGCCTTCTGGCAAATTCCTTTAGACCCCGGTTCAAAGGAGAAAACAGCCTTCCCAGTCCCAGGTCGGCCCTTATATCAATTCGTGACCATGCCATTCGGATTGTGTAATGCCCCCCAAACAATGACGCGCCTTATGGATAAGGTAATACCACCTCACTTGCGGCACCAAGTTTTCGTTTACTTGGACGATCTGTTGCTTATAACCGAGACCTTTGACGAACACATCGACCTGCTTCAGGAGGTGGCTCTACACATCCGGAGGGCAAGATTAACCATCAACATAAGGAAGAGCCAGTTCGTGATGACGGAGGTGAAGTATTTAGGTCACATCATTGGGAATGGCCATATCAAGACCGATCCGGAAAAGACTCAAGCGATTGACGTTTTTCCACTACCCAAGACCACCAAACAGTTACGCCGATTCTTAGGCTTATGCGGATGGTACCAGCGTTTTGTACGTGACTATGCCACCATTACCACTCCTTTGACCGACATGCTGCGTAAGGGACGTAAATTCGTCTGGGAAGAGTCCAGCTTGCGAGCCTTTGAAGAGCTAAAGAAGAGTCTGACTACAGCCCCCGTACTGCACAGCCCGGACTTTGACAAACCGTTCTCAATCCATTGTGACGCGAGTCAACATGGGGTGGGAGCAGTCTTAGTCCAGGTTGCACAAGACGGCGAGGAGAGACCTATAGCCTTCATGTCTCACAAGTTGAACCCAGCCCAGCGAAATTACACGGTCTCCGAGCAGGAATGTTTAGCGGCGGTGTTGGCAGTGAAACGCTTCCGAGCCTATGTGGAGGGACACACCTTTGAAATCGTTACGGATCACGCTTCTCTGAAATGGCTAATGAGCCAGACTGATCTCAACGGCAGATTGGCCAGGTGGGCACTGAAACTACAGGCATTTGACTTCACAATCCGCCACGGAAAAGGAAGCCAGCATGTAGTCCCCGACACCCTATCCAGAATGTTCGCCCCTGAAGGAGCCGAGTTGGTCCAAGAGGACGACAGCCCCCAATTGATCGATCTGGACCATCCTGCCTTCAAGTCAGCAACCTACACACAACTGATTCACACTATCCAGAATCAACTGCCCCAGCTTCCTGAACTGCGGTTGACGGATGGATTTATTTATAAGCGGATGGGACACGCATCCGGAGACCCCATACAAGAAGAAGAACAGTGGAAGTTGTGGGTGCCCGAAGAATTAACCACTGATCTTATCAGACGGGCCCATGACCACCCATCAAGTGCGCACGGCGGATACGGTCGTACACTTAGGCGGTTGAAAACCTGTTTCTTTTGGCCTAAGATGGCACAACAGATAAAAGCGTACGTAGCCTCTTGTGAGCTATGCAAGTGCACTAAAGCGCCCAACACCATTCTTCGGCCACCCATGGGTAAGGTTGAGGTCCCCGAACGCGTGTTCCAGCGCTTGTACATTGATCTTATCGGTCCTTACCCTCGATCTGCTTCTGGTCACACGGGAGCTGTCGTGGTCCTGGACCAGCTCTCTAAATTCCCTATCATAGAACCACTACGTAACATGCACACTGGACCTATAATCAGCTTCTTGGAGAACCGAGTCTTTCACATGTTTGGAGTTCCGGAGAAACTTGTCTCCGACAATGGGGTCCAGTTCACCTCCAGCAAGTTCCGAGACCTAATGTCCAAATACGGCATCATCCACCAACGAACTGCCGTCTATTCACCACAAGCCAACGCATCCGAACGACTGAATCATCCGCGCCTATGTCCACCCGAATCAGAAGGACTGGGATCGCAAATTGTCCGCCATCACTAGTGCGCTGCGCTCGTCGTACCACGCCACTACCGGCATTTCGCCGTATTTCGCAGTGTTCGGCCAGTACATGATCTGTCATGGGAGCGCTTACCGGCTATTGCGGCAACTGAAATCGCTAGAGGACCCAATCGTGGTTCTGGAACCGCATGAAAAGCTCCAACTTCTGCGAGATCAACTGCGGGAGAAGATTGAAGAAAGTAGACGGATGGGAGAGGAGCGGTACAACTTGCGATCTCATCCTTCTGGCTTTAAGGTAGGCGACGAGATATATCGTCGAAACTTCCGACAGAGCGATGCCACCCGCCATTACAATGCCAAACTAGACAAGAAATTCGTGAAGTGTCGAGTTCTACAAGTAATAAGCCCCACCCGATACCTCATCGCGGACATGACTGGTAAAACCCTGGGAATTTACCACGCAAAAGACCTTAGACGATGAAGTGCAACTATTTCCCACGAAAAACCTTGGCTTACCCCAATCTTTGCCTAGACGAAGACCTCCGAGTAACACCCGACTCCCTACTATATAGTCACTGTCAAGTCTTCACGAACATGGTTGTAGCCTATCCTTCGAAACCGACCTTCGACCCGCCACGTCCCTAACCAAGACCTTTCATATAGGAGACGGGATCGTAATTACTTCGATTTTGGGGGGGGGGGGGAATGTGTAATGTGACGCCTACGCCCGGGAATCGAAGTGATTCCGATCCCGAACCCTTGCAACCGGCCAGATGGATATGTCCTCGAAGTGCCAGCGGACTTCATCTGTCGTGCGGATATCGTTGCGCAGAAAATTTTTTTTTCTGTCCAAATATTTAGATCTGTGGATATAAATATTCGAAATATAGAATTAATCCAAACCCCGGCACATTTCGAGACATATCCATCTGGAAATGCCCCTCCACCGTGGCCATCGAGAAAACTATGCCACTGGCGACAACTGGAGAGGCACATTGCCGCCATGTGACGTGCCACTCCACACACAGCTGTTTTGTCCGAGGTGACAACCGGTGGATTTGACAGCCACATGGAGGCGAAGGAGTACAAGTTCTGAGCCTGAAAAGAGAACTTTGACTTTCAGATAGTATTTATTTAAATTATAATAATTAATTAATTCGTCCACAATACCTGATTATTCGAGCTCAAAGGAGTGATTGTGAATAAAGAGGTAAATTTTTCTTCGTTCGAGTTACATCGACGAATGCTTTACCCTGTTTTGTTTGTAGTTCCTCGCCCCATGAATTGGATTCGCCGAACACACCGAAGGAAATAGGAGCCTTGGACAAACTTGAAGCTTTGCAAAATCACGAAAATGAAGATATTTATAGCCAGGCTTTCACATTAGTAGATACTTACTTCGTACCCCAGGAGGACGAAAATCTAGCTCCCAAGCAAGCCGACGATCAGTTCGAGGTTTCCTTTGAGACGAGGCGGTGGAGGATCATATTTGCCAGCTAAGTATCAGATTAAGTATAAGAAATGACGCCATTTTACGTGCAAGTGCTGTCAAACTCAAGTCGCCGCTAATTTATTTCCGTGGGATATCGATGATAATGTTAAATCGATAAAATATTATACAAAAACGCTTAAAAAGAATCGTAAACGCTCTCATTCCTATACACGGCTAGAAACTGAAATACCATCTGACAGTGAAATTCCAGTCAGAAGATCGCGCTCCCCATCAACGCATTTGGAACTTGCAGCTGCATCAGGATCCAGAATCAAGTCTGCATCTGCATCCAGAAGCAAACCTTCTACACCCGGTGGTCTCAAAACTCAACCACAATCAAGTGGACACCTTATCACCGATTTGGATCGAAAGTTTCTCTTAGACTCCAAATCACCAGATTGTGGAAAGTACTCTCTACCGAACTTCGGTTTGCTCACGCAGTCATCCTCAACGATTACTGCCGTTCCTCTAAAATCACGAAGTAATTCACAGTGTTCCACCTCAAGTGAATTTAGTCATCGCGACGGAAAATGGCCACTTAAGGCGTCTGTTCTCGAACTAGTTTGGGGAAGTGTTCGATTGCGTAAATCTGTGCAAAAGTCTTTCCAAATAAAGAACACTTCGCATAAAAGATTGATTGTGAAAGCCGAAGTTTCAGGACCAGGGTTTCAACTGATCAATTCATGTGAAGAGACCTCGAACTTAATGAGATTGCAGGGGCAGGAATGCCGAACTTTATACGTAAGTTTTTGTCCTACTGTTATTGGAGATGCTGCAGGTCAGCTTGTTTTCTCTTCGCCATATGCTACTAGTAACAGTGAAGGAGGTCAAATCATTAATCTTTATGGTCATGGAGGCCATGCATCCATTATTACCCAAGGATTGTACAAAGGGCCAATTGGGTCCGATTATTTGCCATTAGGTGAATTAAAGCAACTTTCAACCGATATTAGCAAATCATTTACCGTGTACGATAAAGGCTCCTTGCCCGCATTCATCATCACTCAAGTAAACTCAACAGGCCTCGATTTACCGCGACTGCGTGAATGTATAGAAGTAAGTCCAGCGAATCTACTACTAAACCCTGAAAGCAGCCTGAACATCACTATAACCTTCCGTCCTCGTCGAGACGATATAAAAAAAAAAATATTCAGAAAACTCGTTGATAATAATAGGGAAGTCATCACTTTAGTAAATTTACATCTAATATATGGCGAAAACGCTACTAGGCGTCGGATCAAAAGTCTGATACAACAAATGAATAGCAAGGAAAAATCTCGTTATATGAAAAAAAAAAAAAAAATGGAAAGACGAGGAAAGAAAATTAAAACAAACTTTTACATGTTCAGTGATTGCTGCATTTAATTGAACTCAACGTGACCATACGTTGCACGATCTATTCGAATTTGATTGTTGAAAAAATTGATGAATACAATGGAGGCTCGTTAAAAATGGTTACTGCAATTAATTATACGATTGTAGTATTGTATTCTCAATCAAATTTAAACCATGATCCAAATCAGTTTTGATAATTAATTAGAATTTAAAAGATTACACATTTGATGTCTTTAAATACATTAAAATGTATACTCCCTATTCATTCAAATTGAAGTTTATTTTACATCTTCAAATTTAGAACTGTGAAATTCAATTCACCATTTACTTTTCCAAACTGTTCCTTGTAAGAATGAGATTATTTCAACGATTATCCTTATTAATTTCTAAATCTTACCATCTGATTCAGTCGAAAACTCATCTTTCCATTTACGATAGACTTATTGAAAACGCAAAATATTGAATGGAATATAGTGAGGGCATTATTATAACCACATGATATGAAAGTAATTGTAATCCCTCTATTGGCCGATCGCTCAGATAAAGAAAAAAAAAACCCAACTCTCAAAGATTTCGTGCACGTATTTTTTAGAGAATTTGTAAAATGAATGTCTTGAAAAGTTGATATTGATATGTGATTTGAACGGAATGATGCATATGAAAAAAAAAAATTTGATTGTAAATAATTCTTAAATAACAAAATAAAGTAAGGAAATGTAAAATAGGTTGTAGAATTAAAGCAAATGAAAACTACTAGCAATTAATTTAAAGACATAATATTGAGGTATATAGTGATGAAGTTTTTATTGAAAAAAAAATATCGCGCGCGCCCTTGCTATATTATTCATTTAAATATAGAAACAAATTTAACTATAATTCCGTTTTATAATTTCGATTCTGTAAAGAAATTCTTGTGTTATAGGGTATACGAACAAGTGAGCTAACTTAAGAAAGAGAGAGAAAGATATTTCATTAGGAAGAGAATTATTAGGTTTATAATAATTGTTTTTTTTTCGTTTTCTTTATATTTCAAACGAGAACTACTTAAAATAGCAAATCTAAAATTGTTCAATATCTTTGTAGTATTAAAGATGAATTGCTAAAAAGATAACCACGACTTTCCTTTTCAGTGGCTCGTTCTTTTTCAGGGGGAACAGAGAGTGTAAGGTAGGTATGCCGGCGCGAGGGTAAGGGTTTCGACAAATCCGCTGAGGTCGGTTTCGCGTCGCACGCGGTACGCGGTACCTTTGATTGTTTCGTCATTTCCTTAGAGTAGTTTTAGTCGGTTTAATTTCGAGTAGCATATTTTTCGGTACCGCGTCGGTGATTCGGTAACGCGCCTATAGGATTTTGTAGAGTTTTGATTTGAGATCTGTGGAGAGATCACATCCAGAACTAAAGTAACGTAGGTTTCCCGTTCTGGATGAGTAGTTATTGACGCGTTTGGAAAACGGGCATGTCCAGGTGACTGAAATATTGTAATTGAGCGTAACCCATTCGGAGACCCGCGACCGAAATCCTCTCCGAACTAGCTGGCCGACAAGCAGTCACCGCGTGAATGGGTTACGGTGCACGGATTGGTTGACCTGTTGGTACCATCCGTTGGCACTACTCAGACTTAACGTCTAGAACCGATGAGAGGTCGGTTCCGCGTTCGAACTGAAAAGTAGAAAATCATTACAATGTTGAACCACGCAGCTCTCATGAAACTGTTGGCTACACGGGAGCGTTCGCACTGGCGTGCCCTCATTTCTTGCCTGCTGGCAAATCACGCAGAGCGTTGTCGGTCCCGCGTCTGAACGCAAACGACGTTTGTCTGATGTGCGTTTTGTGGACATGTGGATTAAAAATTGTTGCTCTGAATTTCAGATATCTACAAAAAAATGTATATAGAAATCCTTAGAACTATATATACAGATATATATATATATATATATATATATATATATATATATATATATATATATATATATATATATATATATATATATATATATATATATATATATATATATATATATATATATATATATATATATATATATATATATATATATATATATATATATATATATATATATATAATATATATATATAT
>OZ017740.1:241512403-241578336 GCA_963969285.1 Odontomyia ornata | reverse complement strand
ATATATATATATATATATATATATATATATATATATATATATACAGTCTTCCACAAAAGTCAAGGTACAGAGAATCGGTAACTGAAAATTGTATTACTGAATCAATATTTTTATTTGAAAACCAAAAGTTATGAAATGGTAATAATACGAGTTCTGTTCAATTTAAGTTTTCATAAATTTAAAGGGATTCGGCAATAATGATCATTGAAGACAATAATTTTTTGTTGGCAATGTCACTTTTCTACTCCACAAAAGTCTTGGTACAGTTGCAGAAAATGCCCTGTTATTTGTAAAAAGGGGAATCTCCCAAGTTCATACTATCAGAGTGAGTTAACAACCGTAGGCCGCTGTCTTTAATATCGCGTCCGTATTCGTGGTGTATCTATTATTTAATAAAATTTTTAAAAAATGAGTCGAAAGGAGTTGAGTATTAAGGAGCGTGAAATAATTATTAATCTGCATTCAAATCAGAGCAAATCATATTCTGATGTGTAGCTGAACTAGTGTTGCGAAGTCGGTCAACCATTAAAAAAGTGATAAATCGATTTAAGAAGGAAAATAGAGTGGAAAATGTGCCCCGAACAGGTCGTCCATCTAAACTGAGTGCAAAGGACAAGAGAAAAATTTCGCGAATGGTAAAACAAGATCCATTTCTAAGCTGTAGAAAAATCTGCGATGTTCTTGGAATTAATGATAAGAAGGAGGTTAGCGCAGAAACTGTGCGTAGAGCTGTCGTAGAAGCTGGAGTTTCATCTCGTACGCCTAGAATAAAACCTCATGTAAGTTCCATAAACAAACAAAAAAGAATAACATTTGCAAAAGCATATATTGACAAACCAATAACGTTTTAGGATAATGTTTTATTTTCGGATGAGTCTAAATTTTGTATATTTGGTGTAAATGGGCATAAGAGGGTCTGGCGAAAAGTAGGAGAAGCATTTAATCCCAAGAACACTATTAAAACAGTAAAACATGGAGGCGGTGGTGTTATGGTTTGGGGTTGCATGGCTGCTGCTGGAGTTGGAAATCTGACATTCATCGAAAATACTATGGATCAGAACTCTTATTTAGAGATTCTACGAAACAACATGAAACAAAGTGCAGCCAAATTAGGTATGCGAGAAGATTTCTTGTTTCAACAGGACAATGACCCTAAGCACACTGCGCATAAAGTTCGAATGTGGCTATTGTACAATACTCGCATGCTTGCTACACCGCCTCAAAGCCCTGATTTGAACCCTATAGAGCATCTTTGGAATGAGCTTGAGACAAAAATCCGAAAAAGAGTGATATCAAGCAAGGCGCAGCTTAAGGATGCTATATTGGAGGAGTGGGCCAGAATCAGCAGCGAATTTACTAAAAAATTGGTATATTCTATGCCTAAAAGACTGAAGTCAGTAATTCAGATGAAAGGATATCCGACAAAATATTAAGAAAAGTATAATTCAAATAACTATGCAAGACTATAATTACAATTTGTATCATTTTTCTTTAGGTGTACCATGACTTTTGTGGACTTCATTCATTGACTTTCCAACACATCATATGTAATAATACATAATACGACAGAATTTTCGTTTTGTTTTACATGAATTTAAAGTGTAATGATTATAGTTGAAGTAATACCATAAAAATTTTATCACTATAGGTTTTTTAAATAAAAATATCAAACAATTTTCATGATATTTATCACTGTACCTTGACTTTTGTGGAAGACTGTATATATATATATATATATATATATATATATATATATATATATATATATATATATATATATATATATATATATATATATATATATATATATATATATATATATATATAAATATATATATATATACATATATATATATATATATATATATATATATATATATATATATATATATATATATATATATATGTATATATATATATATATATATATATATATATATATATATATACATATATATATATATATATATATACATATATATATATATATATATACATATATATATATATATATATATATATATATATATATATACATATATATATATATATATACATATATATATATATACATATATATATATATATATACATATATATATATATATATATATATATATATATATATATATATATATATACATATATATATATATATATATACATATATATATATATATATATATATATATATATATATATATATATATATACATATATATATATATATATACATATATATATATATATACATATATATATATATATATATATATATATATATATATATATATATATATACATATATATATATATATATATATATATATATATATATATATATATATATATATATATATATATATATATATATACATATATATATAAATATATATAAAATTATTCGAGTTGCCGTCATTAGCGAACTATTCAGAACTCTCACAAAAAAAAATGTATGCTATAAAAATTCTTAAAGAACAACCGTGGAAGTCACCGCAGTTGCAGACATTAATTTTTAGCAGAGGGGTGCGTAACCCGGGGTGGCATACTGAGGCCTGCTACCTCTCAGTCGTGTCGCGGGTCTTTCGGGACACCCTTTGCTCGTACTGAGCTACCCTGCACATAAAAACTAACACGAAGGGAAAAGGACGGGAAATGGGGAGGTCATTTTAAGAAATGGAAAATGTTTTTTTCATACACAGACATGGTCGTTTTATTTAACAAAAAGAAAATTTATAAAAAAAAGATTCGCAAATTTTACGGAAGAAATTAATATAAACACCAAAAGCAAATCAGCCCCCTTCAAAATCTAATATAATGAAATATGCACAAAACAAAGGTTAATTAAATATACTATATGAACGAAAATAACGTAATTTGATATAATGAAAAAAATAAAATAGAGAAAAAGTCAAATTTATACTCACTCCCTTTCTTACAGAACTCCGAGCGAGAAGCGTGGGGCCACTGTAAATTAAGATGGAAATGTCTTTAACGTAAAATAATAAAAAAAAAAGAATATGAAACGGCTACTTTCATAAGCACCATCCGCTATCTATCCGTTTCTTCTACTCTGTCTACTAGCGGAAAATTCAAAATTCCGCACTTGCTTTTCGAATTCACACTTCATTCGTCAGCTATTTTTTTTATAATTTAATAAATGTAACACCTGATACTTTAAATCTTGTGATTTCTGTATCGCACTTAATTTTACTTCCACCATTTCCCATTCAGCGATTTTTTTGTGGTAGGGAGATGAATGCCCATTTACGCAGAGTGTGGGACTCCCATGCTCGCAAGAAGGCGACTGGACCGCCCACTAAACACCTCCCTTGTCAACCTGAAAACCTAGCCTGGAACCGTTTGACACATTACTTCAGGCCAGGTCTTGTTTTGTTAAGCCGTGAGGCGCCTTCAAGCTGAGGGATCCCTCTTCTAGTGGGAGGGGGGAGGGGAAGAGGAAGTGCCAGACAAGCGATCCCCCAGCCCCAACGCCCCCGGCTGCTGTGAGTCCCTTTTATATTTTCGGCTACCACGGAGGAAAACGTGGCAAAAATACAGGAGCTGAAGGTGCACAAGATACCTGAGATAGCAGGCATCTCAAGAGACCGCGTGGTCATATCCTATATGAAATTTAGCATGAGAAAGCTCCGGACAACAAACGCAACCGTGAGACCTCATCACAACAGTGTTTTGTGATCGTCGACGCAACATGACTCCACCGATACACACCAGAGACCAAGGAGCACTCGAAACAGTGGACTTCACCCGGCGAACGTACTTCGAAGAAGGTGGAAACTGTCATATCGACCGGAAAGGTGATGGCAACCGCTTTCTGGGATTCACAAGGTGTGATCTGTATCGACTACCTGGAGAAGGGTAAAACGGTCACAGGGCTCTACTATGCCGAATTATTGGGCCGATTTGACGCCGAATTGCAGAAAAAGACCCCATTTGGCTAAGATCAAAGGGCTCTTCCGCCATGAAAACGCACCGGTACAAACCTCCGCCGTCACCACGGCCAAATTGGGGTACAAACTGCTATCCCATCCATCGTATTCTCCAGAGTTGGTCCCTTGTGACTTCTTTGTGTTTCAAAACTTGAAAAAGAAATTTCAGTCGAATGAGGAGGTCATCGACAACACGGAGGCCTACTTTGCAGGCCTCGGTAAAACGTATTTTTCAATCGGATTAAAGAAGTTGGAGCATTCTGGGTCGTGTATTGAGCTAGGAAGAGGTTATGTTGAGAAATAAATTGTCACTCTTCTAAAATTTTCGTTTTTCTTTTGTGGGCTAAGCACTTATCGGACCGCCCTCGTACTTGGGAATTTCCACGCTAAAGATTTGAAACCCGGGCAATGATTGCGAGGTTGTCATTCAGACTCAATTAAATCATGCTGGTGTTCTATTGTAAAATATAGCGGTTGATTGGTTGCATTATAGTAAATTTAGACTATTGATCTTCAGGGTCGAAGGTCGAGCTACACGTTCAATAAATTTGCTTTTACATCTTCTATCTGATATTAAAGATTTCCTTTCGGTTCCGTTTATACGGTCTTTTTGTTTTACTTAATCAATTGAAAACAAACCTCTTTAAACATTGTTGAGTGTTTAACGTGGATGGACCACTACAATGAAAGAAAAAATGTTAAAAATTAGAATGCAGGACTAGAACTTTGGCTAGGTACCTCTAGACATAGCTCGTTTCCTTCTATTACCGATATTAGGATTCCCTAATATCGGGTAATAACTGCTACGCAGGTATCCTGGGTAACGTAAATTATTCAATACTTACAATATTCACGAGATAGCTCAGGTGAATATCCTTAAGTATTGGATCAATAAGCAAAATCAAAAAAAAAAATAATAAACTGACTGCGTACCCAAACTATATTGATTCATTGTTGCTAACAAACAATTCCTAAAAAAAATTTGTTTGCATATTGGTAAAAAAATAGCAACATTGCAAGTCTGGCATTTCGTTAATTACTTCAGAAATGCTAGAATTGCTTACATACATAAATTTGCTACCGCGTTGACCGTTGACTCAAATTACCTCATGTGAGTCAATATTCCACGACGTAATTGAGCATAAACTTTTAATTATGTCAGAAAATTTTGCGATTGTGGCACCTTGCAGTTCTTCAATTAGGTCTCAAGTGCCAGAATCGCTTACACATATGAAGCAATTACCGCGCCGAACATTGACAGAGATTTGCATGAGTCAATATTCGCAGCGGCAATTGAACCTAAGTGTGCTGAAGCAATTACAACTTATTCAATAGCAAACTTTCAAATGAAGATTCTAAACTAGCATACTAGTGTATCATGGACCAATGCATTCACCTTCAGTCAAATCATTACTATGGAGAAAGATAAGTTTATCTTCAAATGTCTCAATTACAGTGAATTGGAACAAAAACCCTTTATAAAAGTATTACATATAAATCCATATAATTCAAGAAATGCATACAATTTTGTAATACCTTTCGCCAGAATTGATCGACTAAAGAACGATGCAACGAATGATGCTCTGCGTATATACAACAATCTTCCAGAAACAGTGAAAAACGCAAACTCATTATTGGTTTATAAGAAAAGATTTAAAGAACATCTAATAAATTCAAACTAATGATAAGTCCGGAGGATTGAAAATGCAGTATCTTAGGGCATTTAGACCCTATCGTCGAGATACTTAAAGACAGCTAGTTTTTATAAACTCAGAGTTTTTTTTTACTGCGTCGTATTAAAATATTTTTTTTCATCTCTGAGAACTGTTTACGAATCGAACTAGACTAGCAAGGAAGAAGTACTTCCCAGCATTTTGTGTGTCCCCTTGTACCGATGTTTTAGCATTGCCTGGAGGCACACGTAGGAATCGTCGACGTGTGAAGTGCAAATCGCATGGGCGTTGTGCGCCGATGAAAGAGTGATGCAGAGAGTGGTAGGGAATGGAGGTATTAAAAAAAACGTGATCGGGGGTGTAATACGTTGTTAATTTAAAATATGAATTTCTTATAAAAAAAATAATTTATCGTCATTTTCAAACATTGTACGATATCACAAACATTGTCTCTCATATAACCACTAAACACAAACTTGATACACATTAAACCACTTTACAATACAATTTCAAAAAAAATTTTGATAAATAGGAAGGTTTTTTGGAAGAAGAGAAAAAAGAGGAAGAACGAAATTGAAACGCGAGTATAGATTCATAATGATTAAGATTGACTCATGATGATTAAGATTCAATGAGTGTTCGAGGTGTATTTGTGCCAGAAATAACTTAATTGTGAAGTGCTCAATCGAAAAGTTCTTCCAGCGTCATCGCGTCCATTTCTTTTGAACTGCGTGCAAACATTTTGTAAACGTTAACCGTCCGTTCTATGAAAAAAAAAACAACAAAAAATGGAATAAAACTTCATGCCAAGGAATATTGGTGCTCGACCGCAATTAATGATTTTCCCTGTGAAAACGGCATCATCTAAGCGGTCTACGGATTTCCATTAAAGAACAGTTGTTGCTGCAAATAGCACGATTTTCGGTGAAAATTTCGAGGCTCCATTATTGTCTAATAAAGCATATCGGGTGGAGTGAAAAAGCTAATAGCCAGTGCACGTGGTGCCGTGACGAATCGATTCCAAACCAATCATTCTTAACTGTGCAAAACATTCCCCCACCCAATATTCTTAACCCTAAAAGTGCAGTATGAAGTGAGTGAAACACATTCAAGACTAAGTGTCAGAAATATTTATAATTATATAACCAGTTCCGTGAAAAACCCGTAAAATTGGATAAATTGCGTTCAGCTAACTATGGTTGGTGGTTTTCTGGAGCACAATTGTGTCAACTGCGAGACCTTTTCGCGAACGAATTTCGTGAAATTAGCTGAGCTAGGCGTCATCGACTCGTAGGACTTTCCTGGAGAGCAGTGCGAATATTAACCCTCAGTGTGCCCCTGTGTGTGCTTGTGTGTCCAAGGGTCTTATCTGTGGCGGGGGCTCGAGTGTACAATATTTCGGGGCCTATTTTTTTCGAGTGATGATTCCGTTCAATTTGAGGATCGACACTTTTTCTCGATTAAAAGAAGATAAGATCAAAATTAAGGGACCCAACGTGATTTTTAAATAAAAATACCTATAATATCTCATTTTGTTCTGTCAAAATTTAATTTGAAAATCTAATTTAAGAGGTTGTTTTAAATTAATTTAGTTAAAATATTATGTTTTTTGCTATCCTAATTCAATTATAAGAAAATTACCAAATTACATAAATTTATCATTAAACGCTACATTAGACATTATAATCAAAATAATTAATTAAAATTTTCAGGTTATTTAAATATTTTATTTGCATGTATTTCGCTCTTTCCTCGATTATTATTCTGTCTTTTTATATTTGTTTTGTGTGTCTCGTTGCCATTGAGTATTCTTCTGTTGTTCTTTTTCCAATTTTGAAATAAATAAACGTTAATTTCTTATTTATATAAGCAAATATGTATTTTCTGTAAATCAATAAGGAGATGAGAAATGAATCTCCTCCCATATCCGAGCCTGATAATCAATGATTAAATTGTAAGTTGAAATTATTTAGTCACTTTTTTGGGTCGGTCGGCGTCTCAGAGTTTACCTCTATATGGCGCCAAACATGGGACCCGACAAATCAACAAACACTCATTGCCAAGGACGTGTCTTTGAAGCTCCCATGGGGGGACGTAAAGTCACATTAGGGACTTTAATAGCTTTGCATGTTACACAAGCTCTAACGTATTCTGCGACTTGAGTCGCCATATGTTGCCAATGATAATATCGCCTCAAACGAGAAACCGTTTGAGCTATATCTCAATGAGCAGACAGGGGGGACAATGTGTAATGATTTTACTTCCTTCGTCTCGTTCGTTCGAGATTTCCTGAAGGAAATCTAAGCCGACCTCTCGTCGGTTATAGACGTGGTCTGTAGAAGTGCCAATGGACTGTACCCATCAGGTCAACAAGTCCGGACACCCTTAGTATACTCCGAGGTGGCTGCTGGCAGACTAGCTAGTTCGAAGAGGAATTTCGGTCGCGGGTCTTCCGCGAGCAGACTAAGTCCAAAATACAAGAATCAGCCACCGATTCAAATGCCCGACTTTACTTTATTTCAATTTCCTTTTTCTTTCTGTCCGAGAAAATGAACAACACCTAACAAATTCAACCAAAAACCACTTGTTCCCGAATATTCATCGACGCGGTGCCCGAAATAAATTATCGAAATCAAAACCGAATCAATCTACTCTAACTAAAACACGCAAAACCAAACTACGACACCGCGTATCGATCGTAACCCGAAATCGACCATTCGCGACCCTATCCCCTCGGCAGCATACTCACCTTCGCCGTCGCTTTCCTTTGAAAAACAACGGGTTTGCTGAAAAGGAAAGACGTGTGTTTTAGTTAGTAATTCATCTTATTTTTTCTTCTTTTCTTATCGATTTATCTGCTATTTTTCCTGATGCCCGAACGGCGCTATCACTCTCCACGTCCTGTTTTGTTACGTACAAAACGCGAAACTTTAAACTTCTTTTCGCCTGGGGCTTGGTAAATTCTTTAAGAATCCCCGTTTTAGAGATAGCTCCCTACCCTGACAGGCTGGTATATTAAATTATTTTTTTTCGGCAACAGGCCAAAGGTCCTTTTGCTTTTCGTTCGTGAAAAGTGGACAATGTTCGCAATTTTTTCACATTTATCTGAAAATCACACGAAATACATTCTAGCACTGTATCAATACAAATTTTTTTATGCCCGTACCTTATTAAACTCTTTTTCTTATTCTTCTCCGTTTTTCTTACGGATTTTCCACTAACGTATGAAACCTGGAACAAATGCAGTCACCATATTTGTTGTATGTGCAGATTCAGATCGTAGTAGTATTCTATGAAAGATCGCAACGAATTTAATCTGAATAACAAAAACTGCCAAACGAACCGTATTCGAAATTAGCATTAAGGGTACAAACAAAACACCAATATTTAAGTTTTACGCGAACTAGCTGATTCTGATAGCTATTTCAGTTAATTCATTCAACTAAAGTCCGATCCAAATTAACGCGACAATTGTCGTTTGTTACACTACACGTCTATAATGCTATACAACTATTCTATATTTATATTATTGCAACTAAGCCAGATATTGCACCATTGGAAATAGGTCCGCGAAAAGCGCCAGACTTTCCATTTAGCGTCGTACCGCTGCACTCCATATTGAATGGCGGGAAATTAAATTGCCAGTAACGTCGGTGTGAAATGTGAAAATTAATAGTGAGTTTGTATGCACGGATTGGAATTGGTTTAAGATTGGAGAGGGAATGTGGAGCCAACTAGACCAAAATGAACCAAGTGGTAACTATGGGCAGATTTTCAAATGAATCTAAATTAACTTTCTAAGACCACTAGTTAAGAGAAAAATAATTTTGTTGCGAATTCCGGCGTACCAACTTCCTCCCATTCGCAACTTCAAATTGCCGCCGTAACATTGTCCCTTTCCTTTGGGCATTCCTACCTTTTCCTCCATAAATTTATTTATTTTTTTTTTCATGTTTCCACTTTCCCTTTAATTTTTACTCCCCCATCATCACAATACTACCCTTTTTCCTTATTAACAACTGCAAAAAATAATACCTACTAATAATTTCAATTTTCCCACTAACAACACTCCCTACATTAATTCCCACTAACAAAATTTCATTCTATTCATTCTTCCTAACAAAACCTAATTCCTTCCTTCATACTAACAAATTCTATTCTCTAGTTCCCATTAACAAATTTTATTTTTCTTACTAACGAAAATTAATTCACGTTTCCCTACTAACAAAATTCAATCTCATGCCCAGATAATCGTTGAAGTTGCTTATCTGATGAATGGGAGATCGATAAGGCATAGCTCCATTGGATACGTCGCGAGTTTCGACCGTGCGACTGCTGGAACCCTGAGTTCAAGTTCCCCCGGGCGCACGGAAGCACTCTTTTTGGGGTATCGGCAAAATCAATAGTTTTCGTAATGTACTCGTAGGTGTGACACTTTACATTCAATCAAGCGATTCTTGGGGATGTAAATTGCCATATATGCAAGTCAATGGAAACTATTGTGATTGTCGATACGGACCAAAAGATGTGTGGGTAGCGGAATCGAAGTGTAATGAACTTCGATTACGTTACCCAGATGCGACAGCGGTAATTAGAAAAGAATTTGATTTGCGGGATCGGATGGGAGAAAGGTGAAATGTGAAAAGAAAGTGGTTGGGATTGGGGCAGTCAGTTTTTGGCTTTTGGAGGAGTGAAATTCGTTGGCAGTTCATGAGAAAGTTTTATTTTTGGGAAACTCGAGGAATAAAAAGTGGTTGAAGTCAAGGTGAATTTTAAAGTATTGATTAAATACGTTGGAGTGCAGTGGAAATTTTAAGGGTTAGGAAAGGAAACAGTTGAGTGAAGAAAAGATTTGGATAGTAAAACCGTTTCTTCTAGTGGTTGGATACGGATGAAGAAGTAATTAGTGGATACAAGTAGTGGAAATAAAACTCAAAACAACAAAGAAAAAAAAACGAGAATTAGATAGTGTGAATGGTGATAAGTGATATATTTGATCACCTTCTGATCCTAAAGTGAAGTTAGGAACTGTAATTTTCTCGTGGGCAATACAAATTTGTATACAAATAAAAACGGTTAACGTATGCAATAAGTGTGAATTACTGTGGGGGTTGAATTTCCCAACAAACGGAAATATGAACTAACTTCTGCGAATTATTAAATGAAGTGAAGATCAATTAAGACGGTATTAACGGGAAATCACGAGCGAGTTGAAAATTTTGATGAAGTGGCCGCTTATCAGCATTTAATATGTTTGAAAGTAACGTCAATTAAATTTAATTTTGCAGTGACCCCACCTCTTTATTTTTGCGTCCTTCGCCGAGCGCTCGGAGATCCGCGGAAAAAGAAGAGGGTAAGTAATAGTTAATATTTGTTTTTCCTTGTTTCTTATTTTTTTTTTTTAAATCTTTTTATTCATTACATTTTTTTCCTCAGCTTATTGAAATTGACTATTTTTCTTTTGATTAAAATCTTAAATAGTTTGTTTTGCATAAAAAAAAAATTATTGAGGGGTCTGTTTGTTTTTGTTTTGATTGATACATTTCTTTTGTTGAACTTGTAAATTTCTTTTTTTTTTTGAATTCAATAAACGGCCATGTTTTACTAAGTTTTTTAAATTTTCATTTCTCAAAATGACCTCCCCCTTTCCCGTCCTTTTCCCTATGTGCTAGTATTTATATGTAAGGTGGCTCAGCACGAGCAGAGGGTGTCCCGGAAGACCCACGACACGACTGAGCGCTAGCCGGCCTCAGCATGCCACCCCGGGCTACAAACCCCTCTGCTAAATTTTAATGTCTGCAACTGCGGTGACTTCCGTGGTTGCTACAATTTTTTTTTGTTTTCTTTTTGTTTTTTTTTTTTTTGTGGTAGGGAAGTGAATGCCCGTTTACGCGTGTGGGAGTGTGGGACTCCCATGTTCGAAAGAAGGCAACTGGACTTCCCACTAAACACCTCCCCTGTCAACCTGAGAACCCAGCCTGGAACCGTTTGACACATTACTTGGGGCCAGGTCTCGTTTTGTTATGCCGTGAGGCGCCTTCAAGCTGAGGGATCCCTTTCTTAGCGGGAGGAGAGAGGAGAAGAGGAAGTGCCAGAAAAGCGATCCCCAAGCTCCAACACCCCCGGCTGCTGTGAGCCCCTTTTATATTTTAGGACTGCCCGAACATAATGTGCCACCTGGTTCCATTTGTCAACCGATTCGAGCATCACTGCGACTATATTATCCGGGGTGAGCTCTCTCGTCTTCCTGTAGAGGGCCCTTCGCAGCCTGTCCCATTTTATGCACGCAAAAAATGTGTGGTAGGCATTGTCCTCTTCTCTTGGGCAATACCGACAATCGGGGGACCGTGACTTACCAATCTTGTGCAGGTAAGACTGAAAACACCCATGCCCGCTCAAAAGCTGGGTCAGATAGAAGTCAGTCTCACCATGCCTTCGATTTAGCTACAGTCTCACATCCGGGATGAGACGTGCAGTCCACCTTCCCTTTGTGCAATTCACCCAAGACTGCTGCCAATCGTTGAGTGAGAACTGAGAAAAATAATGGAAGTTCACTTTAATCCAGCCAGGCAGACTCTAATTCGTAATCGGTTATTATTGTTTTTTTTTTTGCATTCCTTTTCATTTCCGGTCTTGATTCGGGCCGTGGGGTTTTCCGGTATGGTGGAAGGTGGCGAGGCTCGTGCTGATCAGCAAGGGGAAGGGAAATCCCATATCAGCGTCTGCATAGCACCCGTTATGCATGCTAGACCCTACTCGGAAGGTGATAGAGAAACTCATCAAGGGAAGACTCACTGACGCGATTCGTGCTGCTGGGGACCTATCTCCTCGGCAGTACGGCTTCAGAGCAGTACGTTCTAACATTGATGCAATTGCAGAGGTGGTGAGCACGATCCAAAAGGCAGAGGCATGTAGCCGCACCAAGCGCGGGATCGTCCTGTTTACGACACCACGTTATGAACGCCTTCAACTCCGCTAGATGGGTGGATATTCTGGATACGCTGGAAAACACTTTTCAAGTTCCTTTTGCGGGGCTACCTGAAGGACTGCTGCTTTACGACACGACACAGGGTCAACGAAGATTGGAAGTCACATCGGGTGTTGTCCAAGGATCTATCCTTGATCCAGAGCTGTGGAACGTGTCTTACGACACGCAGCTTTTGAGTGGGCATGGGTGTTTTCAGTTTTACCTGCACAAGATTGGTAAGTAAGTGTCCAGGAGAGGAGGACAATGCCAGCCACACATTTTTTGCGTGCACAAAATGGGACAGTCTGTGACAGGGACCTCTATAGGGAGACGAGATAGCTCACCCCGGATATTATATTTGGGGTGATGCTTGGATCGGTTGACAAATAGAACCAGGTGGCTCATTATGTTCGGGCAGTCCTAAAAGATAGAAGGGACCCACAGCAGCTGGGAACGTCGGGGCTGGAGGATCGCTTGTCTGACAACTCTTCCTCCCTCCCTTTCCGCTAGAGGAAGGATCCCCAGCTTGAAGACGCCTCACGGCGTCACAAAACGAGACCTGGCCCAAAGTAATGGGTCAAACGGTTCCAGGCTGGGTTCTCAGGTTGACAGGATAGGTGTTCAATGGGTAGTCCAGTCGCTTGCAAGCATGGGAGTCCCATACTCAGTGCGTAAATGACATTCACGTTCCAACCCAAAAACAAGAAAAAATCCCGATATAAGCATTTGGATGTTCTATCACTCACCAAATGCGCTCTAACAGATAGAACAATTCTCTTGTTGGCAGAAGCAGCAGACAGGAACACATCATTTTTTTGACTATGCCTCCATTTGGAATTCATGATGCCGTCATAAAATTGAAACCTACTTTCAGTGTAATATCGACTGGACCGGACGCCAGCTATGAATAGGACACTTTACTAGAAACTATACAATTGGTGTTTAGCAATAAAAGACGAACAGGGAAATTTCTAGAAGAATATTTTTTTCTGAAATTTTCTTGCAGTCTATTTGATGTTCTTTTGATAAACCTCTATTGTGCTTAAACCGGTTTTAGACTTCTATACAATTATTTGATTACGTACAGAGTGTTTCAGTGAGTTTTAAAACAATTTTGTATTCATACCAAAATATTCACGAAAATGTAAATTGCATAAAATATTTGCTCAGGTACAACATAACACTATTTCGTCGTTTTATATTGCATCTATAGCTTCGAGCTTTATTGCCGATTTAAGTGCATTGTTTTCGTTCGATAAATAATCGTTCCAATTTTTTGTTTTTCAAAATTGGTGCGGTGTTACATAACCAGTATATTCTATGTATACTGGTATGAACTGGGAGCTCGATTTGATGTGTATCCTATATACATCATCACGGCTTCCGGGGAGAGATGTCGCTGTAAGACACTTACCTGCTAATCTATCCAACTAAACCAAATCAACGAAGGCAATAGTTAATTTTTAAGGAATTACTTTAATTTTATTGTTCATTTTTTTTACACATATATATAACAACCGAATTGATTAATTACATTTTCACTTATTTAATTATTTTGAACCTCCAACTATCAGTGTTGGGTGAAGCGTTTTTCACTTTCACCTTAGATTGTCGCGCTTCACAAGTGAGCACCATCCTGTAGAGTGAATCAACTTGACGTGCTAATGATTCGGGGAGGCCACACGGTGTGGAACGCCAAAAGGACAATTGAGGTTCGCGGCGCAAGCCAACACCTCACCCCTCACCACTTTGTCGAACACTGGACAGCACTTCTAACTCTTCTAACATCAACTACTGTTGATTATACTCGTAAATGGGCAGCAATACGCTCCCTACTGGAGTCGAACAAGACTGCTTCTCAACAGTTCCTCGACGACTATAAATATTAACTCAACTCGAGCTTTTGTTCTACTTCGCCGTTAAAATAGCTGAGGCGATGAGAACGTGTGCACGCATTTACCAGGAACTTCTCCTCCCCGCTACGCCTTATTAATTTGTAGATGATGAAAGCCATTCTACGATATTTACGATGTCGTAGCCAGCTGGGGGGAAATATTTTGCATATGAACGAGAAAAGCTTTCGCCCCCATATTCGCCGCAGATCTCAGTTGGCTGGCGAAAGCTTTTACATTTTATCGCTATGTTTCTGAATGATTGTTTGTGAAAATTGAAATTCATCAGGAGTTCGTAGATGTCTACATTTACAAATACCCTTTAATACTTAGGCATAGCTTACTAATTTTTTTTTAAATAATTTTTAATTGGCCTTAGTTAATATGTTGGTACAAGTCAACGTTATAATTGTAAATTTCTACATTTATAAATTAATAATTTAATGTTTGGTTTGATTCTATACAATTCTGGATTATAGATTTGTTTGCCTCAATCAGTCTAATTATCTATTAATGTTTTTCGCTTGATAAGAGTATAAGCTAAATAAGTTAATGTCTGATTTGATTCGATGCAATGTTTTGTTTGATCCAATCATAAATCAATATAATAATATTTCGTTTTTTTTTTTTTTTTTTTTTTTTTTTTTTTTTTGTGGTAGGGAGGTGAAGGCATTTATGCCCGCCGAGTCTGGCAGTGTGGGACTCCCATGGAGGATACCTTTGGACTACCCACTAAACACCTCCCCTGTCAATCTGAGAACCTAGCCTGGAACCGTTTGACACATTACTTCGGGCCAGGTCTCGTTTTGTTACGCCGTGGGGCGCCTTCAAGCTGGGGAGTCCCTTTCCTAGCGGGAGGGGAGGGGGGAAGAGGAATTGCCAGAAGAGCGATCCCCCAGCCCCAGCGCCTCCGGCTGCTGTGAGTCCCTTTTATATTTTAGGACTGCCCGAGCATAATGTGCCACCTGGTTCCATTTGTCAACCGATTCGAGCATCACCGCAACTATATTATCCGGGGTGAGCTCTCCCGTCTCCCTGTAGAGTTCCCTTCGCAGCCTGGCCCATTTCGTACACGCAAAAAATGTGTGACAGGCATTGTCCTCCTCTCCTGGGCAAAACCGACAATCGGAGGACCGTGACTTGCCGATCTTGTGCAGATAAGACTGAAAACACCCGTGCCCGCTCAAAAGCTGGGTCAGATAGAAGTCAGTCTCACCATGCTTTCGATTTAGCCACGGTCTCACATCCGGGATGAGGCGCGCAGTCCACCTTCCCTTCGTGCAATTCCTCCAAGACTGCTGCCAATCGTTGAGCGAGCGTTGTCTCTCCTCGCGGACAACCATCTCCCTCGCATCCTCGTTTCGGCGCAGGTAAATAGCGCGGCGCTCTCTAGCAAGGAGGGCGACAGGTATCACGCCTGCAATCACTCTCACCGCCGAGTCGGAGACTGTTGGATACGAAGATGCAATTCTCAGTGCTCCTCTTCTCTGTACCTGTGCCAATCGTTTTCGGTATACCTCCTTGCTGAGAGCGTCGCCCCATACCTCTGCTCCGTACAGTAGCACTGACCCTACAGCACTCATCAAGAGGCGTCTTCTTGATGGGCTGGGTCCCCCTACGTTGGCCATAAGTCGACTCAGGGCCGATATTCCTGAAGCAGCCTTCTCAGCCGTTGCCCTGATTTGCTCAGAGAAACTCATCTTCGAGTCGATCAGTAGCCCCAGGTACTTCACCGCTGGCTTCGATTCGATCTGTATTTCTCCAATACTGATCATCCTTACTCTAGGGATTCTCTTTTTTGTCAAGATGACCACTTCGGTTTTCTCCAGTGCTAGACTGAGCCCGCGAGTAGTCATCCAGTCCCTCACTCGGCGCATTAGCATACCTAGCCTAAGTTGCGCTTGTTCAACGGTGCGTCCGGCGACCAGAGCCGCAACATCATCCGCATAGCCGACCAAGCGCGACTCATCTGGCATCTCAAGTCTCAGTAGCCCGTCGTAAGACACGTTCCACAGGTCCGGACCAAGGATAGATCCCTGGGCAACACCCGATGTAACCGCCATCCTTCGTTGGCCCTGTGTCGTGTCGTAGAGCAGGCTTCGGTCCTTTAGGCAGTTCCTCAAAAGCCGCATTAGATATTCTGGAACTTGAAAAGAGTTTTCCAGCGTATCCAGAATATCGTTTAGTACCATAAGTTAATGCTTATTAGTATGTATTACATGCCAATGTTGCATTTGTAAATTACTACAATTAAAAATTACTAAGTTAAGGATTGGTTTTATACAATTATGTATCATATTTTAATATTTTGTTTGGTACCATGAGTTAATGTTTCGTTTGATACAGATATTGAAGTTAAGTTAATGTCTGATTTGATTCTAGGCAATGTTTTGTTTGATTCAATCATAAATTAATATAATAATATTTCGTTTAGTACCATAAGTTAATGCTTATTAGTATGTATTACATGCCAATGTTGCATTTGTAAATTACTACAATTAAAAATTACTAAGTTAAGGTTTGATTTTATACAATTATGTATCATATTTTAATATTTTGTTTGGTACCATGAGTTAATGTTTCGTTTGATACAGATATTGAACTATAGGCTGCATACAATTTTTCGGTCTTAAAACATTTCCTCTTGAGTATAAAACTATTATTTTTACATTTGAACGATGCCGGAATTCAATTTTTCTTTTGAAGACTTTACGGTTACATTTTCCTTTTTACGTTCACACTCAATGCCGATTTTTTTTGAAGTTAATGGTTTGTTTTTATTTTTAGCATTACTTATCTCAAAATTATTTTTGCTAGCTTATTGTTACATATTATGCATTTCTCTTTGTATATTTTCTTTTCAAATACTATAAATACTGTTAAATGTACAAAGAATTCTGCGAGCTACTGTCGCAATTATTTACACAACCATTAAGAACATCAACAAAATTAATTTACTCGAAACCATGAGAACCCACCAAGCATGATCAACATCTGAAAGTGACGTCACCCCATTCATTAAGCTGCTTGAATATACCAGATACCTCTCGGCAGAACATTCGCCAATGTACGAGAAATGGGTTGAGTAGGTAGAGACCCTATATAAAGGCGAGCTGAATGAATGGGGGGATCATTCATTACAGCCGCGATAGAAAACTACGATATAGTGGAACGCGAAGTAAAGGCGATTGATTGTTTGAGTGCGAAGTGATTTTAAGTGGACAGTTGAATTACAAATTTATAGACTAAGTGAAAATTAAAATTGTGAAATCGTAAAATAAGTGATTGTGCATTTTTCATTAATTAAATAAACTCTTTTAATTTAATTTAAAAGACATTGCGTTTTCACTTTCCCGGAAAATTAAAATTATTGGCCGCGAACCATAACACGCGACAGTGGTGTCAGAAGTGGGATAGAAAATTTTGGAAGTGAAAACGTTTAAACATTTTTGAAGTGCACAATAGTAAAAATTAACGTGGAAACTGGTGGAAAAATAGCCGAAACAATAAAAATGCCAGGAAACTTACATCTAAAAATTAACCAATTGAGCATATCGGAGCTCAAAGAGGAGTTGGAACAGCGAAATCTGGCCACGTAAGGTACAAAGGTCATACTGATTGCACGCTTGCGTGACGCGATTGAATCGGAGGGTGCGTATCTGGATTCGGGTGAGCCTTCAGATGCAGAAAAAGGCGCAGCAGGTGGTGAAGCCGAAACACCAAAACCAAAGGAACCAGAAAATGCGCTGATGCAAATGTTAATGCTGATGCAGCAAGAGCAGCGACAACAGTCATCCAATTAACTGCGAAGCTAAGTGAACAGTCATCCAGTTTAACCACGAAGCTAAATGAACAATCAGCGAAGCTGGACCAACAAGCTCGGTAGCCTGAACAAACAAATTAAATGCGTCGAGGAAATGGTTTACCAGTTCGAGGAGAAAGTCAGCCAGGTTTAGGAGAGAATCCACTATGAGATCATCCAGGTCGAAGAGAGAATGAACCATGAGATGGAAAAAGTGGAAAAAGAATTGGAAGCAGCGAAGGCAGTAGTAATCACCTCAGCAGCCCCGCTTACAACCTCAGCGCAAAGCACATCCAGAAATGTGCAAGCACCAAAATTCGATGGGCAAACGGTCTGGAGTATTTAAAAAACACAGTTTCAAGCTGCCGCAAGGGCAAATCACTGGAATGAGCACGAACAAGCAACTGCACTAATTCCTGCTCTAAGAGGCCCAGCTGCCGAGCTTTTGCAGACGATCCCTGTTGAGTTGCACTCAAACCCGGCTGCTATAATGAATGCACTCGACATGCGTTACGGAGACGATCATCTAAAGCAGATTTATCGGTCACAGCTAAGGCATCGGATGCAGAAGTCTGGTGAGAACCTACAGCAGCTAGCCCAAGACATTGAGCGACTAGCACTTTTGGCTTACCCAGCCTACGACCCAGAACATCGAGATGATGCAAGCGACAGAAGCATTCATCAGCGCACTAAAGGACCCGGAATTGCAACAAGCCGTGCGATTAGCTCAAAAGCAAACGGTTAAGGACGCATTGGCTTATAGTCTGAACTTTGAAGCAGCGAAAAATGTGACTCGTACCACTGCCAGGGTTCGTGAGGTAGTGACAGACGAGTGCAGGTGTGAGCGCGTGGAAAATGAGCGAGAGCCGCAAGTAAATGGTGCGCCTAGATGCTGGAATTGCGGAGAGAAGGGGCACCTGCAAAGAGACTGCAAGAAGCGAAGAAAACCGAGCTATTGTCCGGGGTATGTAGCTAGGAGGAGATCCCGACCGATTCAGGAGCCCAGAATGGAAGCCCTTCAAACTGAGGGGTTGGAAGCCCTTCAAACTGAGGGGTCGGGAAACATGTAAGAGCCAACTTCGAGGGGCAGAGGTTGGCTAGGAGGGTCAACGTCCCCAGCACCACCATCACCGTGTCAAGACTACATCGTGGAGAAGCGGACTTATGCCTTCCGGGTCAAGTTGACGGAGAACATTGCACCATAACAATCGACACTGGTGCAACCCGATCGATCATCCGACTAGACCATGTGAGGGAACAACAACTTCACAAGGGCAGAATTTTCTCACTACGGACAGCTACGAGAAAAACTGCACCTGTCCATGGAGAGATTAATCCCCAGATACAGTTGGGAGACCTTATGTTCCGACATAATTTTCTGGTCGCGAACATTATGGATGACTGCATTCTTGGAATGGATTTTCTGCGACCACATGGAATCACGTTGGATTTGGGCAAACGTGTATTGAAATGGCAGAATGTCGAAGTACTGATGGAGGATTCCAGCGTCAAATGCCCAAGATAAATGTGGTAGTATGTGCCGACACTGATGTACCGAAATCTTCCGAAAGCATTGTATGGGCCAAGCTTGATGGTGATTCCGGAGACCAGCGATCTTATCTGATAGAGCCAACGAAGACGTCCGCATTGCGCAGTTTGATTGTAGGACGAAGCCTTGTAAGATCTATAAGGAACGGGTACGTGCCGGTTAGAGTCCTTAACACCGCAGACTCAACCACGAGCATCAAAGCGGGAGAAGTCATCGGCAGCTGCCAGCCTGTTTCCACCATCACTTCCTTGGAGGCCACTCACGGCCATCATTGGAAAAGAAGGCAAGACTCAGACAAAGCCCGGGAATCGCCGTCTGCAATATTGAAGCAGGTCAAATTACCAGTGCAGCTATTCAAACAAGCCTCTGATCTGGTCACCAAGTACAATGACATCTTCTCAACAACCCCGGATGACCAAGGCCGAACGAGTATGGTAACTCACGTCATCGATACACAGGGAGCCAAGCCAATTCGACAAGCGCCGAGACGTCTTCCTATAGCCAAACAAGAAGAAGTGAGCGCACTGATCTCGGACATGGAAAAACAAGGCGTTATTGAACCTTCTGTCAGTCCATGGGCCGCGCCAGCAATTCTAGTAAAGAAAATGGATGGTAGCACTCGTTTTTGTGTCGACTATAGGCAGCTTAACGACGTCACTAAGAAAGATAGTTACTCGCGCCCACAGATCGATGACATCATGGATACTTTAGCAGACGCAAAATGGTTTTCTACACTCGATCTCCAGAGTGGCTACTGGCATTTTCAGTTGGAACCTGGATTGTGGCAATTTGTGGTGATGCCATTTAGACTTTGCAATGCTCCAGCCACTTTCGAACGCCTGATGGAATGCGTGCTACGAGGCCTGACCTGGAGGAAGACCTGCTTTGTGTACCTAGATGACATCATTGTTATTAGGAGAACGTTCGAAGAGCATCATCGGAACTTAGAAGAGGTTTTCTCCCGATTGCGACTGGCGAATTTGAAACTCAGTCCCGACAAGTGTACCCTTTTCGCAGCTGAAGTAAGATACCTGGGACACGTCGTATCAGCAGAAGGGGTCAAAACAGACCCTGAGAAAATTGAAGCCGTGAAAAGCTGGCCAACACCAAACAACAAGCGCCAACTACGAAGTTTTCTGCGCCTGGCAACCTACTATCGAAGATTCGTCAAAGACTTTGCCAAAATAGCTAAGTGTCTCCATCAGCTAACCGAGAAAAATCGTCCGTTTGTCTGGAATGAATAATACCAGGTAGCCTTTGAGACCTTGAACGAGAAACTGTGTGAATCACCCGTGCTGGCATATCCGAAAACCGGAAAAATGTTTGTAGTTGACACCGATGCGAGCAACGGCGGTATTGGAGCTGTACTCTCCCAGCAGATCGATGGTGAAGAAAGAGTCCTCGTATTATAGTCGAGTTCTCTCAAAAAGTGAGAGGAACTACTGCGTGACCAGTAAGGTGCTATTGGCTATAATAGAGGCCACCAAGCAGTTCCACAAGTACCTATATGGCCAAAAATTTGTTCTTCGAACGGACCAACCATCGCTGAGATGGCTACTTAACTTCAAAAACCCCGAGGGACAAGTTGCGAGGTGGATCGAAAGATTGCAGTCATACGACTACGAAATTGTTGATCGGAAGGGCGGAGTTCATGGAAATGCTCACGCACTATCTCGTCGTCCATGTCCAGCGAATTGTAAGCACTGCCGACGGATTGAGGAAAAGGAAGCGCCCGTTGATCTGCGATTAATAACGGCCGAATCCGATGAAGGTTGGTCACCGGAGGAGGTTCGAAATGCCCAGTTAGCCGATGAAGACATCGGACCATTGCTCGTATGGAATGAGACAACTGGGAGACCGGAGTGGAAAGACGTTTCAATGCACGGCGCAACCCTGAAAAGCTATTGGGACAATGGAACTCCCTTCAGGCGGAGGGTGGCGTACTCAAGCGGAAATGGGAAACAACGGATGGCAGCTCCTATAGGATACAAACTATACTTCCCAAAAGCCGAATCCACGATGTGGTTAAGGAGATGCACGAAGGATCCTCGGGAGGCCACCTTGGTGTTAACAAGACCTTAGCGAAATTCCGGATATGTTTTACTGGCTCCATGCTCGAGAAGACGTAGAGGACTGGTGCCGTAGATGCACAATTTGCACTTCCGTCAAAGGCCCAAAGCGACGACTGAGGGGACAAATGCAAACCTATAACGTGGGGGTACCGTTTGCAAGGATTGCTTTTGACATCGCTGGAATGGGGAAATCGATACACGCTGGTTGTGGCCGATTATTTCAGCAAGTGGCCCGAGGTCTACCCCATTCCCAACCAGGAAGCAACTACCATAGCCGAACAGCTAGTGTTAAATTGGGTCAGTAAGTACGGCGTACCTTGTGAACTACATTCGGATCAAGGCCGAAACTTTGAGTCACTAGTTTTTGGTGAAATGTGCGAACTACTGGGAATACAGAAAACGAGAACAACACCACTGCATCCTCAATCCGATGGAATGGTCGAACGTTTCAACGGCACGCTCAATAAACACCTCGCCAAGATGGTTGACGAGAACCAAAGGGACTGGGACCGACATATCCCACTATTTTTGATGGCGTACAGAGCTGCTGAACATGCATCGACGGGCCAAGCCCCAGCCAAAGTCCTTTTTGGAAAGACTATTCGTCTGCCAGCTGATATAAAGTTCGAGACATCCCCTGAGAAACCCCAAACGATCTCGGAGTACGCAAGTGAGCTAAGAGAACGGTTGAACAAGATACATCGGACAGTGCGAAAACACCTCGAATCGGCTACTGACCGCATGAAGACCAGGTATGATCTAAAGACAAATTCTACTGGCTTCCAGCAAGACGACTTGGTGTGGCTATATAATCCACAAAAGCGAAAGGGTAGGTCTCCAATGTTGCAACATAATTGGGAGGGACCATACCGAGTTACAAAGCGAATCAACGACGTCGTATACCGCATACAGGAACACCGTAAGCCAAGAGCCAAAATAAAAATCGTGCACCTGGACCGTCTTGCCCCATATTACATCCAGGGAGAATCGACTACAACTGGCGACACATCTTTTCGGGGCGAAAAGAACTGAGGTGGGGGCAGTGTTACATGTACAAATAATTCTGCGAGCTACTGTCGCAATTGTTTTCACAACCATTAAGAACATCAACAAAATGAACTTACTCGAAACCATGAAGCTTGGTGGGTTACCAAGCGTGATCAACATCTGAAAGTGACGTCACCCCATTCATTAAGCTGCTTGAATATACCCGATATCTCTCGGCAGAACATTCGCCAATGTACGAGAAATGGGTTGAGTAGGTAGAGACCCTATATAAAGGCGAGCTGAATGAATGGGGGGATCATTCATTACAGCCGCGATAGAAAACTACGATATAGTGGAACGCGAAGTAAAGGCGATTGATTGTTTGAGTGCGAAGTGATTTTAAGTGGACAGTTGAATTACAAATTTATAGACTAAGTGAAAATTAAAATTGTGAAATCGTAAAATAAGTGATTGTGCATTTTTCATTAATTAAATAAACTCTTTTAATTTAATTTAAAAGACATTGCGTTTTCACTTTCCCGGAACATTAAAATTATTGGCCGCACGCGACAATACAAATGAATGCCAAAAAAAGAATTCGACGTTTGGTTTGGTTAGTGGTTATTATTAGTGTGTTACTGTTTGATTAGTGCAGGTTTTAGTAAATTATAAACGGTTTGCGTTAGTGAGGATTTAATGTGGACGTCGTTCAACATAGTTTAAATGATCTGGTTTTTCTACCACAAAAAAAATCTTTTGGTTTTGCCATTCATGGTTTATCAATTCGCTATTAAATTAATTTCGTTAACCCTGTAACAAAAAGCACTTTATGCAAACTTTTGCTACCATATGCTTAAATTATTGTGCTAATAGGTTAGTAGGGAAATTTCATTAGTAAATATTGTTAAAGCTTTAGTGGTTACTTATTGGGAACGAGTTAATATAAAAATGGGGAATGCATATTTGACACGATCGTTGCGTTCGGGAATTGAATTGCTTCGGACAAAGTTTTGCCGAGAGAACAGCTTCCCATTGATGTAGCTTGGGAGATGTTGTTGTTGTATTCCCAAGACTTTAGTATAAGCTATCTTGGCTGTATAGGGTGTTAGATAATGTATGTGATAAATAAACTTTCCCCTTGATATGTATGGTTAATATTATTAATGGGAGTGGGAGTCATGAATTGAAGGTATACGGGAGTTTTTTTGCTCGCTGCTATCGAGCTTTGAAGATATGGTTAGCATTGCTTCTGCAGTGACGCATGAAAAAATTGAATGAAGCGATATATTGAAGCTTACACATGCGCTAATTAGGAAATATATGAATTATATGATATGTATGTACTAATTCCTGGTTGGCTGATCATTGCCGTGAAGAGCATCTCCATCTATGCTATGGGATTGTGTGGGAGGAAGAGCTTTTAAGGTATATGCATTTAATTGTCGTTTAATTGGCTTAAATTGTCTATTACCAACGTGTTTACCCATTGGTGGTGGAACAAAGGGAGGGTTATTAGAAATGGAGGTTCTTCGGCATTATGTTTGAACAGTTGTGGATTATTGATAGATCGAACTCTGCTATTTACTAGGATTTTTTTTTTATTAAAAGTAGAAATGTTCAATGTAAACGATGATGGTTGAAATTAAAAAGCGCCACCTTAAGCTTGACATTTTGCTATATTCTTTTATTGATTTCAGTGAATTGTTAAACAAAAATACCGCGTTGAAAATATCATGCGAGAAAGATTATTGTAGCGATACTATCACTATATGATAGGCTTGGGAACATATAGTTTCGGCCTCATTCAAGACCCTATATGTGTTCTGTTTAATTTTTCCATAATGCGTGTCTGCTTAGTTTGGGATAATGCTGTCTTAGACCTTGCTGGAAGACAGTACAGTGCTGTGCGAGGTCACTTCATTAGCCGTTTATAAAATTTTGGATTCTCGATCTCGAAAAAACGATTGTTTAAAGAATCTTAAAGTATATATTCTAACTTTCCAAAATGCAATTTGATATCGGTGCCATGTGTAAAGTAAAAGGGTGGGAAATGGGTGGGTTTTGAGTTGTCTTGATTGACTTTGCTTGTAGCAGAAATCTAGCCATACGTTCGACTCGCTTCCTCATCGACGCATTCATTAAATGGCTCGGGTATCACCGGATGGCAACACACAAAACCAGATAAACCATGTTCTGACGCAACAATCTTGGGCCTCGAGCATACTTGACGTCCATACATACCGAGGAGCCAATTGTAACTCAGATCATTACATGATCAAATTAACCTATCAATGTTGCACGGCAAAGGCGTATCCGGCGAAGACCAGCCCGTTACAACATCGAAAGGCTCCAAACAGCGTTTGGGGGCCAACAGTTTTCCCGAAGACCCTCGACAACCACTTACCTCCTATCTTATTAGATGCATCGCTGAAGACGAGCAATGAGCTATGGACTGAAGTGAAAGCGGCTATTAAGACCGTGGCAGAACAGACGATCGGACTTCAAGCCCGGCGACAGAGAAATGATTGGTTTGATGATGAGTGCCAAAATGCGTTAGACAACAAGAATCGGACGTAGGTAGGAAAACCAGGACGAATAGAGAACACTATGAAGGTCTCAGAAGAGTAGCAAATAAGATAAGAATTAAGAACAGAAAATATTATGACGACCAATTGAGATGTATAGATGTAAGTTTAGCGAGCAACAACACAAGACAAGCATACAAAGTAGTGAAAAGCCTGAAACGTGATTATCAGCCCAAAACCACGCTCTGTCGTGATGACATCGGCAATATCATCGCTTATGAAAACAAGATTTAGGAAAGATGGGCATCATATTTCAAGAACCTCCTTAATCCTCCGCACAGCTCCAGAACGTCGGAGCCTATAGATGTCTGCGGAGAGCTTGCGTTGGCCCCACTAACACTGGATGAAGTTTGTTCCATCATCAAAGCCCAAAAGAATAATAAAGCGCCGGGCATCGATTAGATTCCAGTGGAGCTCATTAAAAATGGTGGCAGAAGTGTTCATCAAGCTATTCACTAAGTCATCCAGTACATTTGGCAACAAGAACATATGCCGAAAGAGTGGAGCCGATCAATTATATTCCCTATCCGCAAAAAGGTGACAAGCTACAGTGCGAAAGTTATAAAGGCATATCACTACTTTGGACGCCGCCGCGTGCAAAATATTTCAAAAGATCTTAGAAAATAAAATCGGATCATACGCCAACAGTATTAGTGGGGAGTAGCAAGGTGGTTTTAGAGCAGGTAGATCGATAATAGACCAATTGTTCACAGTCAAGCAGATACTTGAAAAATGCTGGGAGCTCAACATAGACGTATACCAAATTTTTGTTGACTTTAAGCAAGCATACGACAGTATTGATCGTAACGTACTGTACCAAATAATGCTTTACTTTGGCGTCCCAGTGAAATTAGTCCGTGTTACCAAAATCACAATGACGTCGATGACCTCTCAAGTAACCAACTCACCGGGTTTTCCACAGGAGTTTTATTGGCGACTTATTTTAGTAGTTAGCAGTTATAATGTATTTATTGTGCAGGGAAACGTAGTGTCTTGTTTAAAGGATACTTGGTTGATAGCGTGTTTGCAAACCATTTTGGATCAACAGCTCAGAGGCTATGATTGGATGGTAAATTGATGTCTGTTTTGCATATGACTTAATACTAAATGTAGCGTATCTGCCGAAAGTTGAAATCGGGCAGCTCAGAGGCTTTTATTTGTTTCTTTAGGGACTTGTAATGAAAAATAGTGTGTCCGCCGAAGCTTACGCCAACGCCTCAGAGTGTGTTGTTTAATCTACTGGTTTTCATTCTAGTGATCGTGCAATTAGACATAGAAAAAGCGTGTCTGCTGATGGCCTTGGTTTGGAATCTAGCCGGGATTTACCGGCTTAACTGCCACTATTTTCCGTTTCATTACTGCTAATGCTTTCATGTGTATTTGCGCTGGAAAATTGCCGTTCTCATGTAAACTATTTTATATGTGTTCAGCGCAGTTTATTTATTTCGTTTGCTCTTCAATGTTATTGCATTTAAAAATTATTGCCCAGATGTCTATCTATTCAATTATGCAGTTAAAAATTTGTTTTTGTTTGCTCTTTTAACTGCATCTCTGGCAATTCGAATGCTCATTCAATTCGAAAGATAAGACCTTAATATGCATGAGGGTACGCGTTACTGCTATTATTATTGTTTAAGTGGTTGGAGTGATAAATGGTATTACGAGTATATTTCAATAACAATGGGCACGCGTTGGCTTGCTCGCTACTAAGTTTTCGTTTTGCTTAATTGTGTTTAATATTTACTTGTAATGTTTAGTGTTTTTGCCTGTTAGCTGACTGAAACGATATATCTTTTGTGAATTGTATGATGAGTTTAAACCGGTTCGAAGTTAGTTGAAATGATCTTTAGATCGGTAAGATGAGATTTAAGATAAATGAATGAAAGAGTAAATGAATGAAAAATACGGATTTAAGGTTTCTGTGCTTATATTAATATTATATTTTGGTTTATTAAATGTTAAATATGACTATTTGATTTTAGGATTGATCTTACTTGATGGACAGTATGAGTAGGGTTAATATTATAATTGAATATCAATATTATATTTTGGTTATGAAAATGATCAATATAATTATCTGCCTTTTTTAGAGGCTAATCTGGGTAGATGATCAGTATGAGTAGCGTTTATATTATACTTGGATACTGAGATAATATTTTTGTTATTTAAACGATTTATATGATTTTTTTTTTTTTTTAAGAAGATAGTTTTATGGACTGTCTGAGTAATATCAATATTATATTTGGATATTGATGTTATATTTTTGTTTGATGATGATTAAAATTATTATTTGATTTTTTTTAGGAAGGCTCAGGCGGGGAGTTTCCTGTGGTCGTTCATAACAGCGGGATATACTATAATCATATATTATGTTCTTTAGTAATAGTTTGCTGTAACGGTTCATCTGCAATATTCGAATTCCATTATGGTCATGAAATGAGATACCCTAACAATAAATCTCAACGCCAAAGTTCAGATTTGAACTGTTGTGCGATGGGTTACTATTATTATTATGATTTATCTCCAGGGTGCACTTTTGGAGCATTTCTTGAGACCTTAAAGTGTTTTATATTAGAATAGAAATTATTAAACATGTCTCTACGGCAAACCATGCTGTTAAAAAATTAGCGGCAATGCAAAACTATGTGCTCAATTCGATAAAAATTAACATCAAACATAAATAAACACATTTTACTGGCAATTGTTGCTCCTGAAACTAAAATATTAGTAGTATTATATTCCCATAACCTAAGTAAATTAATCATGTTTTATAGTAATAGAAAATGTACAATGTATTGCTGAGAAACCCCACTCTTTCCTGTCAGTAGCTTAGAGTAGGGTAGTAGAAGCGGCATGTGAGTATGCCGTCGAGCGGTCGAATTACTAAATGATCCGTGACTAATTGGTTCAATGCCTTCGGGTCGGGTCCGCGGTGCCTTAGTTGGGAAGTTTGCATTTTATTAGCCTAAACTTTTTCGAATCGGGTTAGAGTAGTTTTGTTTAGATCAGGAACGCGCAAGTTAAGCTTTTTTTTTAGGGTTTTGTAAAAAACAGAAGAATCGGATGATATTTAATGAAGTTATGGTGGTTTAAATTTTCAGTGCTACAACAACAACAATACGTGGCTATCGAGCAATATGTGCTTCCAATCGACTCAGATACTACGGGCTTGTTAAGAAAAAGAAAATTTCAGGAAGGATTTATATCATGCATATCTTTGAGAATCTGTCCAACGAGAGATATTAGTTATCGTAAAACAAAATGGCGCCTATTTTAAGGGAGAATATTGAGTAAATTTAAGTTTTGTTTCGCAACTTAAGCGTTTAAAGTACAGGCTATTAACTCTTGATGAAAACATACATTTTAAAGGTGGTAACAATCCCCCTATGAAAATTCACTCAATTTTGTTAGTAATAGTATAGTTTGTAAATATAACATTTTTCCCTGTGAATTCATACGGGTAACTTTAAATTGAAATTAAAGTAGTTCAAAGAAAGGCCCTTATTGTCAGAAAGTTTCAATAAAGTAAAATCGCATTCAGGAGAGTAATTGCAATTTGAAAGCTCTCCGAGGACAACAAAAACAATGTACAGTTTTTCTGCCATTCAGGCTTTTCATCGAACCAGACACTGAACTTTTAATTGGATCTTCTAATTTCCAGATAAAATGAATAATTAAAAATATCTTTAAGATTTAGTTTATTATAACAACAACAAAACAAGATTTCGTCGTATTGCAACAACATGGTGGCAAGTTAAAACGGTATAATAATGGTTTCCCTTTTAAATGAGTATGAATTTGTTGTAGTTATCGTTAAAGTTTCTCGCAAGTTTATTCATTATTGGTGTCTGTTTTCGCTGCTGTATAATTTATTTATGGAGGCGTTGCTTATCGCATTGTAATGTAAACTCTAGACGTGAACTTCTGCTGTTGATGCTCTGATAGAACTTAAAAGAATATCTAATTTTGCTATTTTTTACAGTTGAGGACATGAAAAAGCCTTTTATCACCGAGATCAATGTATCCAAGTTGTTGTTCTTGATTAAGCTATTCGAAATTTTCAGCTTCCTTTCGGTTGACAATGTAAATAAGATCTTATAAAAGATAGTTGCAGATTTATTGGTGTCGATATCAATTAAATGTCGAACTATTAAACAGAAAAACTTAAACTCCTTTTCAAGTCGCTAAATTTTTTACTTAATCTCCAAACATCGACGTTCGGAAGCTCACAATCGCTTCTTCGTCAGAGAGACACTGCTGATCTCAAATGATCTTTAATCTACTTATATACCTAAAGCTTTTACAATTTGGGCCCAACCATTCATTATCTAAATGTCACCATCATTAATTTTTTATCGAATTACTTCTATCAGAGGTACAGAGAAGAGGGGTATACCGAAAACGTTTGGCACAGGTACAGAGAAGAGGAGCACTGAGGATTGCATCTTCGTATCCGACATACTCTGACTCGGCGGTGAGAGTTATTGCAGGCGTGATACCTGTCGCCCTCCTTGCTAGAGAGCGCCGCGCTATTTACCTGCGCCGAAACGAGGATGCGAGGAAGATGGTTGTCCGCGAGGAGAGACATCGCTCGCTCAACGATTGGCAGCAGTCTTGGGTGAATTGAACGAAGGGAAGGTGGAATGCGCGCCTCATCCCGGATGTGAGACTGTAGCTAAATCGAAGGCATGGTGAGACTGACTTCTATCTGACCCAGCTTTTGAGCGGGCATGGGTGTTTTCAGTCTTACCTGCACAAGATTGGTAAGTCACGGTCCCCCGATTGTCGGTTTGGTCCAGGAGAGGAAGACAATGCCTGTCACACAATTTTTGCGTGCAAAAAAGGTCAGGCTGCGAGGGAACTCTACAGGGAGACGAGAGAGCTCACCCCAGATAATATAGTCGTGGTGATGCTCGAATCGGTTGACAAATGGAACCAGGTGGCACATTATGTTCGGGCAGTCCTAAAATATAAAAGGGACTCACAGCAGCCGGGAGCGTTGGGGCTGGGGGGATCGCTTGTCTGGCACTTCCTCTTCCCCTCTCCCCTCCCGCTAGGAAAGGGATCCCTCAGCTTGAAGGCGCCCCACGGCGTAACAAAACGAGACCTGGCCCGGAGTAATCTGTCCAACGGTTACAGGCTGGGTTCTCAGGTTGACAGGGGAGGTGTTTAGTGGGTAGTCCATGCGCCTTCTTGCGAACACTCACTCTGTGTGTAAATGGGCATTCACTTCCCTACCACAAAAAAAAATTTCTTCCATCAGCGGTGAGTATTTGTTACCTAAATTAGTATTCAATCTATTTTCTTAGGGCTGTCAGGATATGATGAGGCTCTCATATGTATTTAATTTGCATACCATTCTAATTTACATTCTAATTTACTTGACTACTTCGAGGTTTCCTTCGTTTTTTTTGCCACTATATGCCACCGATGACTTTATGCTCCTGATTTCTATTTTGTTATCGGCGGCCGCTTAAGCTTCCTTCAAGTGCTTCTTGAACCTTGTTATTATAAGACGTTTTTTCTGGCCCATATATCCCTTTGGACATTGTAAACAGTTCACTTTATATATGCCGCTGTCTTTTCCTTTGGATTTTTTATCCTTGGCTGACTCCAGCAACATTTTAATAGATGATTTCTACTTTAAGACAACCTTTATGTCATGAGTTTCGAACAGCTATTTGATTTTCTCTGATGCGCTGTAAGTGATATTGATACTCTTCGTATGTGTTGCTCCTGCTTATTTTGAGTGAATAAAGTTGTGAGTTACTCCAGCCGCTGTCGTCCCACTTTTTTATGGATTAACTCTATTATTTTAGGTGGAAAACCAATTGGTATCGCTTTATGTATTCATGTTCTTTACTAAATTCCTCCGGGCTCATTGGTAATTTTACAAATCTATGCCTCATTGAGTGATAGCTTACCATGTTTTGCGGATGTAATCGTTGGTAATCGTTGCATGCTAGTCGGCTTCAGGAATCTCCAATTGCAAGATTTTATGTATCTTTTTAATTTTTAAGCCGAAGAATTTTATATTGTTGTTAGATTCTCCTTCCATAGTGAATTTTGCGAACTTATGCCTGGCATCTAAATATAAAGTATACCACGAAACTGTTAACTGGTTTTGTTAGGTCGTGAAAATCAGTTGCTTAATATAAATGTGTTGAATTTTCTTCTCAAAACTAAAGCTTTTTTTTTTCTTTTTTAGTTAAAATAAATTTATAGACATTTAAGTTTATGAAATTTTTTGTATAAAGTATTTGTCTGATCAAAAGTTACCAAATTCAAATGGGGTATTTCTAGATTATAAATAGACTTTCATCTTCTGAAAGCCTATCTGCGTCTTCTTCTTCATTTATTTCTGCAATCTCATCACAAGAAGATGTATCACAAGTTAATTCCTTCAAGAGAAATGAAACTAAGGACTCATCTCATGTTAGAGCTGGTTATGGAAATCTGCTGCCTCTGGTACTTTAAACATATTTTAACTTTAACTATAACTTTCTATTTTACATTTTAGATGACATGCTACAACTGGAATAATTGTTCTTTTCCACCGGCGGGACAAACCTTTTCTTATACACTTTTTGAAGAAGACTGTAATGGATGCCTATCATATATTGGTTGTTGTTGTATTGGATTTGTCTAGTATACTGATAATATGTTTTAGGGAATAAAATGGTACCTCGTTTCCATACTCTTTCTGGTTCGGGAAGCTTACGCATTATTCCAAAAGAAGAAGGAAAAGTATCTCCTGGTTGTAACTATGGAAATTCATCGAGTTCTTGTTCGCAGGAAGCAAGTGATTCTGCAAAAAAAGGAGAATTCCATTCTTGTGATCCATCTGATGAAATAACTCTTCAAGCAGATGAAATGAATTGGAAATCATTTGTCATCAAAATGAAAGGACAAGCTGATGTTACCATTACACCATTAGTAATTGAAGCTTTGCAAAGGTAACAAATTTTATTTGGTCAATTATTTATCTAATTTAATACCAATTAATCACAAATCTTAAATTAATATAATAAAACTGAAAACAAAGCCTTTCTCATATAAATTCAACCAACAATTTTTTGCTTTCATAATTTTCTATACTCAATGAATCCGATTTCGTTATAGTCTAGAACGGTCATTAGAATTAAGATGGATTAGATCACATCAAATCGCGAATCTATTAGTGAAACAGAACGTGATACAAAAAGTATCAAAGTAACCCGCTTGATTACTAACGTCATATGATGTAGGCAATAATTTAAGGTTACTACTGGTTTTGAAGATCACCACGTTGTCACTTGATGAGATGTATTAATGATATTTATACCATAATAAATTTTTAGACGTACAATATTAAAATAAAGGGAGATTCGACGTCTATCCTTCGTTGCAAATAGCCGTGTTTTTAAAAGCTCCTGAATTATTTTTTTTAAATTAAATTATTTTGTTAAACGTCACTTCGAAACTAATTTTTAGGGTCTTGTACTAAAATACAAAACCCTATTGAAATCGGTACCTGTGTCCGTCAGACTTTATGTCACAGCAGTTTTTCTCCGAAACTGTAGAAGCTACAGCCAAGAAACTTTGTGGAAAGTCGAAAGTTATGACTTCTAGAACGTTTTGGGGTGAAAAAAAAATTCAAGGAATTTTAAGGGGGTCCCCCATACAGAGGAGTGACCCTTAAAAAATCATCAAAGGTGGTCAAGTGGAATGTTATGTGAAAGGCCTCAATCAGACCTTTTCAAAACAGGTCTTAAAACTACTTTTCCAGTGTCGAAGAGGGCAGGAGGAGGGGAAATGCACGAAATTTAGACGTGTCCCCTCGCGATTGGGCACCTTTTCTCCGAAAAATCTTGTGAAAATATGCACTTTTAATCGACTCAGACATTACGGATTTGCTAGGATTTGCATGAAAAATTCAGGAATTATATTGTGTGTATAATGAATATCTTTGATATTTCAACGGGTGACATCCGTTACCGTAAAATAAAATGGCGACCGTTTTAAATGAGAATATTGCATAAAATTGTGTTATTTTTCCTAAACCATCATTTAAGGTACATTCTATTAACACTTGATTTAATTTATTAATACTGTTATTCAGTTTTGGCGATCTTGAAGACCAGCTGCATACAAAGCCCTAAGTATACAAATCTGTGACCTGTGTTATGCTATGGGTGTTAAACATGACCCCTAACCCAAGCATCCGCAAATATATTGAACGCCTTTGAGCGACGGGTCCTGAGGCGAATAATCGGAGCGAAGCTAGACGGGGACCAATGGCGAATTCGATACAACCATGAGCTGTATGAAATGTTTGAGAACCGGAGGTCTCAAGGATTGTAAGACTTCGGAAACTAAAATGGGCTGGCCACATGAATCGCATGGGCGAACAACGGATACCCAAAAAGGGTATCGCTGGGAGTACTGAGGCCGGAGACCAGTAGGGAAACCGAGAAAACGCTGGCTTGACTCGGTCGACGAAGACAGTTCATCACTGCTCGAATTTCGAAATTGGAGGACGCGGTCAATGGACCGAGACAGTTGAAGGCGTTTGTTCCAGAAATGAATAGCTTGTTGCGAAATGAATAGCTGAAGATGAGCAGCAGTCAACTTCTAGCTGCTTGATCTACTACATTTCGAATGTCATGCTGGTATTCGATTCAATGCTTTTTCCCGTTAAAAACTAAGCCGAGTTGAGTCTGATCACGCTGTCGAAGATGTCTCGGCTCCCTATTCAACCACCCCAGAGTGCAGTGCGTTTGGCAAGTGATTGTATTGAAAGTTAACCTATAAAAATATTAATTCTTGGTTAAATTCAAATTTTTCCATTTGTTTTTTATTAAAATACTCCCAACATAAGGTTGGCAAACTCTCCAATCACTAAATGTTAGTTTCAATTAGAAATAATAATTTAAAGCAGTGAATAGTGTTTTGAAAAAAATAAGTGTAAGTTCCTTAGAGTTTCTCGAAACACAGGTAAGAACTTTTATAAACTAATGTTATGATGGAAGACCCACTGAATAAAAAGAAGGTTCCGCCCGACCCTGGAGAAAGGAAGGAGGCAGTTTTAAGAAAGAATGTCGACGAAATTGATTCAAAAAAAAATCAAGAGGAACAACAAAGGAGATAGCACATGTAATTTAGTGAACCCATGGATACTCTAGATATGGAAAAAACATTTGAGTCATCTAACAGTAAAAATTCAAGCATTCCGAGCAAAGATGAAAAAACAAAATCACCAGAATCAACACAAACCCTGTCCACATCCATGCAGGACATCGAAAACTTTATGTCCGACACCATGAATGAAATACTTAAATCCAAAAACACCATAACCCAGATTTTAAAAGGCCACATGGCTGCGATAAACGACAGTGATAACCTTAATACGGAACAAACAAAAGCTGGGCAAAGTATTAACAAATATGACAAAAATGACAATAGAAAATAGTTCCTTGTGCTAATGGATTTGTCCAAAGAAAAAGCAAATGAAAAAATAAGACTAGCACCGATGTCCTTCTACTCATGAACAAAAACATGAGTATCAAAAATATAAAGGTCATTAAACAGATAGGTTACAACAGAATCAAACTAACGTTCAACAGACCTGATGATGCAAACACTGTAGGTATGAATGACAAAATCAAAAATTTTGGAGTAAGAGCATTCATACCAAACAATTTCATCATGAGACATGGAATATTCAAAGGAGTACTTCTAAACATTACAGAAGAAGAAATAGCAACTCGTACGGCATTCAATAGAAAAACATAAATATAATGAACGTATACAGGATCAAAAGAAAAGATCCAGAAAATAGAGAAAAGCTCATACCATCGCAAACCGTTACAGTATCGTTCTCAGGAGATGAATTACCATATGAAAACAGACTAGACTACTTGATCATTCCAGTAGAATATTATTACTTGTATCTTAGACCCAAACCATGCTTAAAGTGTCTCGGACTAGGGCAGACTCAGTACTTTTACAAAGAGTTTCAAGGTGAAAACAAGAGATGCCAAAAGTGTGGAGATAAAGAATGTCTAGAGAAAGACTGCAAAAACACGAAATGCTTTTTATGTGGAGATCTCAATCACAGCGCTATGGATAAAACCTGCCCCAGATGGATCAACTACGATATGGAGGTAAAAGTCTGTTCCATTAGAAATGTAATCTTTAAAGAAGCCAGAAATATTCTACATAACAACAACCTATTCGAACTGTTGAAAGACAATGAATCCATGGGTTCAGCTTTCCCCCTTGTTCAGTTCCTGAACAAAGTACAGCAAAATAAATTACATACGTCCGAATTCTTCCTATTAACTTGCAAGCCAGCACAATTTTCAATTTTATTATTTTTGTAACGTATTGCCTATAGTTCAATATTCTTAATTGATGTAAATGCCATCTTACAATTCTTTAGAGTCAACATTCTTAACTTAAATACGACGTTGCATAATTATGCGATCAATCAAAATTTCATACTTTCGACTTTTGCTGGGTTGCACATTTTGGGTTAACGAACTTGATTGCAATTAAAATAATTTAATGATGATTGTAGAAAAAATTATTATAAATACCTTTGATTTATGAATAAAGAATCACTTGCAAAGTATTGCTCACAGCATACAACGCGTGTCTATTTTCCCAGTTTCCCAGTTTACCCTAATTCGATTATATTCTACAACAATTGAATATATCGAATAATCCCAAATTCCTCAATAACAGCTGGTGTGGCTGGTTTTTCGAGGAATCATCCTGCCTTATTTCGGTCTGCAGAACTCAGTTTCCGCGCCGAAACATTGGGCCGTCGAGCCGGATCTTGGTTGCACTTAAGTTCCTACAATTGTCCATAACTGCAACAAAATCCTTGCCCTATTGGCTGCTGCGTGTAATTCTGGACATCGCTTTCTGCAAGAGGTCATCTAGGACTCGTCACTCAGGTTCCAACTTTATTGTTCCTGACTGCGATTCTTCGACATCGTCATCGCAGTGCAACAAGGACTCGTCACTCAGGTTCCAAATTCATTGTTCCTGACTGCGATCCTTCGACATCGTCATCGCAGTGCACCTAGGATTTGATGCTCAGGTTCTGGTTTGTTCCTGACTGTGATCCTTGGAAATCATCATCATAGACGCCTAGGACTTAGCAGCACTCAGGTTCTGATTTTATTGTTTCTGACTGCAGCGCACGAGCATCTGTGGGGATTACCATCGTACAAATTTACACTCGCCTGCCATCAAACTCATAAAGATGAATATAAATTCACTGTTAGAAGACCAACAGCGTTTAGCTGGCTCCCTAGAAAATCTGGAGAGGAATTTGAGAAAGGACAGTGCTTCTCGAAAGGATGCACAATACTTCGACACGAAACTGGGAATTATACAAGATCTTTGGAAAAAATTTGAATTAAACCACGCTGACTTAAAATCTACACTTGATCCCTCGCATCAATACTTTACTGAACATTTGTACGAAGCTACAAGAGAACAGTACGAAAAAACCAAATCTGCCTACACTGAAGCTCAGACGCATTATGTTTCTCCTTCGAAACCTACCGAAGCGCTATCTAAAGCTACAATGCCAGTACCAACATTTACTGCAGCTAACGCACCTTCGATGATAGCTCCTGACAACAACGTTTATACCGCAGATATTGAGAAGATGTTCAGGCAGATCATTGTAGCAAAACAAGATAGAGACTACCAACGAATCCTTTGGAGGGACGAAAACTCGAAAACAGTTAATGAGTATCAGCTGAAGACAGTTACATACGGCACAGCATGTGCCACCTTTTTGGCTGTAAGATGTCTTATTCAGCTAGCAAAGGATGAGGGACACATGTATCCACACGCAACTAAAGCCCTTCTAAACGATTTTTATGTCGATGACATGCTCAGTGGGGCAGATTCCAAAGAGGAGGCAATAAAACTGCAAAGGGAAATCACGTGCTTACTGAAACAGGGTGGATTTAACCTTAGAAAATTGGCTAGTAATCATCCAGAGCTATTGGCAGCTGTCCCTGAAGATGCAAAAGAGAAGGGACTACTTCAGATAACTGAAGATGCATCGCTTAAAACATTAGGGGTTCATTGGAGTCCCAGTAAAGACGAATTTGAATTTAAGATTCCAAAATTTGAAAAAGGCCGAAAGCTGACAAAACGACGATTGTTGTCAAACATTGCCAGTATTTATGACCCACCACAAAGGCTGGCTCTAGTCACTATACGAGCAAAAATACTTTTGCAAGACGTCTGGAAAACTGGACTAGATTGGGACAACCACCCTTCCGAAGAGATTGTGAAGCGCTGGAATAGCTTCGAAACGGATTAAGCAAACCTGGAAAACATAAAGGTACCACGATGGGTTCACTACACTTCTAAAGCCAACATAGAGCTTCATGGCTTCTGCGATGCTTCGGAAGCTGCCTATGCCGCAGTTGTGTACAGCAAGTCAACCGATAACTTTGGAGCTATTAGAACAACTTTACTTTGCGCAAAAACTAAAGTTACGCCACTGAAATCAAAAATATCACTTCCAAAACTTGAGCTTAACGCAGCTGCTCTTCTCTCAAATCTTCTGCATCAAACAGCTAATACTATGGGCTTGACTAACGTACCAATTTTCGCTTGGAGTGATTCGACGATAACACTGGCATGGCTGAAGAAGGAACCATCTTCATTAGATACCTATGTCGCGAACAGAGTTTCCAAGGTACAGACTTTAGATGGTGGGAAGTGGCAATGGAATCATGTGAGATCAGACGAAAATCCCGCTGATTGTGCTTCTAGAGGAATAAGTCCGAAAGAATTTCACAACCATAAGTTATGGTGGAGTGGTCCCAGTTGGTTGTTACAAACGGCTAACATCGAAGCCCCTATTAAAATAGCATCAACATGCACAACAAAACAAGAATTCGAGCTTCTAGAACGCTACTCCAGTATACAAAAATTGACAAGAATCTTTAGTCTCTGCCTCAGGTTTGCCGACAATTGTAGAAAGCCAAGTCATGAGAAGAGGATCGGCATCTTACAACCCATTGAGCTCCAAAGCGCACATCTCAAAATCATCTCCATCATTCAACAACAAGAATTCTTACAAGACATAGCTGATTTAAAGGCAAATATAGGAGCCAGCGCCAAAATACGATCAGTCAATCCTTTCATAGACGAGATGGGAATCCTTCGAGTTGGAGGAAGACTCCGAAATGCAAACATTTCGCAGGACGCGAAGTTCCCCATTCTACTACCGCAACGCAACCATATAACTTACCTGATTGTTAGGGAGGCACACATACTCGTAAAGACCAATCACGAAGGCCTTCGGCTCGTTCAGAATTATCTTCGGATGAGATACTGGTTAGTAAACGATCAAAAGGTTATTCGATATGAGATCCATCGTTGCATAACCTGCTGTAAATTCGCAAACAGAGCTAATGAGCAACTAATGGGTAACCTACCCGCCGTACGCATCACTCCATCAAGTGCATTCTCACACTGTGGTGTAGACTATGCAGGACCCTTTAGTACAAGAATATCTAAAGGACGAGGATCAACGATCCTCAAAGGATACATCGCCCTGTTTACCTGTATGGTGACAAAAGCTATCCACCTGGAGCTTGTAAGTGATCTGTCGACAGAAGCCTTTCTGGCGGCTTTTAAGCGTTTCATCAGTCGAAGAGGGCTCTGTCAGGAAATATTTAGCGAAAATGGAACGAACTTTGTCGGAGCGAGCAATCAAATAGATAAAGACGTCCAAGAAGCCATTGAAAGATCCACAAGTGATTTAGCACGAATAACAGTCAAGGATGGGGTCTCCTGGAATTTTATACCTGTTGCTACGCCCCATTTTGGAGGTTTATGGGAAGCTGGAGTGAAGTCCGTCAAAGGGCATATCAAACGAGTATTTGACGAGGCCAAGATAGTTCTAACCTTTGAAGAATTCTCCACGATACTTTGTCAAATAGAAGCCTGTCTCAATTCAAGGCCGATTACACCCCTATCCAGTGATCCAAATGATCTGGAAGCTCTGACACCTGGTCATCTTTTGATTGGACGCCCATTGCTAGCTCTACCAGAACCAGATAGATCACAGAAAACTCTACATGAACGTTGGCAAATGCTCACTGCAATGCATCAAACATCCTGGAACAGATGGACAAATGAATATTTGCACACTTTTCAACGACGTACGAAATGGACTAAGCACGAAGAAAATATCAAAATTGGGGAATTAGTCCTTATAAAAGAAAGAGACATGCCACCGACCAAATGGCCCCTTGCCCGAATTCATGAAGTGCAACCAGGAACAGATGGTAAAGTACGAACAGCTACGGTCAAATACAGCGGAAACAAATTCAAGAAGGTCGCGATCATCAATCTCTCTCGTCTTCCTGTCGAGATCTCCGAGGATAGTGCACCGAAGCAAACACAAAGGTCTGAAGAATCCCAAGCGCACACAGCATTGCATGACTAGCAACGAGTCGACCCTCCAACTAAGCCAGTTCAAGTTAGACTTCAAACTACGCCTGTTCGAACCAAATCTAAAGCTACGCCTGTTCAAACCAGACCTCAGTCTATACCTCTTCAAGCCAATCCTCAGAAACGAAAATGTGACGCATTCCACCAAATTAAAATAAATAAGCAGCCTAAAAAGAAAATGAGAATTGCTCCTTGCACCTGGGCAACAAAGCTTATGAATCTAGCCCTTCTCATGTTTTCCCTATTAACTCTGGGTCTGGCTAATTCTACGAGTGCCAACTACGAGGTTATCAGACCTAAAGGGGGGTTCTACGTTGAAAGACTGGGCAATGTTCATGTTTTACGTGGGAATCTCAGATTAGAAGTAAATTTTCCCATAAACAAAACTCTACAAGATGAGAAAAGTATTATATCTACCCTGAAGGAAGTCAAGAACATGTGCTATCAGACCAGAGATTTATCGGACTTAACACGCTGTGAGGCACTCGTACAACATATGGAGTCAAGACAGTTTGAAACACTTAGCCGTATCCGGGAAATCAAGGCTATTTCGAATCCCAGGCCAAAAAGGGGCTTAGTTGGCAAGCTACTCACTGCTGTTTTCGGTAACGACGAAGTCTACACCGATATAGATACCTTGCAGGAAAACCAGCAAAACATCTTCAAAACTGTGCATCACCAAGGCATGCTCTTAAACACGAAAATATCACAGTCGAATAATATGACCATGATTAAACTAAAGAATCTCGGGGAAAAATTGAACCAAATAATCGGCGCTGTCAATGAAATGAAAAGATGATACGCACAAATCGATCACAACAGGCTCAGCATTCAAGTATTATCAACATTATTACAGCAATGGATTATTACAACGATATAAGCCTAAAGTATTCAAAATTAACAAGAGCCATGTATGGTCACGAGAGCATCCTTAATTTCATTTCACTAAATACCATTAACACTATGATACAAAATACCAAACAAAAAATTGGTTTTGCTTTCGAAATTCTACGGAGCCTTCAAAAGCGAATATCCCTAAAACGAAGTAAGGAGGGAGCCTCAGTTTATGGATACTTCACGATAATTGAAAATAGCAGATACGATCTCATCCACATAACGGCTGTTCCACATAAACAAGATACACATCGTTACATCATGATTGATGCAGGGCCTCCCACAATCACAGTAAACTTTGATCGTCAAGTTTATTTCACTCTGAACCAAGAAGTATTAGACGCATGCAAGTCCGAGGAAGAGCTACTGATATGCTCACCTGGAACGACCACCAACATGATGACAAAACCTAACTGCATCCTGGATGAGATCTACAACAGGCACAACCGAATCATGTGCCCCACATTTAGCACAAGCAGCGAACGTACATTGTGGAAGAAGCTTAGGACGAAGAACACATGGCTTTTTGTTGCTGATCCGCCAGTTCCCGCGCACTTAATCTGCAATGGCCAACGGCAGGAAATCGTATTGACAGATGTAGGAATAATACGCACAGCAACAAACTGTATTATAGAAACCAAAGAAGTCATGATTCGGTCATCACTTAACAAGAAAATGACTGTTTTAAGTTCTTTCATGAAAGAGATTCCACCTGAGAAGTTTAACACGATCGCACAACAGCCAGCATCTGTAACCTCTGAACCGATCACCAAATTATCTCAGTAAGTTTTCACGAACGAGGTTTTAAACCTTCAGGAACCTGTAAGCACACTGCAGAAAATTAAGGAACACACGGTACCAGCAGCAGCCACAATACTTGTTACTCTACTATTACTACTAATTGGTAACTTATTAAAAAGAAGATGCCAAACGTACCTTCTACGAATAAGGAAATCTACAGGACAAACCGAAGACGATGGTCTTCGGTTTGTCCTGTAGAACTGCTACCACACTTAGGGACAGATTCAACACCATCATCACTTGCGCCCGCCAACATGTTCAGTTCCTGAACAAAGTGCAGCAAAATAAATTACATACGTCCGAATTCTTCCTATTAACTTGCAAGCCAGCACAATTTTCAATTTTATTATTTTTGTAACGTATTGCCTATAGTTCAATATTCTTAATTGATGTAAATGCCATCTTGCAATTCTTTAGAGTCAACATTCTTAACTTAAATACGACGTTGTGTAATTATGCGATCAATCAAAATTTCATACTTTCGACTTTTGCTGGGTTGCACATTTTGGGTTAACGAACTTGATTGCAATTAAAATATTTTAATGATGATTGTAGAATTTATGTATAAAGAATCACTTGCAAAGTATTGTTCACAGCATACAACGCGTGTCTATTTTCCCAGTTTCCCAGTTTACCCTAATTCGATTATATTCTACAACAATTGAATATATCGAATAATCCCAAATTCCTCAATAACAGCTGGTGTGGCTGGTTTTTTGAGGAATCATTCTGTCCTTATTTCGGTCTGCAGAACTCAGTTTCCGCGCCGAAACACCCCTATTATCCAAATCGAAAGTTATGAATAACAGAAACTCAAATAATGCAATAAATAAACTTATGCTTCACAAACCATATACCAAAACAATAAAAACATAACATACACGAACAATCAAGCAGACACCGAACTTCCCTATGAGTAGTCACCTGCTACTACAAACAAACAATAAGCTAATGGAAAAAAAACACATTAGCAGAAAATATCTTTCAATCAGCGTATCACGCCACATGCATAGAAAAATTAATAAGCCTTCTAAATAATAACTGCAAAAACCAAAACTACGCTAAGTTCATACAAATTGACTCCAATCTAATCAAAGAAACAATACAAACTCTAACAAACCACTGTCAAAAAGATCCACTACTAACAACATACAATACACCGACTGGCTTACAAATAATAACACTTAAAAGTATGAAAGAATATAAAAATATCAAATTTATCCAACACAACATTCAAAGTATTTCCAAAAACAAAGGCACTTTAGAATATATAATGAACAAAAACAAAATAGACATTGCCCTTCTACAAGAAACACTTCTAACGAAAAAATCTCCAAATATAAGAATTAAAAATCACCAACTTATTAACAGAATAAGATCAGACAAAGTAGGTGGAGGAGTCTCCATAGTAATTAATAACAGGATAAAATTTAAAGAAATCCCTCTTGACAACGAAGAAATTGAAGCAATAATGATAACTGCCACAAACCTAAGACCAAACATTAACATGCGTGCTGGTAACTTCCCCCTGACTTAAGCAGCACAACATTAAAGAGCAAGTTAATCGAATTACTAAAACAATAAACAACAAAAGCCTGTTGATGATTGGAGGAGATATCAATGCAAGACATAAGATTGGGGTGACAAATTAAGCAACGCGAAAGGAAAAATTCTAAAATCCGTAATAAACAAAAACAAAATACCAACCCTTAACACAAGCACCTTCACCTTTTTCAGGAAAACCAGCCACAAATGTCAACCCCAGACATTACCCTAGCAAACAACCTAAGCTACTGGAATCAATGGACAACGAAACATTAGAAGATCGGTAAAAGCGAGTGGAATAAAAATACAAAAACAAGATCATTGAGGAAATCAATACAATCAACTTGACCATCAACCTTGCAGAAAACATGGAAATGATCAACAACTTAATCAAAAACAACCTGGTCAATACAAGAAACTTCAAACATAGCCCGAAACCATGGTGGTCAAAGGAAATAAACTCTCTATGGAGGAAAAAACCAAAGCTTGGACGACTTCTGGAAACTAAGTGATGATAATGAAGCTAAAATCTCGGAATGGCAAAACAAATGGAGAGAAAGTGTAGCAAAAGCCAAAAGAGAACTCTTGGTCAAAAAAAATAAATGACATAAACCAAAGTGGAGACATCAAACTATTTTGGAAATTCGTCGACGCAGTCAAAAACAACAACAACAACAACCCAAGATCTCAATGGGACCCCGAAAATAATAACATTTTTCTAAAAACAATAAAAAACGAACATCAACCGTTAAATCCTCTTTGGACCCCTACCCTCCCCCACCAACATGAACGCGCCGAACCCTTTAAAATCCATGAACTTCTCTCAATACTAGAGAAACAAAAAGATCATCACCGGGCATAGACGCTATCGATTATAATATCATAAACTCACTAAACCACCACAATAAAATAGCTCTACTAAACTCTATAAACGATAGCTTTAAAAATAACAATATACACAGTGCACTATTCACTATGAGATAAAATAGAAAGCTACATACCTATATCAATAATAAGTATCCCTCTAAAAATAATAAATTGCCTAATTAAAAACAGAACTTCTAGTGACATTGAACACAAAAACCTTCTGAGTGAATTTGTTTTGTTTACAGAAAAGGAAAGTCGGTCAATTCATGTATAAATACTGTAATAAATCTTCTTAATAAAAAAAATACAGCAAAAAAGATTCTGATCATCATCTGTGATGTTGCTAGTGCGTACGAGAGGGTCAATAACCCGGAACATTTCAACATTATGTCTTATTTCAACATTAAGATAGACTACATCTCTTGGACCTTAAACTTCCTGATGTACAGGAACTTACATCTAGGCAAGGATTCGACCGAAATAAATAACGGACTTCCGCAATGGGACGTACTGACCCCGCTTTTTTTTCAATCTCTACACATCTAGCCTGCATAATATCACAGACAGTCAAACTACACTCATTCAATTCGCTGATGACTTTTTAATAATAAGTAAAGGAAAAACAGACTAAACAACCTCAATCATCTACGGCTAAAATTTAATAAATGCACAAACTTATGTAATATGTTAAACCTTCCCCTGAACTTGGAAAAATCGCATGCCATAGAATTCAATACTAATAAAAGTCACTCCAATAAAATAAAATATGGTAACAGTCAACTAAAATGGTTCAAAAATTTCACCTTCCTAGGCAGAAACTTTAACAACCAAAATCACTTCAACGAATTCTACAATAAATCCCTAAACAAAGCAAACAAAACAATCAAAATAGCCTTCAAAATCAGCTCCCCCAAACATGGTCTTTCCCCCAAAAAGGCATTAAACACTTTCATATCACTAATAAGACCGGTAATAGAAAATAATCTAACTAACATTATTCACGTTCCCAAATACTTTCTAAACAAGAGAGATAGTTTTAAAGCCGAAGCCATAAAACGATGCCTCGGGGTCCTTATGACAGCACCAAATATACTAGCACTTGCCCTAGCCAAAGAAGTACCAGCCAGACTAAGAACCGAACAAATTCTTGCCAAAGAAATTGGAAAAAACTTCAGAGAAGTGATCATGGAAAACCAAAAAAACTCCAATTATATCACAATATACAGAAAATATGCCAACTTCTACAACAACACCTGTTTTGGATCTGCTCTACCTAATCCGCACAATATAAAATTTCAATCTGCCAATTTCATGAAATTATGAAAACTTCAGCAACTCGTTTGAAGTAGTCTTACAGAACCTTACTGCAAATAAAGCAAACATATTCTTCACGGACGCGGCAAAAAACAAACTGGGTACTGGTATAGGCATACACTGCTACAATACCAAAAAGACAATAAAATACTGCATAAACACAGACTTCACAGTTGTCAATGGTGAACTAAAAGCTAAACATGAAGCTATAAATTCCGTGGAACCTAATCCCAAAAGTACCCTAGCCATTTTCACTGACTCCAAGAACGGAATAAACGAAATCACAAACAAAAAATCACAGAAAAAATCAGAAAACCCCTAAATAACAGACAAAACTACCTGCTACTCTTATACTGGATACCCAAATCGGAAAAATTTCACAGTTTCGAATTGGTTGACAAAGCAGCTAACCTGGCCATAACGGAAGGTTCAGATGTCGACTCGTTTCTAGAACGGGATGACTATTAAAAAAAAAACGAATCCATTAACACAGAATGGCACGACTATTATCAAAGTGATAGCAAAAATCTAGCATACAGCCCCTGGCTACAAACGGACCTCATATTCAGAACATAACCATGGTTTCACTATTTCACCCCAAATAATAATACGCAAAAACAAATTAATAGAATTCTCCTCAACAGAGCCTATAATCACTTCTTCTTTGTAGCCCTACAGCCCCTTTCGAGCCTTCGCTTAGAGATAGTTAGAGTGTCTCATTGTCATGATTTGAATGTATCGGCACTCCACAAGGTGATATGATCATTATCACGCTTTGGCCGTGTGCCCGTCCACCAAGCTGCGATACGTTCTGATTTTTAAACCAGCACGTACCACGCCTGAACGGGCTTATAGTCCGTCCGAAGAACCACTCGAACTAAATCTCGTTGACGCCAACGAGACTTGAACCAGAGACCTTCGGCTTACGGGCTTAGTGCTCTACCCACTAAGCCACGCGGACTACAGCCTATAATCACAAGAGATTTAAAAAAAGCTGAAATAGTCGCATCCCATCACAGATGATCTTGAGCACAGAATTTTAAATTGTAAACACTTTGACACTCTAAGGAACAAGTATGAAATCTTTCAAAATAACGATCCTATATCGAAGTTTTTTAACGAAAATAATGAAAAAGCACTTACTCAATTAATAGCGTTTCTTAAAGAAGCAAACAAAGAACTTTCAAGCCTTGCGAATAATCCTCTCAATATCCAGAACTAACGTTTAATGTCCCAATAAAAGCACTCGATTATATAAACTACTAACTACTTCAGACTAATACTAATAAACTAACATAGTAACATCATACAGTCAATAAGGAATAACTATAAAAAGCACAATATTACCGTAAGTCCCCTTTGGACAAATATGGACATATCGATGGCTTGTGTGCTTGAGCCATAACTAATACGCACCTAACATAGGTTAGGAAGAGAGAAAAACTAAGTGATCAAAAGAAGTAATGTGAAAAATGTTAACGTTAAATGTTATGATCCTGCTAACTAATCGTTGAAATAATAATTTTGAATAATGTGCTACGGGTTTTTTTCTTTCATACTGCAGAGCAACAATTTTATTATAGAAGCACAAATAGTTAGTGGGAATTCTTCTTTGTTATATGTTGAAGAAATTTTTGTTATTTGCAAAAATTAAACTAAATATTTTTTGTCGACTGGTATATGAAGTTTAACGCGGATTATTATTGCAGAATGGTGGAGTCTATTTTACCAACTGTATCCCGTATGAATGTGTCAACTATAATTCATATTATGCATTCATTTTGTGCATATAAAGTTGTGAATGACAACGTTTTAAAACGTGAAGCCAGCTTGAATTATGAATCACAGGTATGAAAATAATATTTGCTTGAATTGTTTGTTGATTTATATTTGTTATATTGTCTTTAGAATGTATTTAGATGCTTGATAACTGAATGCTTATTTTACATTACCAAATGATTTTTTTACCCTAGATTGGTAATTCTAGAAAATGGAAAGAAATATTTTGATTAATCAATGCAGATGTGTCAAGAATCGAACATGGTAGAACGTAAACATCAGTAATGTTTCTAGAGAACCGAAATATTATATATTTTTGTACTCAAAAGTTTGATTTCAAATCAATATAATTAGGATGATGAAAGTTTGAAAAATGTGTAGTGTTGTATGATTTTTTCCTTTTTCTTTCTATTTAGTTCTGTTAAAAACTTCTTAGTTCAGCGTGCCTTGAAAGTATTTAAAAAACTGGCTTGTTAAATGGTCAATAAATTTTACAACACGCAAATGGTAGATGAAATTTAGAAAACCTCCGGCAAAGAAACACAAATATTATGTTTCTGGTAATTTAATCATCTATTGCCCGACAGCCTAGGCCGGGACTTGGCCTCCAGAATTCAATTCCTCCAATCATCACGGCTCTGCAACCTCGTTTACCAGTGGATCATTCCCAGCCAGGATCTGCTGTCAGCTTTTATCGGGTCTTCGTATCGAGTCCTTGATCTTCGAACTGGACGTCTACTTTGTGCTCTGCCCTTTAATGTTCTAGGGTAGCTGGTTTTCTTCTATTCTTTCTAAATGGCCCGTCTATTTTAATTTGCATAACCTTACGCAGGCACATACAGGTAGTTCTTTGTAACGTCGTTTCCACTCCGTTCCTTGTTTCATTGGCCGGTAAATTTTCCGAAGCGCTTGGCGTTCAAATACTTCCACTGCCTTTTCAGATTCGCTTGTCAGGGTCTATGTTTGACTTCCATATAACAACACAGGTTTGACTAGTGATTTGTAAATACGCTTGTCCACAATTCTGGGTCTTACAATGGGAAGTATGGAGGGATAGGCTTTATTTGTAGCGTTTATGTGGCGTCCAATCTCGTCCTTTTCGGCGTTTCTTCTGGTCTGGTTGGTTCCAAGGTATATAAAATTATCCATACTTTCAAGATTGTTGTCTCCTGCGGTCATGGCTTGTTTTCCTCGTTTGAATCATGAGTTTAGTTTTAGTTCACTAACTCGTAGGCAAATTACGAGTAGGTTTGCTTCAGATTCTAGGCTCAAAAATGCTCCTTTGGCATCTGAGGTTGAACGTGCCGTAATACTGACGTCATGAGCATATGCTACCAATTATGTGGACTTGAATATTAGTTTACGAGGTGTTTCAGCGAATGTCTTCTTGATGACGTGTTTCCCCGTAATGTTAAAGAACATTGGTGCAAAGTCTATCCCCTTGTTTTAAGCCTGATTCCTAAATGAAGCTGTCCGTTAGTTTATCGTTTACCTTGACCTGGGACTCTATGCTTAGCATCGTAATCTTGACCGCATAGACGAGTTTTTTTGGGACGCCAAAGAAGCATTATTTTGTACAGCGCATTTCTGTCGACACTGTCATATATTTGCTTGAAGTCTACAAAGAGTTGGTGCACATCCATGTTCTATTCCAGCACTTTTCGAGCACTTGCTTTGCTGAGAATATTTGGTCTATTGTAGACCGTCCACTTAGAAAGCTTCCCTGATATTCTGTAATATTTTCATAGTACGGCTTTAATTTTCTTTCTATGATTTTGGAGAGCACTTTATAAGGCGTACACAGTAGAGAAATGCCTCTATAATTTTCACACCTTAGTTAGTCCCTCTTCTTCTGTACAGAATATATTATACTTTTTCGCCAGTACTTTGCCAACTGCTTCTTTGACCATATTCTGCATGTAAGTCGATGCAGGCAGTTACTTAGATGAGGACGCCCACTCTGGCGCAGTTCTGCTGGTATTCCATCTATTCGAGGATCCTTATTTTTTCGGTGGTTCCGAATTGCTGCATGTATTTCGTCTCTGGTTGATGGTGAGACTGTGACCTCTTGCCCTGCTGCAGATACAGGTGGTTCTTCAAATAGTTCATACGACTTATCATTGTTACGTAGTATCCACTCTGTTCCTTGTTTTACTCAGCCGTAGATTTTCTGGAGCACTTTGCGCTCAAATACGTCCACTGCCTTTTCGCATTCGCGCTTCAGAGTCCATGTTTCTCTTCCATATAATAGGACCAGGCGCGCAAAAAACTTCATTATTCCAACTCTAACACTGACCACACCAACTACCGACTGCTTCGTAAAGAAGCCAAAAAACTGGTTAAGAACGCAATGCGATCTTATTATTATATGATTGAAACATCATTGCAATCTAATACTCCTAAGCCCTTTTGGACATACATACATTCTCTGTAAACAACTGTAATGATTTAAAAGTCTTAGTGCGATCGCGGAACCGACCTCTCATCGGTTCTAGAGTCTGAGTAGTGCCAACGGACGGTACCAACCGGTCAACCAATCCGTGCACCGTAACCCATTCACGCGGTGGCTGCTTGTCGGCCAGCTAGATCGGAGAGGATTTCGGTCGCGGGTCTCCGAATGGGTTACGCTCATTTACAATATTCAGCCACCTGTACACGCCTGTTTTCAAACGCGTTACAAAAACAAAACCATACGGAGAGGAAACCTATTCTACGTTACTCCGTATTTCTTCATTAACCAGTCAAAAGTGCAAAATCTAATTTTTACTTCGCGTTCCCGAATATCCGACGCGGTACCGAAAAGTATACTACGTTAACTCATCCCGACGAAAGCTACTCTAATAAAACGGCAAGACAACAAAGGTACCGCGTACCGCGCGCAACGCGAAACCGACTTCAGCGGATTTTTTTCCAAACCCTACCCTCGCGACGGCATACTTACCCTGCACCTCATTTCCCGCTGAAAAGCAGAACTACTGGAAAGGAAAGTCGTGTTTTTCGTTAGCAATTCATGTCATATAAATGTTTATTCATAAATATAAATATGATATTAAGAATTCTAAAGTAGTAATGTAGTTTATTTTAAATTTATGATTTTTATATACAACTGGTACTGATTTGGTTGCATTTATTTTATTTATGTAATACATTTAAGTTTAATTTTATTGAAGATTCTTATTGTGAGTGAAGTGATTTTTGTAAGGCGTAAAAAGATGAAAGCTCAAAATTTAAAATGTTTAATCAGAAAAAAAGAAACAATCGTTAAAGCATATTGAAATGTTCATAGTGACAATTGGAATTTAATTATTTATTAATTTTTATATAATTGCTTATTTTTTTTTCGAAATTATCAAAGAGCAGTTTGGCCGTTTAGATAGTCGAGAAGATTAAATTAATTATGTTGGATAGATTTTCAGACCTATTTTGCTTTCTACATTAATTAATCAGGCCGATTTGTTTCCAAAGTACAATAGGGTTGTGATCAGTATGTTTTCATTCAAATAATTACACGGTGCGGGAAGCAAATGGGAAGGATTTACTATACTAAATGGAAGGTATATTTCGGGAAGGTTCCTTGAAGTTAATATTTGAAGTTTCTTAGTTAATTAAATTTTATTAATTTACAACAAAGTGTAACTATTCATTTCAAATGTGTATTTATGATTCAAACGTTTGAATGATTTATTTTATAGTTTAATAAACTGAATACATTATGACAGACTGGAAAAGATATCACAAGGAGTGAAGGGTGCCAGGGGAAAGATTTAGTACATTAAATCATGATTTAAAATATTTACTGGGTATTTCATGGGTTATTGGTGTTTTACGTAATTGAATGTAAGAAATAAATAATTCACATATACCCATGACAAAATATTAAAAAAACTTTTCTTGCTTTGCACAATCAGTTACAACCTTTATAAATGCGAATCAACACTTCCTTAACTCATAAATAGATAAAAAAAATTTGATAAAAAATTTAATTAATTTTTCTTCTCCTGACTTTACTCGTTTGTTCAACTTTTAACGCAAAATTTTAAATGTTTGCGTTTCCTATTTCATTGTTTTTGTAAAAAGTACATTGATTTCGTATCGATAATCAAACAAAGTACAACAAAAAATAATTTCTTTCAACAAGGAGTTTAACTTAAACGAAAAGCTTAACCTAAATTTACTCTTAAATGCAAATAGCAACATTGTAAACTTCTAATGGGAAAAGTGTGAACTTTGATCGCTTTTCATAGTTTTCAAAAGATCTATTTTTTTTTTTTATAAATTTCATAAACTGGAATGATCTAAGAACAATTCTCTAACTACGAAAAACATGAATATGCCTCCTGACAGTTACATTGGTAACAAAGCAAATCCTAATGTTCTCGTTAGCAATTCAATTCTCACAATATCAAAACAATAGTTTGTAATAAGTCATATTCAGGAATTTGGAGTCTAATTTTTCTAAGTATTTTATAAAAATTAGTCTGGCTCTAAATTAAAATATAATTACGCTTCTAAATTTTCCTGCTAATGTTTATCCTATAAATAAGTTAAGCAATAAAATATAGGTCTTATAATTCAAAAGTTGTTCTACAGCATTTTATTCATTTAATCAAAAAATGTCCTTTTCTGTCGTCTTAGATACGTATAAAGTCGCACGAATGTGTTTAAGAACAATTTACTTAGTTTTTCTTTACTTAAAGGATTATGTAACAGTCGGAGGCACAAGCAGATAAATAAAAATTACTGACGACGCTCATTCAGAGAAATTAGCCGAGCGGAACACAGCTTTGTAAGTTTTACTGTTAATAAATGCGACAGAAATGTCATTAGTGCTCCTATTCCTCCCAAGATTATTTCGCTTATATAATCGCATATACTATGAAACGTCTCTTGTTGAAATTTATTTCAATTACTTTTATTAAATAACTTATTGTGCTTTCAATTCGGGATTTTGTGCTAAATGTGCTTTTGTTGTAATATTTTGCGAGAAAATTGGAATTCAGTTTCCTTGTAATGAATGACCTCTTTCAACCTTATTCTCACACAGATAAATGCACAATACAGCTTAGGCTTTATCTTAATAGATTGAAAGTAATTTTGAGGTTAGAGTAGAGGAAGGAGCACCAATTGACCACAAAGTGGGAAATCTATCGTATCGCTTACTTACTTCACTTCTTCCGTTTCCATAATTGTAATACGGGGCTCGGCTATTGATATTGGCAGCAGAGGATTCTCAAGGAGTTCATCTTTACCGATTTTTCTGCAATTTGTGCGCTTTTCCCGAGCATCCTCGTTTTCAGTGTTTTCGCCACCACTACTGTTCTGATTGGTTGGAATTGTATTTTCTTGATTTTCATTCACCGACGCTGATGAGTTTCCATCTGGCTTCTCGTTTCCAATCTCGTCAACATCTAATTTCACCGGGACATCCTCGTGGGTGGCGGCCACTGCTTCCACATACATCCAGCTTGCGACGATGGCGACTGTGGATGCATTTGGTTAGATTTGGTTATATGGATGTGGATGCATTTGGTTAGATTTGGTTATAGTTTGAATCGAACTGAACATCATACCTTGTGTCCGCATACAAATTTCCTGCTTCTGGAGTGGCTGCTTAACAAAATCGGCTGCGTAACTTAAGTTCACCGATTTTAGCAATATGCGTAAATAGCAACCGCGCGACTCACAACCACACTCTGCCGCCATGTGGCTGTCAATTTTTCCTTTTGACATCCCACGACAAAATTGACGTGGGATGTGCAACCGTCACAACCGACATGAGATGCCAAGCCACTTGGTGGCAAGGTGTGTTAGTGAGTCGCCAGCGGCGTCACAAGATTCATTACACAACATCCCATATTCCTAATATCTTCTCATGGCGTAATTGCCAAGCTTCTGATGGGCAAGCTATCTGTGACCTTTTCGCTCAATTTTTTTCCTCCACATTTAAGCTTTCGAACCCCACTATGTACTCATCGTGTCCTTCTCCTTCCCATATTATGAATCTTATCGTGACCTCTCCATCAGAAATTGAAAATGTACTGCTTACCTTTGACATTAATGGTGGTCCGGGCCCTGATGGAATACCAAATCTGTTCGTTAAGTCATTATCTTCTCCATTATCTACCCCACTATCAATTATTTTCAATATTAGCCTTTTTTCTTCCTGCTTCCCTGACGTCTGGAAGCATGCTAACATCTTTCCGATCCATAAGTCCGGAGATCGAAGTGAAATCTCTAACTATCGTCCAATTTCTTTGCTGTCTTGTTTTGGCAAGCTCCTTGAGAGAATTGTGCATAACAGAATGTACGATGATATCAGTATCCTGTTTGCAAATTAAAGATCGTTCGACGGTAACTAATTTGTTAGAACTTACGAATACCATCTCTCTTGTTTTCGACAAGAGTCAACAAGTCGATGTCATATACACCGATTTTGCTCAAGCCTTTGACAGTGTTGATCATAGCCTTTTGGCTAACAAACTCCGATCTTTCCGCGTTTCCGACTCTGTCCTCTCTTGGATCTTATCCTTCTTATCCCATCGCTCCTGCCCCGTTACATGGAATAATTTTTTTTCTTCGGGCTTATTTAGCACAAAATCTGGTGTTCCTCAAGGATCAATTTTAGGCCCTTTGCTATTCAACATTTTCATCAATGATCTTCCCCAATGCCTGTCCTCTAATTGTCTTCTTTACGCTGATGATTCAAAAATTCATCGCCCCATTAACTCCAGCAAAGACTGCTTATACCTCCAAAATGATCTTGACTATCTCCAAAATTGGTGTCAAGGTAATTTACTTCCTCTTAACATTTCTAAATGTTGTCACATGAGATTCACCAACAAAATTCATCCAGTTTTATATGAATACCAGATTGATTGATCGGTGCTCGCACTTGTGGACAAATTTAAAGATTTGGGAGTAGTATTTGACCCAGGTTTGAAATTTAACATCCATGTTTCATCCATAACCACAAGAGCTTCACGTGTCGCTGGTTTTATTTTACGATCCTCTTGCAAGTCTTTTAGTATTTCAACCAGCGTCCATCTATTTGTACTTCTAACCCAGGTATAGTCTCCTCACTATACCAATCTATCGGATGCTGTTGAAACTGTACAGCGTAAATTCGCACGATCTCTATTCTACAAATATAACCTCACTTACTGCTCCTACGTTGAGCGCTTACAGATCCTAAACATTCCATCACTCAAAAATAGGAGAGAATTTCTTGACCTGTGCTGCTTATTTAAATTATATCACGGTATTCTTTCATCCAACCTTCGTGAAAAGCTTTATATACGTCCCACCTCAAGAACGCGTTCAACTGACATATTCTTTGTGCCCTTTGCTCGTACCGATATTTATTTTTATTCATTTTTTGTACGCGTATCACGTCGTTACAATGAGCTCCAGCTGGGTCCTCTGCCACATTCCTTAAACGCTTTTAAAAGCATATTACATAATATTCTGCTTAGCTTCCAATAGTTTATCCGTATTTTATATTCTTGTTATTTTTTTTTTTCTTAATATAACTTTGTTTATTCGCATGTATAGTATTATATTTCATTACCTATTTTGTAATTGGGTTCACGGATCTGTAAAGTAGTGTAAATAAATAAATAATAGCACAGGTCTGACTAGTGTTTTATAAATACGGAGCTTGTTTTTCCTGTGCACAACTCTGGACTTTAGGATGGAAAGTACGGAATAATAGGCTTTATTTGCGGCGTTTATGCGGCGTCCGGTCTCTTCCTTTTCAGCACCTCTTCTATTCAGGATGGCTCCAAGGGCTGTAAGGGGAATGCTGGCTGACAGGAATACTCTTGGAAGCTAGCATTCTTTGGGGAGTTACGCCCCCACGTACCCGAGGAAATTCCCGCAGGAGGAATGCCGGCCGACAAGAGCACTCTTGGAGGCTAGCATTCTTTGAGGAGCGCCGCCCCACGGACCCGAGGAGATGGGGGCGCCGTGAGGCTCCCTTCTGGGATGACAGGTAACGACCATGACTTGATCTGGACTACGCTTTGGACAATGAACTGGAATTGATGCTTTGGGCTGGCGGATATGATGGGTTGAACCTAGCTGCTTTGCACGGTAGCGTCGAGGTGACACTCGTGTGTGAACCTTGGTAGGCCTCGGAGTACGTTCGAAGTTCGCACCATTGGGTTGGTGGTGTAGGTTCGGTTGAAACGGACTCCCGATTAGCGCTGGTCTGGCTCTGAGCACTTGTCCATGGGACCAAAAAGGTGACTACACACACGAACGGAGATAGCGGGTCCGAGGGGGGACCCAACAAAACTGGAGCAACCGAAATCAAAAAAAGAAAGAAAAAAAATAATAACAACGATGACGCAACAACGGGCTGCCGCCACGATGTTAACAGCACATCGAGATTGGTACTAACGATGACAAAAACGACAATTAATACAATGACAGTGAAAACAGACAAAAAACGGAGATTAACAGGTAGTCTGATCCGAACTGAGATTCCTGCGGTGTTCGGCCGCAGCAAAAAAATAATGCGAACGCCAGAGCGTCCTATGAAGGACAAGCGGGAAACACTGCAGGACGTGCCAAATGCTCGAGTGGTGGAGGAAAATATAAAGAAATTCGAGAATGCGATGGCCACAGCTGCGACCGCTACCGAAGCGATTGAAGCAAGGGTCGTAAATCCCGAAATAATAAAGAACCATCCTGTAGTCAACGAGGAGATTACGGCAGGAAAAGAAACAAATGACCAGGCAAATAAAACGACGATGTGTGATTTTATCGTCAATGTTGAAAAGGTGGCGGAAGTACTGTGTTCGGAAACAGAATTCGATAACCTCTCCCAAGGACGATGGCCGCAAAGTACAATTGCTGCCCAGCGACATGAAGTAGAAAGGCTATTCCGAAAAGCGGGAGTTGTTTTAAAAAGAATACAATCTGCATGCGACTCGCGAAAAATCAGCAAAGCAGTAAAGATTGGACTCTTTGAACTAGAAGAGCTCCTAGACCGCATAGGGCATTATCGGAGGAGCTGGTTAAAGGCCGAAGAGGACCAGAAGGCCGAAGAAGAGCAAAAGGCTAAAGAAGCGCTGGGGGCGAAATCTAAAGGGCACGTGCAGATAGCTCCACAACCATAAATCAATAAAAAATGGCGTCTAGCCGAATCGAAGGAGATCGGGATAAAAGAAGGAAGCAAGAGGCACTTGATGGGCGCGGAATACCAGATCAGGGGTTCTAGACAGTGCTTACAAAATGAGCGAAGAAAGCCGTAAAGAAACACCTTCCAAAGGTGCTAGAAAGTAAAGTTCGCACGGACGCCCAACAAGAAAAAAGACCTGATGCAAAACAGGAGAGGCAGAAGCCTCGACGAAGACCCCGGCAGCAGGCACAGCTCATGAAACCCCAAGATGGTCGATCCTCAGCGGAATTGCTGCGGGACATCAGGGGAAACGTAAGGCCCGAAGACACCAACACTGCCATTAAAGTAGTACGACCAACGCGGTCGGGCCACATACTGGTCGAATTTGGAGCGAAGGCCAAGAATAGGGAAGCATTCTGCGCCGCAGTAAAGAAAGTCTTCGGCAAAAGCGCAGCTACAATATATCCTCGCTCGAGCCGATGGCAACGATCGAAATAAGAGATATCGACTGCGTCACAGATCTGCCCGAGGTAGAAGAGGCCATTAAAAAGGAGTTCCCTAGCGTGGGCATGATCAAAGCGAGGCTGACACCAGAAAAGAGAGCAACACCATGATAAAAGTTCAGCATCATGGTATCCTGATAAAACTGGTATTGCCGCCATCTGGGCTCGAAATAGTGAATTCCAGGCGGAGAGCTGTGGACGTGGGGATTGTTTTGAGTGGGTTCGGTGCTCTGGGACCACCTTCTTTAGTGTGTACCTAACGCCGAACAAATCGATAAGAAAAAGTATTGAACAACAAAAAGGTGATGAAAAAAAAGAATTTTTTTTTTTTCTATAAATGAGTACCAAGTACCAAGTGCCAGTGTACTGGTGGTCAACTGAAATCGCTGCAAAACGAAGGGAGTGTCACAAGCTTCGGCGTGAGGCTCAACCAGCACGGAACCGTGACGAGGCATGCAACCGGTTAGCAGCATATAAGTCGGCCAGGAAATGCCTTCGCAAATTGATCAACAACAGCAAGGCCCGCTGCTGGCAAGATCTAGTGGACAATGTGAACAAGGATCCGTGGGGCCTTGGCTACAAGCTAGTTATGCGGAAGCTTGGTGCCCTACGGAAACCTTGCATACATGATGCGGGAAAGATTATTCTCCTTCACGGCGGTCACGTCGCGACGCCCAAGAGAAGATAGGATAGAAAAGTTCCCGTGGCGGTAGTCGTCGTGTCCGCATAGATTGTCATTTTGCACGCCTTAAAAACCACAAGTGCGTATATGTTTTCGACCAATAGCGTGACTGTGCGGTATAGTAGGTGGCGGTATTACGTACGTCGTTCGACCTTCCTAATTTATTTTCCATATTTTTTCTCGTACCGCAACGTCCTAACAACGAATATAAAAAAATCGACAGTATTTCTGTTTACTACTAAATATCAATTACACATGTATAACGGGTAGATTTGCTGTTGGAATTGTAAATTATCACTCTCGAGTACAAAAGTGAATTTATTGTGATTCGGGACGAGAATTTTAAAACTTTAAGAGAGTATGGGTTGGTTGTTTAAAGAAGAGAGTATAAATAAATAAAGCAAGTGAATATGATAATAGTGCAAAAGAAAAATCGATTAGCTTTTGTGCAAAACTGGTACTGCGGTTTATCTGCTTTGCATAGGTGCATTCCAAGTGTTGAATAGCATTAAAACCAATTGGAATATCTCTTTTAATAAAACCCGTTGAGTGGCCGGAAAGTCGTCGGAATATATGGGATTGAAAAGTTTGGTTGACGTCCCGTGTGTGCGTGTGTGTCGTCGCCCTTAAGAAAACATCGACCCGTAACTCGCATTGAATATAGTAGGAAATGTTTCATTGGAGAAGCAATGTAAAAATGAAATGATAAAATATAAACTGCTAGTGCTCATTTTTAGTACATTTTATTTTTTTAGTACATTTTATATATTAACTAGTATTAAATTAAAAACCAGCGACTAGGAATCCGGAATTTAACATAAACGAAATATGTCGAACGTGTCTCATTAAGAGTGCAACATTAGTGTCGATTTTTCGATAACAATTCTCCATTAAATTTCACCGCTTAGGTTGTTGACGTCTTAACAAATTTTTGTAAAGTGTCGCTCACTCCCGACGACAAATTGCTCAGCAATGTTTGTCCGCCCTGCGCAGAAGAAATTAAAAAGGTCATATGCATCCAAAATTAAGTGTGATCGCTCAACAGAAGGAATTTGCAAGTCAACTGAAAAGTTGCCAAAATCACCTTTCTCGATTTCAGTAACTTCCCCTACATCGTCATGGAGCGCTCGTGAGGATGTTGGTAAGTACCCTTTTATTTGCTTATTAATTAATTTTTTTAATTATAAAATGCGTATAACTTAATTTTTTTATTATAAAATGCTTATTAATTTTTTTTTTTACTATAAAATACTTATTAATTAATATTTTTATTATAAAATCCTTATTAATCAATTTTTTTATTATAAAATGCGTATTAATTTTAATATTTTATCTTAATCTTGAAATTTTTATTGTTCCAATGGGTTTGAAAGGAAAAATTTAAAACAGAAGAATTGAAAAAAAAAAATAAAAATGAAAAAGTAAAGATTTGTATAGAGTATTGAGCTTTAAATGGATATATTCTATTATATCTACTTTATACATGGATATGGTTGGTAGACGTAAAGAAAAAATAAGGTTTTGAAGGACCCGCAACGATGGCAGGCTACTCCAAAATGGGCTAGCCATCGGGCGCGCTCTTCCTTTCTTTTTGCTTACCAGGGGCTCTTGCCAGGTAGAGTGGCCTTCCGCTCACGTGCCCTTTTATGATATAGGGTTATGTGATTCCATTGCAAATACATGACCACGTCTACGTTAGAATCTTGATCCGGTTGGGAGGATACAAGGGGACACCGCTTCCATTTGGATGCGCCACTCTTATTTGTGGGCCATAAGTAACATCGGTAAGGACGAGGTCTCTGTAAGTACGTCCGTTTTTGCCCGGCCCAATTTGGTCTTCTAACAAGCATTTCAACCCTTTGTAGGTTACCTCGGCCTCGACACCAGTCGATCGGCATTTTTACATGGTTTAATTCGTGAATGCGAAATTTTTTGCAGTGGGTCCTTGTGCTAGGGGGAAAGAACCGGCCCCACGACACCGCAACGCTAGCTTGCCAGCGCATTCACGCGTCCCCAGACAAGGCCAATCTCAGCGGATCTCAACATCCTCTTTCGCCGAGGCAGCAGACCATCGCTGCAGTCCTTTACGGACATTTTTCTAAACCTACTTCACTACAGTTTAGTGGGTAGTCCAGTCGCCTTCTTGCGAGTATGGGAGTCCCACACTCTGTGCATAAATGGCATTCACCTCCCAAACACAAAAAAGTTAGATACAATTATCCACACTTCCAAGGTTATAGCCGCCTACGGTTAGGTTTTATCGAACTGGGGTTTTCTTCCTCGTTTGAGCTATGAATTTATTTTTAGTTTCATTAACTCGTAGGCCAATTAGTTTTGCTTCAGGTTCTAGACTCAGATATACTCCTATGACATTTAAGATTGAACGTGCCATAATATTGAAGTCATCAGCCCCCAGTCGTTTAAATATTGCGATAGTCGTTGCCGTTGCCCAATCTGATCCGAGACAGTTGTCCTGGTGCCATGACAATTAAATAATTACTAACTGGGGCGTTATCAGCGCTTCAACTTAGTCGAGTTTTTGGCCCGCGAGTGGTATTTTATTTCCCACATACTTGCCGGCTAGCCGATTAGCCACCTGGAGACGCGCCCGATGGGGGACCGAAAGTACCACACGGATTTCTGGCAGTATATTTACTAGAATTTTTTTTTTTTTAAGCACTGCAGCCCCTCTTGGGCCTTCGCTTAGAGATAGTTAGAGTATCTCATTTTCATGACCGTATTGATTTTTTCGGAAGTTGGTTTGGTCAGTACCATGCCCCCGGTGTGTCTGCTCAGCTATGATATGATCTGATTAAATCAGTACATATCACCACTGAGCGAACACTCATAGTCTGTCCGAAAAAACCTTGGACCTTCGGCTTATGCGTCTCATGCTCTAACCACTAGACCACACAGACTACTACACTACTACTTCTTCTTCTTCTTCTTCGAAGCCCTACAGTCCCTTTCGGGCCTTCGCTTAGAGATAGTTAAGGTATCTCATTTTCATGATCCAATGTATCGGCACTCCACAAGGTGATATGATCATTATTACACTTTGGCCATGAATTTGTCCTCCCAGCTGCCATACGTTCTAATTTTAAACCAGCGCGTATCATAACTGAACAGGCTACGCTACTACTAGAAAATAGTTTATCAATAAATTCTAGCTTTGAAGTACCATGATCTGGTTCCCGTCTAGATTTTCGAATGTTGAGCCATCATTTAAGCGGCCATGATATACCGGTCATGAAATGTTTTTGAATGTAGACAGCAAGCCCAGCACAAAAGAAATGATTGGTTCGATGATGAGTGGCAGAATGCTTTAGACACAAAGAATCAGAAATTCATGCAATATTTAGGAAGGAAAACATTATGAGAATCCCAGAAGAGTAGCGAATAAGATCATTAGAACTAAAAAATGAAAATACTATGGCGACCAATTGAGAAGCATCGATGTAAGTCTAGCGAGCAATAACACAAGACAAGCATAAAAAGTTGTGAAAAGCCTGAAACGAGGTTACCAGCCCAGGGCCGTGCTCTGCCGTGATGACATCGGCAAAATCATCGCTCATGAAAACAGGATTAAGGAAAGATGGGTATCATATTTCAAGAACCTCCTTAATCGTCCGCATAGCTCCAGCACATTGGAGCCTATAGATATTCCCGAAGAACTTCCATTGGCCCCACCAACTCTGGATGAAGCCTGTTCCACCATCAAGGCCCAAAAGAATAATAAAGCGCCGGGCACCGATGAGATTCCAGTGGAGATCATTAAATATGGTGGCAACGGTGTTCAGAAATACATTTGAAAACAAGAACATATGCCGAATGAGCGGAGCCAATCAATTATATTCCCTATCCGCAAAAAGGTGACAAGCTACAGTGCGAACATTATAGAGGCATATCGCTACTTTGGACGCCGCCGCGTGCAAAATATTTCAAAAGATCATAGAAAATAAAATTTGATCATATGCCAACAGTATTATTGGGGATTATCATGGTGGCTTTAGAGCAGGTAGATCGACGATAGACTAATTGTTTGCAATCAAGCAGGTACTTGAAAAATGCTGGGAGCTCAACAAATTTTCGTTGACTTTAAGCAAGCATGCGACAGTATTGATCGTAATACACTGTACTAAATAATGCTTTGCTTTGGTATCCCAGCCGAATTGGTCCATCTTACGAAAATGACAATGACGTCGATGACCGACCTCCCAAGTCCTCATCAATAACCAACTCACCGAGCTCTTTGACACAAACATCGGACTAAAGCAGTTAGATTAGCTGACCCCATTGTTATTCAATTTCACTCTGGAATATGTCATAAGAAAGCTACTGTCGATACAAGAGGTACGTTATTATACAAGCCGAGCCAAATGGTAGCCTATGCTGGTGACATTAACAATTTGTCACAGCCGTTCACAACCGCTAAAGAAGTTTCCTGAAACTCGATAGCAAAGCAAAACTAGTAGGGCTACAAATCAATGAGAATAAAACAAAGCTCATGACGCAGTCGAGGAAAAATACCTCAAATATCCAAAATATAACACTTGGCGGATACAGGCTCGAAAATTTGGACGAGTTTGTATATTTAGGCACCAATATAAAGAGAACCGCTAATGAAAGGGACGAAATACGCCGACCAATAAAGCTGGCGAATAAAGTATTTTATTTAGTTTTGACGATCTTGAAGACTAGCTGCATACACAGGAAAACATAGCTCGAAGTATACAAATCTGTGATAAGACCTGTGTGATGCTATGGGTGTGAAACATGGACCCTAACCGAAGTATCCGCAAACATATTGATCGCCTGCGAAAGGCGGGTCTTGAGGCGAATAATCGGAGCGAAGCTAGACGGGAACCAATGGCGAATTCGATACAACTATGAGCTGTATGAAATTTTTGATGAGCCGAAGGTCTCAATGATTGTAAGACTGCGGACGCTAAAATGGATTGACCTCTTGAAGTGCATGGACGAACAATGGATACCCAAAAATGTGTTCGTTGGGAGAACCGAAGGCCGGAGGCCAGTGAGGAAACCCTGGAAACTCTGGTGTGACTCGGTCGACGAAGACAGTTCATCGCTGCTCGAATTTCAAAATCGGAGGACGTGGTCAATGGACCGAGACAGTTGGAGGTGCTATTTGCAGGAAGCGAAGGTACGAGAGGGACTGTAGTGCGATGAAGAAGAAGATATGAAGTTCTAAATTTTTGACTTTCTTATCATCCGATTTTCACTACCTGCTTTAGTAGTCTTTAATTTTTAAGGTCATTAAAATCCGCTGAGAAATATGGAGGGCGATAAAAATCTGGAAAAGTTGCTCATAACAACCATCATTTGAAACCTACCCCTAGATGATTACCAAAATGATATGATTATTCGATCTCTACCGAAGTATTTTTTGTTGTTTCAGACGGATATACTTTGGCTTTTTTATTGTGGGCTTCATTATACAATTCAATAAACCTATATACTCGTACTTTGATCAGAACAGAAATCACCGCTTTTCGTCTAAAAGTCTGTGTTCACTCATCAACAAAGGGGATACCCCGAAGGATAACTTTTCAAGCGCAATTTTTTAACGTTGTCTTGCATTTGTAATTTTTTGAATTTTATTTGAGCGAGTGTTAAGTAAGATATTATACAATTTTTATAGTGGAAAAACGTGTTTTTTTTGCAATGACAAATAAAAGAAAAGAAATTGATGTGAACGAAAGGAAAATCATTGGGAACTTATGAAAGGAGTAAAAAAACTTTAAAAATATAAGAAAGGTCATTGGAAGACAATATTCGTCAATGCAAAGAGTTGTAAACAATTTCAAATTGACAAAAGAACTCTCCTCGAAACCCCATTCTGGTCGTCCATCAAAGCTGTCCCTGAGATAAAAAGGAAATATTTTAACAATAATAAAAAATCCACGACTGACTGCAAGGGAAATAGTAGCAGAAATTAAGTAAAAGTTCTGGAAATAAATTTGTCCTGAAACCATCAGGAACATTCTTAAAAAGGCTGAGTACCATGGATGAGTCGCACGGCGAAAACCATTCATTTCTCCGATTAATCGGGAAAAGCGTGTTGCCTTTGCTAAGGAGTACTTAAACCAACCTCAAGAGTTTTGGAATCATGTGCTTTTTCTCGGACAAGAGCAAATTCTGCATTTTCGGTATAAAAGGGCGACAAATAGTCTGGAGAAAATCAGGACCAACACTACAAAAAGAACATTTGCTATCCAGTGTAGAACATAGTGGTGGTTAGGATGCATGGCGGCTGCTGGCGTTGGTTACCTAGAGTTCATTGACAATGAATAAATTCGGTTACCTTAACATTTTGAAAAACAATTTGGAGTAAAGTGCGCGAAACCTCGGCTTGGGTAATTATTATCAGTTTCAGCAAGATAATGACCCAAAGCATACATCCGAAATTATGAGGCTCTGGCTACACGATACCCCAAAACTGCTACATACGAAACCGCAATCTCCAGACCTTAATCCCATTGAGCATTTATGGGACTCGCTTGAGAGAAGAATTCGACAACATACGATAACGAGCAAAAAAATGCTCAAAATGTTCTTAGAGAAGAGTCGGGGAAAACATCACCAGAAGAGATGGCCAAGCTCATCAATTCGATTCCTAAAAGATTTCAAGAGGTCATAAAGAATCGAATATATCCTACAAGTTATTGATTGGCTTCAGAACTGTAATTATTAGTCATTTCGGTTTTGTATGTTTCCCGCGAAAATGACAGTTATCTCAAAAATCGCTCGAAGTAAATTAATGAAAGTCTGGGTGCCTAGTGATAAACAAACTGTTCATCGATAGGGGAAACAAAATCTAGAAAATGTTAGATAAGTTTCGTTTTGTGAATGGGCATCAGGTGAACGCAGACTTTTTCTGCCTAGTATATATATGTATATATATATATATATATATATATATATATATATATATATATACATATATATAGACATATATCTAGATATAGACGATATCATCTTTCGACAAGTTTATACAGGAATATTTTACCAAACTTCTTCCATAATTGGTTCTTGTTTTCGCAGACTATCTTTGAAACTTCTCGTTTAAGTTTACTCCAGAGATTCTCTATAGGATTGAGGTCTGGGGATTGACTTGGCCCATCAAAGACGTCCACATTATGTAGTGAAATAGGTAGATATAAATGTCCGTGAAGAACTGCAGCGATGGTCTGCTGCCTCTGTGCAAGAGGATGGTAGTATCCGCCGAGATTTGGCCTTGTGTAGGAATGCGTGAATGCGCTGGCAGGCTAGCGTTGCAGTGTCGTGAGGCGTGTTCTTTTCTCCAGCACAAGACCCACTACAAAAACATTTTTTCGCATCCACGAATTTGGAAAAGGTTCTGTCATTATCGGCCGGAGTCGAGAAAGGAGGTAACCTGCTAAGGACTATGAACTCGCTGGTTCAGAGGACAAATAGGGCCTTGAGAAAACGGACGGACTTAGAGGGACTTCGTCGTTACTGACGATCCTTATGGCCCACAAATAAGAGTGAGGCATCCAGGTGGAAGCGGTGTGCCCCCTCGCAAGATCCAAATGTAGACGTGGCCATATATTTCGAGTGGAAAACGCATACAAACATAATTTTCATGAATTTTTCCATCAACTGATGGAATTACATAACTCTATACCATAAAAGAACACGTGAGCGGAAGGCCACTCTACCCGGCAAGAGCCCCTATAAAAGAAAGGAAGGAAAGAGCGCGCCCGATGGCTAGCTCATTTCAGTGGAAGAGCCTGTCATCATTGCGTGTCCTGTAGCCGGTCAGGTTATGAGAAAGGAAAGACCGAAGGTATCTGTTTAACAATTCGTTATATTCATACTAACGACAAGTTACAAATTTCTACTAAATAGACGAAAATTTATTTCCACATGAAGTTTAAATATATAATTGAACCGACTACTTTTGATAAAAGAATAACCCACCCTCTTCGCAAAACTATGTTAACTTTACGGAAGGGCTAATTACATTAAATTTAAATATATATTTGAATTGACTATTTTTGAAAGAAAAACAACAAAAACTCGATTGAGTATGGGCCCATAAACAATTTACTTTGTCTGTATTTTACGAAAAAATCTAAGATTGTGGACGTAAGTAGTGAATAACTTGGAAACCTTAAAAACATCGATTAACAAGGAATTGAGCCGAGACTTACTCTGAAGCGGCCAAACTAGTATTATTGTTCGTAGAACTCTGCTTTATTGTTCATAGATTTTTTTTGGGCAGTCCGGAACTACAGTCAACAACACTTACTTTTTCGGTGGAAGTTATGATAAGCCGTTGTATCGAAGGCCATATTGGATAGTACCACCATGTACTCTAGCAATGCAAAAACGCTATACATGCCAGGTTCGCAATATTTGTTATGCCGAATGAAGCAATAGCCGGCACCTGTTGCTTTCGCGACCACTGAACAAGCTATT
>OZ017740.1:241459903-241507403 GCA_963969285.1 Odontomyia ornata | reverse complement strand
ACTGAGCGAAAAATGAGCCTCATCACTAAAGAAAATTTTGTTCGAAAAATCGTTATCAATGGCTCGTTGTTCAATCACCCAATTCGTATACATTCTGCGAGTGAGTTGGATTTTGTATGGATGGAGATGCAAATCCAAATGCAAAATCCGCCACAATGAGCCGTAAGACAAGCCCAAATGTTGAGCACGTCGAGGAATCGACAAATTCGGGTTTTTCTCCACACTTTGAGCAACGACAGCGATCACTGTGCTCGAAATTGTTTGCTGTGTAGGTTGATTATGTCGACCGTAATCGGCTCGTAAAGCCCTAAATTTTTATAATAAAATTTAATAATTTTAACGCGGTTTTCGACTGTTAAACGATCTAGATTTCTAAATGGCAAACCTTCGACTAAAAAAAACATGCTTTGGATGACATTTAATTCTGACAGAGGTCAAATGGCAGGGTTATACTTTCCTACTATGAAATGGATAACCCTGTATTATTTCACATTTCAAGTTATGTCATATTTATAAACTGAATTCAGTTTAAATAAGGATAAAGTATACAAAAATATTAAACATTCTTCACTTTAACTTTTTATTAATTTATTTTTACTGTATCTGAGGTTCTTTTTTATGGTTTTTGACCAAAAATGACAGGAAGACAGTAACGAAATAAGTAATTCTATCATTTTAGTCATATGTGGACGTGAACAAGTTGTAGAAAAAAAAATTAATTTACAAAAAACAGTCTATTTATGTTGGAAGAAACGGTGAATTGTCAGTTGCTTAAAATTAGTTTGCTTCCATTTGAACTCCAATTCCTCAAAACGACTTTGTAAATTAGTCAGCTGTTGAACTGATACAAAATTGTTTCTGGCAAATTGTTTCAAACGGGCAATCAGTTGCAGTACCTCAGCATGTGAATTTGTAGGATCAGCTATTTTTAAGTTCAGCTCTTCCTCAGAATCACTTACAAAAATCTCAGTTTCGTTCAGATTTTCAAAATCAATTCCAAGCTCTTCGTCTCCACAATATTTACAATAACAATTTTGAAAAAATCGTCAACAGTTTGTTCATTCAACTCTACCATTGAGCTTAGACTTACTAATGTCGATAATGGTAGATCGTCCTCAGCATCAAACTCTTCAGTTTCAAGTCCAGAGTTTGTAAATCCGGCTTTATGGAAACAATTTCTAACAGTTTCCACCTTTACGTTATCCCAAGAAGATTTTATGAAACATAAGGCGTCAAGTACGTTTATGGTTTTTGACACTTCAGATGCTGACTAAGCTGAATCCATTTTTGATATCACGGGCTTTAAAATTAAGCTTCTGTAATTTACTTTAAAGTTTTGAATAATGCCTTGATCGGCATACTGCGGTCGTATTAGCAAGCAAAAAAACAATGTTAACATTCTTTAAAATTAAACCTCTAGGATGAGAGGCAGCATTATTTAAAAATAAAAGAATTTTTCTTTGCTGACATATCATGTTGTTATCTTTGCTGTAACCACTCAGTCATTATATCACGGGTCATCCCTGCTTTTTTGTTGGATTTCCAAACAGCTGGCAATTCTTTGATTGGAATATTCTTAAAAGCTTGAGGACATGCCGCTTTACCAATGACTAACAAAATTCCTTTTTCTCCAGACATGCTTACACAAAACAAAACAGTTAGCCTCTCCTTGGATAGCTTACCACCAGGGCATTTCTCGGATTTGAATGCCAAAGTTTCGTCAGGCATTGCTCGAAAAAAGGCCGCTTTCATCTGCGTTGTAAACATCCTCCGCCTTCGAGTACAGCCACGTAGTAAAGAAGAAAGTTTTTCCTTGAACTGATTAACATCCACTGGAATCAATTCTGAAGCTTCGCCAGATATACACTTAAACTAACATTGTGTCGTTTGCGCCATTTGTGTAACCAGCCATCTGAATGCCGAAAACCCAGAATATCCAACTTCTTCGGCAATTTCTTTTGCCTTTGCTTTTAAGATCGGCCCGGATATAGGAATCCCCTTGCTTCTCGCCTTTGCAAACCAATAAATGCACAATTTGTCAACCTGGAAGCCTTGTGGGGTAAGACATATCTTCTTTTGATGAATATTGATTCCAGAACACCATTTGGCTTTGATGAAGTTGTTGCACACTACCAGTACACCCTATGTATACTGGCATGCGCTGGGAGCTTGATTTGATGTGTATCCTATATACACATCAAGGCTCCCGGGGAGAGAGAGATATTCCTGATGATACTTATCTGCTACTTTATACTCGCCAACTAGATCAGTAAAAGAGTGTTTTTGTTTAATGATTTAAGTTTTATTTTATTCTTTGTTTGGTTATATAATAACACGTTCAGTTGACTATATTAATATTAATAACATATTTTCACCTAGTTCGAGAGAAATTTTCCAGTCTTTGGAAGTTATTAATTGGTCAACTGATTACGATGGACTGTCTGAGCTTGGTGCCTGGCTATGCGAGGTTCCTCTGAACTGTTCGATTTCTCTCTTAAAATCTTCTGTGTGCTGCCGAAACTTACTGATGAGCTCCAATCGTCGAGTATGGATATCCTCTACAGTGTTGGTCAGGGTCTGATATGACGTCAGTTCTTGGGAATCTCGCAGAACCTGGGCTGTGGTTACTTGGTTAGTAGCCTCTGACGATTCAGACTTACTTCTTTGCGTTTTAAGTATTCTTCCGCTCCGTAAAATGACTCCGCTGGGTTTACTTGCAGGCGTAGAATGGTGAAGAATGTCCTCCGCGCTGAAGGGTTTGTCGGTCATGAGTTAATCCTGGAGTTTTAACACTTTTTTATTATTCGACCCGCGGGTTTCTGTCGTTTTCACTGAATGTTTTTTTTTTTGTGTTCTAAATGTTCACTTTCCACTCGAAATTTTTCACTATATTATAAAGTTCACTTTCTGCTTGTTTACTTGTCTCGCTTATTTTGAGGTTTATATCTCCGTACCACTGTAAGTTAAATTTTTATTAGTACGTGAATTGGAGATAGTGTGATTCTACACTGGGTCAACTGAGGAGTGAAGTGTATTTGGCAGCAAAAAAAAACAAAATAGATATTCCAGGCAATGGATGCTTCCAACCTCGTTCCCAGGTACCAAAAGTTTGGTTCAGATATCGGCTGATGTTCCCATCAATTAGAATGCTATACAGTCTCTGACCGTAATCTCAGCAGAACTGATATCCTACCGGCTGCGCCAAATTGTTGCACACTACCAGTATACCCTATGTATACTGGCATGCGCTGGGAGCTTGATTTGATGTGTATCCTATATACACATCAAGGCTCCCGGGGAGAGAGAGATATTCCTGATGATACTTATCTGCTACTTTATACTCGCCAACTAGATCAGTAAAAGAGTGTTTTTGTTTAATGATTTAAGTTTTATTTCATTCTTTGTTTGGTTATATAATAACACGTTCAGTTGACTATATTAATATTAAAAACATATTTTCTATTGAATTCTTTCAATAATTAATTTATTGCGGAGACGTATAAAGTTCGAGCATTAATGGAGCTTGTAAAATTTTTGCGATATAAATTTACTTTGATTATTTTTGTTATTTGAAGGAAATGTATGATATTGCTTGATATCATATTTGAAACACCAATCAATTAAAGCTTTAACTGTTGCTCGGGCTGACGCCTTGAGCACGCAGTCATATTAACGAATCGATTGATTATAATCCAACTGCTAGCCCCGGGCACAAAGCCTTGGGACGCTAATACTCGGGCTGATGCCTTGAGTACGCAGTCAGATTGATAAATCAATCAATTACTAGTTCAACTGCAGGCCCCGGGCATAACTGCCTTGGGGCGCTGATACTCGGGCTGATGCCTTGAGTACGCAGTTGAACGTATCCTAAATTCACTTATCCCGGGCTAAGTGCCTTGGGATAGAATAAGCTCGGGCGCACGCCTTGAGCCAGTGAATGGAGAAATACTTCTCGATTTTCTTTTGTCTTTAATTTTCTTTTATACTATAATTATGCTGACTTTATTGCTTACCAACTAAAATAATGAAGAAAATTTACCATTTAAAAAATATCAAAGTTCAACAACAAAACAGTTTAACGTATTTAGTGCCATCTCTCTGTGACTGGTGCAACCACAAAGCTAAAGCTTTCATTCGATTTGCAATGCATGTAACCAATTCGTTCCGCTGGGCGGTACGTTCGATTGCGAAGTCTTGTGTGTATATGTTTGATACTTAATACGAGTATGGATACACACCCACTTCTGCTAATCCATGATACGACACCGTGCCCACAGATGCATTGATTACAATTCGCAGCTTTTCGTATGTATGTTGTCATTTACAGTACACAGAGAGGAACGACGGAACACGAACCGAGCAATATTTGGACTGCGGTTCCCGTAACATTGCCTCCCCGCTGAAAAGAAAAGTTCACGACTGGCTTGAAGAGCCTTGTCGTGAAAGATATTTATTTTTGCTTCATTGTTTTGATTGGTAAACTTGGAATGTTGATTTAAAAATTACTACTTTAAACGATTTTAATCGAATTTACTTTTTTCTTTGCTTATCGTTTCATAAAAAGTTATGACATGCTCCTTTGAATATTAATTTCTTGTCGCAATATTTGTTTTTTCTTATTGAATCATAATGACTTGTAGTTCTTTCATAATTTTTGTTTTGAGTTACTTTGCTTTGAATGTTTTTACTAATCGTTTGCTAAGACTTATTAGGCATTTTAATTTGATTTTGTTTTGCTCCATTTACATACTAGAAGATGAATTATAATTAATTACACATTTATACATTGTTTCGTTTATTTGTCTTTTACAATATTTTTTTGCTTTACTTTAATACTTCAGCATTGCTGTAATTTATGTAACATATAATTTCTCTTTAATTTATCTTTATTTCCTTGTTTTGCTTTACTTATATATTAGAATATTAATGCAAATGAAGATATAACTATTTCACAAATATATACGAGTACAGTTTCGGTTATTTACAATATGCTTTGCATTTTCTTTACATGAATCAGCTTACTGCATTATACTTTCGCATTGCTATGATTTATGCAACATATAATCAGTTCTTTTTTTCTTTCTTTATTTTCTTGTTTTCTCTACTTACATTTTAGAATGTTAATGAAAATATAATCAATTTTCTGATGAACTAATTTCACATTTATGTACAGTTTCGCTTATCTGTCTTTTTGCAACATATTTTCATATTACATGAAAGATTTTCTGTTGAAACTTTTGTATGTTTTTTTTAATGCTTATTTTTCTATTTACTACTGCTTTATTTCGTTCTATTCCTTTTATTGTTACATTCATTCGGTTTTGTTTTGCAAGATTTAAACTGTATTATGTATATAGTTCGTTTGATATTGCGTTACACCAATTTTTGGTTGTTTTTCGTTTTCAGACTTTAGTTTTATTGAAGGTTGGTAGCAAAAATAATGTTTCAAAAACATAAATAAAAAAGAGTTTTTGTTTTTTTTTTACTTTAGTCTACTGAATTTTTTCTTTCGCATTTGTTAAGGCTTTTTATGATTTTCAATTTGAAAGAAAAAATCCTTCATTTGCTTCATTTTTCTTGCTTATTAAATTTTCATAGACTATAACGAAAAGCTTACTAAATAAGCTTTTGGTTATGTACTTTGCAAATAATATATTATGTTAATAGGTTAGTAGGGAAATTTGTTAGTATATGAAGCTCTAGATGCTCGTTTGTTTTGGGAACAACCCAGTTAAATTGTCCATGGGGAACGTAAGATCGAAACGATCGTTTTTGTTCGGGAATTATTAGCTTTGCAAGGGAATAGCTTGCGAGTTGTTGTTGTTGCTTCATTGCTAAAGCTTTAATTAGTTTTATGTAGTGTGGGACCTAAGTTTTTCTCTTAATGTGGATCGTTAATGTTGCTAGTGGGAAACAAAGATTGATAATTTACATGAAGGTGCTTAATGAGGTTTGAAGATAAGATGATAAGGAGAATAGCTTTGTCTCTGCAATTACGAATGAGCAAATTGTATGTTTTTTTTTTTCATAGCTTTCACATGCGCCAATTGCTCGGAACTCTATGCTATGTACATTATGCATGCTAATTTGTGGTTGGTGGGTTGGGTAATCGTAATGAAAATGATTTGTTTCTATCAGGTTAGCTTTATGTAGTTTGTAGTGGGTAGGGCTTGCTGTGGGATTATGTAGCTTTTAAGGTATATGCCTTTAATCGTTATTTGATTGGTTCATCGTCTATTGCAACTCCTGTATTTATGTGAGATAGTACAAAGGGAACTTTAGGAACTTGAATAATACCACTCTTTCTTTTAATTAAGTGTAAAGCTGGAGATTATTGATAAATCGAAGACACCGTGTTATTTTGAAGTATTTTTATTAAATATAGAAACGTTGGGTATGTTATAATGAATGTTATTAAGGAAATAAAATTAGAAGGAAAAATCTTAAGCTTAAAAGTTATGATATAAACTTTGAATGCTTTCAGCAAACTGTTAAGTTAAAAATATCTTGCGAGAAGGAGTAAAAACAAAACTATCACTATATGTTGGGCATAAGAGCATATAGTTTCGGCCTTCATTTAAGACCCTACATGTTCCATTGAATTTCTCCCTAGTGAGTATATGTTCGGTTTAGCGTAACGCTGTCCCCGACTTTGCTGGAGGACAGTACAGTGCCGTGCGAGGTCACTTCATTAGCCGTACGTTAAAATTATTGATCCCGATCTCGAGGATGCGTGTAAAGTGGAAGCGTTGGAAATGGGTGGGCTATTAAGCAGAAATATTACGTTAAAAATATCTTGCGAGAAAGAGTATTCTAAAAGGTGGTCGAAACAAAACTATCACTTTATGTTGGGCATGGGAGCATATAGTTTCGGCCTTCATTTAAGACCCTATATGTTCCGACGAATTTTTCCCTAGTGAGTGTCTGTTTGGTTTAGCGTAACGCTGTCCCAGACTTTGCTGGAAGACAGTACAGTGCCGTACGATCTCGAAGATGCGTGTAAAGTGGAAGGGTGGGAATTGGGTGGGTGTTAAGCAGAAATATTATGTTAAAAATATCTTGCGAGAAAGAGTCGAAACAAAACTATCACTATATGTTGGGCATAGAAGCATATAGTTTCGGCCTTCATTTAAGACCCTATATGTTCCGTCGAATTTCTCCCTAGTGAGTGTCTGTTGAGCTTAGCGTAACGCTGTCCCCGACTTTGCTGGAGGACAGTACCGTGCCGTGCGAGGTCACTTCATTAGCCGTACGTTAAATTATTGATCCCGATCTCGAGGATGCGTGTAAAGTGAAAGGGTTGGAAATGGGTGGGCTGTTAAGCAGAAATATTACGTTTAAAATATCTTGCGAGAAAGAGTCGAAACAAAACTATCACTATATGTTGGGCATAGGAGCATATAGTTTCGGCCTTCATTTAAGACCCTATATTTTCCGTTGAATTTCTCCCTAGTGAGTATCTGTTCGGTTTAGCGTAACGCTGTCCCCGACTTTGCTCGAGGACAGTACAGTGCCGTGCGAGGTCACTTCGTTCGTTAAAATTGTCGATCTCGAGGATACGTGTAATATGGAAGGGTGGGAAACGGGTGGGTTTTAAACTTTTTGCGTTATCCACAGGGGTTTAAATGGTGAGTTATTTACTAGTAAGCAGTTAGAATGTATGTATTGAGCAGGGAAACGTAGTGACTAGTGGAAGCATGTCTGCAAACCATTTTAGTTCAACAGCGCAGAGGCTCCGATTGGTTGGTATATTGTCTTAATATTAAATGAATGTAGCGTGTCTGCCGACGGGCAGCTCAGAGCCTTATAACTAAAAATAGCGTGTCCGCTGACTACTAGGGTCCACGGCTCAGAGGCTATTGTCGGTTTTCTTACCGACTTGTTATTAAGAATAGCGTGTCCACCGACAGTTTCGGTCGACGGCTCAGAGGCTATCTCTTTTTTTTTTACTTAGACTAAAGGCTGAGTGGCTGCGGACAGTTTTGTTTTGAAGGGACCACATTTGTGGCTGTCGACAGTGGGTTTTTGGGGGACCACTCAACTTATTTTGTTTTCCTATTTATTTATAAAAGTTTGCCGGGATTTATCGGCTTGACTGCCACTACTTTTCTTTTTGTTACTGCTAATACTATGAAATTGCAAATTGAGTGCTGAATTCATATTTTGTCATTCGTGGGGGAGAAAAAATGGGAATTGAAAGAGATAATTGGTTTAAGGTAAATTTGTTTGTATTGAGTTGGCCTATATTGTATTGAGTTATAATAATTAAAACTCATTTGTTTCACAGTTCCTACATTTGGATTATTTCAGTGAAACTTGAAATTATTAAAGTTTCTTGTTTAGCATTTGTATTGAAACATTTTCCCTTGTATGCAAATTTTATATTCATTTCACGCGGTTGGTATATTTATTTGTACTTGAATTTAATTGCACTAAAAATTATTGTTCAAACGTCTTTTCATTAATTTCATCTTCATTAAAGGCTCTCAAGAAATTATTCGAATGCTAGATCAATTTTAAAGATAAGACTTGAATATTCATGTGGGTGCGCGTTATTGTTATTATTATTGTTTCAGTTGTTTGAGCGATTAAAGATGTTATGTTGATATAACGATAAACACGAGTTTGTTTACTCGTTATGTATGTTTTCATTATGCTTACTTATGTTTGATGTTTACTTGTACTGTTGATTGTTTTGCATGTAAGTCAACTGAAACTTTATCTTTTTGACAAGTTGTACGTCAAATTAAGTTTGAATCATTTGGAAGTTTATTTGATTGATTTTAAAATAGACTAGATTAGATTTTGGAATATAAAATATTGGATATGAAAATTATATGCATGTTATTTAAATGATCAATGAGATTGGTTTTTTTTTTAAATTTGAGAAAACTGATCTAGTTTCATTGACAATGTAAGTAGCAATGATAACATACAGGAATTGAGTGGTTTCGGATATCGGCTGGGAGGAAAGACTTACATCCCATTTAATTTTACTATACAATGCGCTACATTGTGGTGTTTGCAAAACCGATATCCTACCGGCTGCGCCAAATTGTTGCACAATACCCGTACACCCCATGTATACTGGCATGCGCTGGGAGCTTGATATGATGTGCATCCTATATACACATCAAGGCTCCCTGGCTGCAGAGAGGGATCTCACTGTTACATATTAATATATCACTTATATGCTACTAGTACTAGTCAATGCAATATTTTAGACATGAATTTTTCTAAGGTGATTAATTTATTAAAGAACTAGTTAATGAGGCTTGCAGATGTCTGCATATAAATAAATTTAGGGTATTAATTGAGCAGTTAATTTGCACAATTTATGTCCATTTCAATTATATTTTGTAGTTGTTGAGAGGAAAAATAGAATTTGAATAAACCAATCCTACCGGCTGCGCCAATTTTGTTAGGACTATTCCGGAGGCCTAACCAACCTGGGGCGAGTTTCGCTGGACTTAGCACCAAAATACCCACTTGTATTTATTTGGTGCGTACGCGTATCCACTCGCTTGCTCTGGAATACCTGTAAGCTACACTCAACTCCACTCTTAAAGTTTTCCCAATAAAATACATGTTTCCTCCATCAAATACATTTATTCATCTAACAAACACAATTTCTCATTTGTACTTTTTTACGGCGCTGCTCCAATGCTTTGAGTTCTGCTCGAAATGCCTCCCGCTCCACTTTGGTCACCGCAAGACGTGCCAACCGGCGCAGATCACTGCACTTGCGGCGGAACTCGACAATACGTCCACCTCTTGGCCGCTTTTCTTCCGGCGCGTCGACCGTCGTATCGAGCGGCTTGATTAAGCGTGCCCGGTACTCGTCGATTGTGATTGGTCTCGGACCCGCTCCGGGCGTCGCAGCAATTGCTTCTTCGAGCGACGGACGGGGTTGTGCCGTCATCACAGGCTGCTGGTGGTGGTTGTTCAGTCGCCGCCCACGTATGTCGGTTGCTGGTGGTGCGAGCTGGTAAATTCGTTGCGGATGGTGGTTTGGCCCAATTGTTACGTCCACGCGATGCTAATGTGTGGTGCCGGTGGGTCTGCTGGCGATGCGTGCCGGTCGTGGTGGCTGCTGGCGATGCGAGCTAGTACATTCGTTGCGGATGGTGATTTGGCCCAATTGTTACGTCCACACGATGCTAATGTGTGGTGCCGGTGGGTCTGCTGGCGATGCGTGTCGGTTGTGGTGGCTGCTGGCGATGCGAGCTAGTACATTCGTTGCGGATGGCGTTTTGGCGCAAATTGCGCACTATCGCTGGATCGGTATCCCGTTAATTTGCTCGTCCCTGGGCGAAATGCCTTAGGGAAACTACTGCTCGGGCAAAGGCCTTGAGCAGGGCAATTAACGCTGTTTGGGTTGAGCTGCAAAATAGCTGGTTGATGCGCGTAGGGCAATTGGTTGCCGTTGTTGTTGTAGTTGTTGTTGTTGTCCGTACGATTGCTGGATCGGAATTACTTCAATTTGCTCGTCCCTGGGCGAAATGCCTTAGGGAACTTACTGCTCGGGCAAATGCCTTGAGCAGGGCAAGTAACGATGTTGGGCTGCAAAATAGCTTGCTGATGCGCGTAGGGCGATTTCCGGCCGGCTACCTGGATCCTGGCTGGTACACTCTTGAATCTGTCAGCCTCGGGCTAAATGCCTTGAGACAATTCTACTCGGGCAAAGGCCTTGAGTAGGACAAGCGTAGTATCAAGAGTGTTTCGTTTGTTGATGGCCATGAATATTTATACAAAAATAATGCATACTTCCAGTTTACCTTCGTTCTCATTCATTTGCCTTACATATTGGGTGCATTTACCTCTTTGCTTAGTCAACTAAAATAACGATTAATTAATAGTGAATTAGGTCAGTGGATTGTTATGGGAAATTTTCACCTGGCCATCTATCGGTGACTAGCAACAATGCTTAAGCTTTTCGAGAAGTGATTTTCTATGTGTATTATTTCCATTTACATTTATTTGGTCAATGCCAAGCTAAGTGGACGAGCACGAAGTATATGGCATACTCACGCATACACTTACTTCTCAAGCCTTTGCGCATGATGCAGTATACCTACGCGAACCAATGTGTGAAGCGTTAGTAATGCTTGAGACATTGGCCGAGCCTAATGTCTCGAGGTTGGTGCGGTTCACCACAACATTCCTTCCCCCGAAAAAAAAGTTCACGAGTGGCTTGAAGAGCCTAATCGTGACAAAAAAATTTCTGATTTCGTTATTTTAGTTGCTAAGCTTCTGATCTCTTTAAATTGATAACTGATAGTTGAAAAGGTAAACGAGAGGTACTTGCTTGTTTCAATAAGGTTCTTTCATGGCTCTCATATGTAGCTTAACATTATTAATAATACATTCCGTTTGATTCCAATATTTTAATTTTTAGCTCAAACAATTATCTACAATTATTAATATGTCTTACATTTTGATTATAAGCAATTATTTTCACTTTCATTTACAAGTATTATAATTTTCTGTTTGTTACAATAAAGTTGATTGCTTTTCTTTATTAACTTCTTTCTTTACTTCGTAATTGTTGTTTTTTTATGTAATCATTAAATTTTAAGGAGATAGAGGAATATTTTCATGTTTTGTTTGACATTTCCACACTATGATTTGGTATTAAACTTTTTTAAAAGAGAATTTTTTATTTCATTACTCTACATAATTTTTCAATACGATTAACTGTTAAAATGGTATTATAGCTTGTTTTGAGCGGGAGATACAAAACTACAACTAGTTTCGATAGAATTTTATTTATATTTGGACTATTTAATATTTGTATCAGTATGTTTCTGTTCTTTACTTAATACATTGTCTTGTTGTATTGCAATAACTTATTTTCTTTTTTTTCTTCTTTTTTGTTCTTATTTCTTTCTTTTGTTTTACTAAATTGATAATGCATATGAAGATAACTAATTTCACAAACATATTCCGTTGCTTATTTGTGTTTTTTTTAATAATATTTTTTGTTTTGAGTTCATTGATCTTTCCCACTTTACATGAAAGGCTTTCTTTTAATATTTTAGTATGTGTTTTTTTTTTTGCTTTATTACTTTGCTTGTATATTAAGATGATAGTGCAAATGGAGATATAACTTTTTCACAAATATATACCGCTTCGGTTATTTGTCTTTCTATAATTTTTGTTTTTGTCTCTCTATAATTTTTGTCTTTCTATAATTTTTGTTTTTTTATTGATCTTTATAAAATTATATGAAAGGCTTTGTTTTAGCACATTTACTACTATGTGTTATTTATATTATACAACTTCTTTTTAGCTTCGTTCTATTCCTTTTATTGTTACATTCATTTGCTTTTATTTTTATTCAGATTTCTTTGAATGTATTATGTATAAAGTTCGTTAGCTTTGTTACACCGATTTTTGTTTGTTTTTCGTTAACAGAATTTAGTTTTATTGATGGTTGGTAGCAACAATAATGTTTCCAAACAAAAAAAAAATTTTTGTAGATTTTACTTTTTTTTTTTTACTTGTCTACTAAATTTTTTCTTACGCATTTATTAAGGTTTATTATGATTTTCAATTTGAAAAAAAAAATCCTTCATTTGTATAATTTTTCTTCTTAATTAAATTTCCAGACTATAACGAAAAGCTTGCTAAATAAGCTTTTGGTTATGTACTTTGCAATTACTTTTTTAATATACATATTAGTAGGGAATGAATTTTTCTTGATTCTGATTGGTAAGTTTTCAGTTCGTATTTCGTTGGGAGTAGTTTTGTTAATCTGTACATAGGGAATTAGGGTTTGGTTAGTCGTAATGTTGATCAATATTTCCACGATCGCCCACAGTTGTTCGTATTCGTGGGCCAATAAGCTTGGAGCCGAAAAAAAGCTTTCTATCAAGATAGGTATTGGATTGAGTAGCTCGTGATTGTTCGATAATTACAGAGCTTATTGTCTGGAGTTGGGTGGGAATTTGCTATCATTCAGTTTAATGAATACTGCTGTTCGAGACAGTCGCGTTACGCGATTATGGATAGACCAGTATGAGCGAAAATGGATGGAAAACTTATGAGCATTTTTTTCTCTGAACTTTTATTTATTTTAAGCTATTTGAATTGCCATAAGGGATAGTTTTAAAGATGATGAGGGTATGCAACCTTGCCTTTGAGGCTTGTTTTCTGTTTCTTTAAGTATTTTACACTAATTGAAACGAACGAACTGTAGGAAATAATGGGAGTGTTGGGGTTGGTGGGTTTATTTTTTCACTGTTTTGGACTACTGGGTTAGTTTCTGTTACTGTTGGCTGCCCGGTGAGATTAAGAGTAACATGGGAAGTAAGAGGTTTTTCTGTTTTGCTATCTTTTGAAAGTGGGTTGAGTGCTTTAGATGGTTTACGACATCGATATAATACAATCCGAATAATCAGATATGCTCCAATGCCTAGAATAAAGAGTGCTACAATGGAAGTAGAGAGTTTGGTTAGTTGGATGTGGGTTTGGCTAGTTTCCTTGATTTTGATCTGATCTAGCTTGGAATAGATTTCTGTAAGGGAATGAGTATTGCTTTGGAAGATTTTATCTTCATCCGTATGTGGGGCTAAATGCAATGATGCATTAGTATGTCTAACTGCAAGAGCTGAGAGGTCGAGGTTAAATATGTTAGTATCGAATTCCGGAAAAAAAAGGAGGATGTTGCATTACGAAATCTTGAGAACTTTCTGTTTGGTGCGGGATCAGAAGTTCATTTATTTGCAGGCTACAAGGCTGAGTAACGGTCAGGACCCCCTGACCACTAAGAAGATGCGTCGTTACGTTGTTTTCACATTGCACGTGGATGGGTGTGGTAGTTAGGAGAAAATACAGCCAACTATTTGGCTTATTTAATTTAATGATGGCATTACGTGGAGATATATTTATACGAAGAGGTAGGGAAATTTTTTTGTGATATGGGTTTTGTAGGAGTTTGATAATTTCATTTTCAGAAGATGGAGAGCGAATTATTGGGACATACAATGGCATAACATATAAATCTCCGGGTTCAGGGTGTCTGATTTTTTTAAGACTTCGAGCATTTACCGAGGTGAATAAAAGGAACTGTTGTGTAGGAAAATGGCTTGCAATGTATGTGATATTGACATCAGGAACCAAAACATATGTTTTGTTTGTACGAATTGGAAAAGTATGTATTTGCTGTAGCTGCATCTTTGGTAGTTGAAATAAAGGTAATCCTATGACTATAACAAGTTTGTCGTTCATTCGATAATGTTGCAAGTTAGTTGACTGAAGTAAAATTTGCTCACAAAAACTAGGGCAAACATTTCCAGACTTAGTATAAACTTCTTGGAGCTTTTTCGTGGATATTAGGAGGGGGTGTATTCTATTATTGTTAGAAGAGACTATAATGTCAATAAGTGTTCGCTGCCTAGACTCTATTTCTATTATTTGAGCAAGCAGAATTGTAATTATCTGCGTTTTCCGTTCATTTGCAAATAAAACATTGGTAACATTTTCGATATCCCTAATTTGCATAGCCAATTGTTGTTGTCTGTCCATAACATGGGCTAAAGGTCTATGAAGCTCTTCCAAAGAGGTTTTAACTACACTAATTCTTTGTTTTTCTAATTCAACTAGTTGTTCTTCATTTTTTTCCACACGTTGCAGTTTACTATATAGCTCATTTTCGTTCTCATTGTCCATTGTGCCGAATAGATAGTGCATAGTACGACCAACCCCATCGAATAAGGACCGTTTAGATTTTCGGGGCATCCATGATTCGTAAAGTGTACTAGAGCGGTACTTCAAATTCTCCACTAAAATGTGTATGCGTCTGTCCTGATCTTGGCATTCCGTGTTGTTGATGGAACAAAGTAACTGCATCAGATGCTCTGCCCGCTCAGCAAGCGATATTTGAGTTTTTATCTCTCCCAAGTCCAATTCCATCACGATGCTCCAAGAGCTATGATAGCATAAAAGGTCCCCTTTGGTTTCCAACAGAACCCCTGTATTATTTATTGGTGTGATCGTGAACGGAAGTGCTTTGATTCGTATTTCCAAAATTGCCAACGTTACAAGGGTAACAATCCAAAAACCACCCATTGCTGTTTGATAAAGAAAAAGGGAAAATAAGAAAGAAATGATAAAATTGAAGGCGTTTATCTATTCATGAACAAGTTTTAATCTATTGTTATGTATGTTGATGTGTTTTTTCCCCATCGCAATCGTGGTGTTGACCGGTGAAGTAATTTTCTAAACGATATACGGGCCTTTCCATACCTGTACTAACTTGTGTTTCCTATTTTCATTTCTGAACAATACCTTATCCCCTACATGAAAAATTATTGGCCTAGCTTTTTGGTCGTAGTTTGCTTTAGATTTGGTTTCACTGGAAAGTAAGTTTTTACGAGCTATTTCATACATTTTCTGGAGCTTAAATTTTAGAACATAGAAGTAATTCTCGTGGTTATATAAGGGAACAGGATCCTTTTTAAGGTTAAACGGAATATCTGCTGTAAAACCAAACAAACAATCCATTGGGGTTAGTTTAGTACTGTCGTGTTCACTGTTGTTATGCGGCAGTCCTCAAGAACTGATCCCAAACTTGTGGATTTACATCCACGGCGGTCTGCAAATACTCAACCAAAGGTCGGTGAGCTCTTTCTAAACCCCCATTGGACTGAGGATGATAAGCAGTTTTCTGTAACTTCTTAATATGTAGTAGCTTACACAATTGCTTAAACAAATTACCCACAAAATTCGTCCCCTGGTCCGTAACGACCTGTTTTGGGATTCTATATCTTGTTATTATTTCCTCATAAAAAATTCGAGCTACTGTTTCAGCCTCTGCATTTGGCATTGCATACCAGTCAACAAATTTGGTCAGATTGTCTTGAAAAGTGAGAACGTATTTATTTCCTGCTGAGGACTCAACTAAGGGGCCTACGATGTCAAGGTATACTATATCGAATGGTTTATCAGCTATGTCTGTAATCATCATTGGCATACGATACTGGGGACTGTTCTTCATTGTTTGGCATTATGTAAGACTTGATATCCCTTAACATGTGTTTCCATCTAAAAACTCTTCTAAGTTTTCGGTATGTCTTCGAAACTCCCTGGTGACCCCCAAAAGGAGAGTCATGAAATTCATGGAGTGCGGCCTCAATTTCCTAAGGGGTATGTAACATGGTGTACCTATTCATCTCTGAGGTTACCCCCTGAGTCTCTTGAGATTGACTTGATCCCTGGGGCAACTCATTAATCGTAGTACTTAATGTGTCAGGGTGGGTCATTGGGTCGGGTTGCTCTTGTCCCGGGGATTCCCCGAAGGTTGGTTTAGCTATGTCCTGTTGCACTCTTGCCTGTTTCTGCTGAGATCGTGTAGTAATATTATACTGATGCACCGTATCTTCAACTACAGGCTCCTCAACAGGGATTCTGCTGAAAGCGTCGGCGTTTGTGTTATATTTGCCGGGCTTATATTCTATACTGTAGTCGTACTCTGAAAGTTTGTGGTGAAACCTGATCAGGCGTGTGGTAGGGTCCTTAACGTTGAAGATTCCTTTCAAAGGTTTGTGATCAGTGTATACTGTAAACTTACGGCCTAGCAGGTAACAACGGAAATTTTTGGCGGCCCAGACTATTGTTAATAGCTCCTTTCGATAGTGGAGTAATTTTGTTCTGCTTTGTTTAATGTCCGACTGGCATACGCTATTGGCTTGTCTTTTCCTATTTCACCTTGAGATAAAACTGCACCCAGAGCTTCATTGCTGGCGTCAGTGGTAAGGTTGAAAGGTTCAATAAAATTGGGGTAGGCTAGTAGAGGTGGTTCAACCAACGCAGTCTTAAGAAGTTGAAATGCTTCTTGGCATTTGTCTGTCCAGTTATATTTAACACCCTTCCTGAGCAGGTTTGTTAGTGGTTTGGCCACTTTTGAGAAGTTGGGTATGAATTTGCGATAGTAGTTCACCAGGCCTAGAAAAGACTGCAACCTTCTTACCGTGTTTGGCTGGGGAAATTCTTGGACACAGCTGGTTTTGCGGGGGTCCGGACGGGCGCCAGCCTGGGAGCAGATATGTCCCAGATAAACTACCTCAGGACGCAGGCATTGGCACTTTTCCGGTTGTAGCTTTAAACTATTCTCCCTTAGTCGGTAGAATATTCTCCTAAGTTTGTCAATGTGCTCGTGTAAGTTTTTCCCATAGACGACTATATCGTCTAAATATACAAAACAATCAAAACCCTGAAGGCCTGTAAGGATATAATTCATTAATCGCTGGAAAGTAGCAGGAGCCCCCTTTAATCCAAAAGGCATGCGCTTAAACTCATAATGACCATAGCTTGTGCTAAAAGCTGTCTTAGATCGATCTTGGGGTTGTACGAGAACCTGGTGGTAGCCACTGACTAAATCTAATGTGCTGAAATAGCGTGAATGCCCCAATTGATCCAAAATATCCTCGATGCAAGGCAGGGGGAAAACCTCTCCAATAGTCTTGTCGTTTAGTTTCCTAAAGTCAACGACTACATGCCATTTCTTTTTTCCGTCGGCCCCTGCCTTTTTTGGTACCACCAACAAAGGGGAGTTCCAGGGACTTTTGCTAGGCTGCACGATATCATTGTCCAGCATTTCTTTCACCTGTTCGTTAATGACTTCTTTTTGTGGAGGAGCTAACCTGTACATTTTTTGATTTATGGGGGCTTGATCGGCGATCAATGGTATTTCATGCTGGATAGCGTTCGTGTGTGTGAGTTTATCTCCTGATAAGAAGAATACATCGTTCAATTCTTGACATAGTTGCGTAATAGCCGTTTTTTCTTCAGGATTCAGATCTTCGTAGAACATTAATTCATTCTCTAGTCTAACATTTCTTTGTGTGCTGGCAAATTCTGTTTTATTTGCCAGGGGTTGCTCATGGCTGCTGTAATCGGGTTCAGTTGGATTATAAATTAGCCCTAGTTGTTCCGTTCGAACCTGTGAATTACTATTGTTGGCTGTAGGGTCACCTGCTAACTTTTCCTCTTCAGCTTTTAGCTCTGTGATTGTGTATTGGGTGGCCGCTTCTAAGGTAAGATCCACATGTGTCAAGATAATAGGTATACTAGTAGTGTTAAGTACTCCGATTAATACTCGGGATGGGTTCAGTAGAGAATTAGCTATGAAAACTCCATCACGAATTCCCTGCGAATGACAGATCATTTCCTGAGGCAATTTGAGGGGCACTTCCACTATCTGCTGGGTACGGGGGCACAAGGTGACAGCCTTTTCCAAAGTAACCATGTACCTCCCACCTTCCTTATCTTTACTGGTCGAGCCTAACTTTTGGCTTTGATGACCGTGAATGGGTGGCTCGAGCGTCACGCCTGCTTGCTCCTTACTAAGGTCTAAGTCTGCGTTATTCGACGCTACCTTGTAATTCTGCTCTAGATGGTTTCCATTCAAAGGGAGGGTTAAAGGGAGGGAAAACTCTCTGAGGTTGATTTCCGTGCGAGGAAATCTGAGAGTTTGAGTGGGGCCCTCCATGTTGCAGTTCTTAGCTAGAAAATCATTGCCTAACCATCCATCATCAGTGACTCCGGGTATTTCATCTACCACTTGAAAGATACAGAAAAAAGGAGTGGGGAGGCTAAATTTTCCTACTATAAGCCCCAGAGTTCTCCCCCGTCCAAACGGACACTGAAGTGCTACCTTTTGACGTGGATCTACGTTGCTTGGTTTGATAGCAGATTTTTTGATCAGACTTACTTCTGCGCCAGTGTCTATGGTCAGAGTAGTTGTAGGTTTTATTCCTATATCTAGGGGTAGAGTGGCAGAAAACAGTTTGGTTTCGCCGACATTAGTGCCTAATTTAATTCTAATTAGAGTCGAGTCGGGGATTTTTGACTCGACTTTTTGGCGTTTCCCGAGTTAGTACTTTCCCATTTCGTTTTTTGGCGGCAGTCCTCCACTTGATGTCCTTGACGACCACAGAAATCACAAATTACTGACGTGCGATACCCCTGGAGATTACCCTCTTGTTTAAATGTGGCTTGCTGGGCCCTGCAGTCTCTGAGATCATGACCGTACTGCTTGCAAGTAGGACAGAAAGGGGTGTTTTTACGCTTTAAACACTCAGAGTAAGTATGTCCAAGTTTACGACAGAAGTTGCAAGTTATCTTGTGTTGTTTTTTGCGCTCTTGCACATGCGCTGTGATGCTTTCTTCGTTCTCATTACGAGGCTGGAACGATGGTGCGAGGGGGTTGGGTGATAAGGAGGTTTGACTCATTGGATAGCTGAAACTAAGTTCCTGGGGAGTCCACTGAACATGGGCAGCCCCTTGCTGCATTTTCTCCATGTCCAAAGCCTTAAGTATGAGTTCCTCAAATGTGAGCTTCTCCAATGGCAGTAAATACTGGCGTAGGTGAGGGTTCGTGACTCCCCCTTTTAGGGATGTCATAGTAAAATCATCCAATTGCTGACTTAAAACCTTTACTGCCTCCTTTCCATACTTGATATTGCCCGCTTCCTGGCTACGCTTCAACAGTTGTCGCATACGTGAGGTGTAGGCAGTAAGCGTTTCAGTAGGGAACTGCCTGGCTGTGGCTAGCCCGATAACCAACTCCTGATAAGTTTCCCGGGGTAGATACAATCGGTTTAGAAGCTCTTCAGCAGCATCGAGTGTTGTGGGGCAGCTAGAGGAAATCAACTGGTAGGCTTCACCACGCAGCCTAGTTGGGAAGATTTGCATAAACGCTGATTGCTCCAATTTGTTCAAGCATTGCCAGACTTGTTTGCTGCATCCTAAAAAGGTTTGTAACTCGTACACTATGGTAGAGCTTGGGGCTCCTGAGAACAAGGGAATCGTTTGCCCCATTAGTTTGGCTACTTTCATGTAGTCTGCCATTTCGCTGGATATCTCTCCTACCATGGAGTCGTTAGTGACAAATGATGTTTCACCTAGTTCGAGAGAAATTTTCCAGTCTTTGGAAGTTATTAATTGGTCAACTGATTACGATGGACTGTCTGAGCTTGGTGCCTGGCTATGCGAGGTTCCTCTGAACTGTTCGATTTCTCTCTTAAAATCTTCTGTGTGCTGCCGAAACTTACTGATGAGCTCCAATCGTCGAGTATGGATATCCTCTACAGTGTTGGTCAGGGTCTGATATGACGTCAGTTCTTGGGAATCTCGCAGAACCTGGGCTGTGGTTACTTGGTTAGTAGCCTCTGACGATTCAGACTTACTTCTTTGCGTTTTAAGTATTCTTCCGCTCCTTAAAACGACTCCGCTGGGTTTACTTGCAGGCGTAGAATGGTGAAGAATGTCCTCCGCGCTGAAGGGTTTGTCGGTCATGAGTTAATCCTGGAGTTTTAACACTTTTTTATTATTCGACCCGCGGGTATCTGTCGTTTTCACTGAATGTTTTTTTTTTTTGTGTTCTAAATGTTCCCTTTCCACTCGAAATTTTTCACTAAATTATAAAGTTCACTTTCTGCTTGTTTACTTGTCTCGCTTATTTTGAGGTTTATATCTCCGTACCACTGTAAGTTAAATTTTTATTAGTACGTGAATTGGAGATAGTGTGATTCTACACTGGGTCAACTGAGGAGTGAAGTGTATTTGGCAGCAAAAAAAAAACAAAATAGATATTCCAGGCAATGGATGCTTCCAACCTCGTTCCCAGGTACCAAAAGTTTGGTTCAGATATCGGCTGATGTTCCCATCAATTAGAATGCTATACAGTCTCTGACCGTCATCTCAGCAGAACTGATATCCTACCGGCTGCGCCAAATTGTTGCACACTACCAGTATACCCTATGTATACTGGCATGCGCTGGGAGCTTGATTTGATGTGTATCCTATATACACATCAAGGCTCCCGGGGAGAGAGAGATATTCCTGATGATACTTATCTGCTACTTTATACTCGCCAACTAGATCAGTAAAAGAGTGTTTTTGTTTAATGATTTAAGTTTTATTTTATTCTTTGTTTGGTTATATAATAACACGTTCAGTTGACTATATTAATATTAAAAACATATTTTCTATTGAATTCTTTCAATAATTAATTTATTGCGGAGACGTATAAAGTTCGAGCTTGTAAAATTTTTGCGATATAAATTTACTTTGATTATTTTTGTTATTTGAAGGAAATGTATGATATTGCTTGATATCATATTTGAAACACCAATCAATTAAAGCTTTAACTGTTGCTCGGGCTGACGCCTTGAGCACGCAGTTATATTAACGAATCGATTGATTATAATCCAACTGCTAGCCCCGGGCACAAAGCCTTGGGACGCTAATACTCGGGCTGATGCCTTGAGTACGTAGTCAGATTGATAAATCAATCAATTACTAGTTCAACTGCAGGCCCCGGGCATAACTGCCTTGGGGCGCTGATACTCGGGCTGATGCCTTGAGTACGCAGTTGAACGTATCCTAAATTCACTTATCCCGGGCTAAGTGCCTTGGGATAGAATAAGCTCGGGCGCACGCCTTGAGCCAGTGAATGGAGAAATACTGCGGTTCCCGTAACAGAGTCGTTTCGTTTCATTATTTCTGCAGCTTTCATTTTTTCAATATTGAATCTTTGAAACAATTGGGAAATTCAAGCTATGAATTGGGAAATTGAAGCTATAAAATACCTTACCTCTTCGCTAGTTCACGAACCGATAGTTTTTCATTCTTTTGCTTGTTGATAACTTCAACTTTTTCCTTGAAGGAAAGTATATTACGCGGTGCCATTTGCGCTTTTTAAAAATCAAGTTCTGAAACACTACACTACTAGCTAGCTATAACGCACAAATGCAGCAAAATCTTTTTGGTCGGCAGCTGTGACTATCTACCACGAAATTTTCCAATATTCGTCGGCTTATTACTTCTCGGAACGCGCTATTTTTCCGCTTGCCAGAGATCCCTTGCATAAAAAAACCTTGATTAGGTGTCCGTGTCCGGCCGGAGGAGCGTCCGGCTACTGGAATGTCTTTTGTTCCAAAACCATAAAGAATAAATTGGGACTAGAAATTTCGTCCGCCCATGGGAGATGTTCGCCTGAGGGAGCTGTCCGCGACTAGAGCTTTCACTGTATATATACAGGTATATATATATATATATATATATATATATATATATATATATATATATATATATATATATATATGTATATATATATATATATATATATATATATATATATATATATATATATATAAATATATATATATATATATATGTATATATGTATATATACATGTGTATATATATGTATATATGTATATATACATGTGTATATATATATATATACATATATATATATATATATATATATATATATATATATATATATATATATATGGTTATATATATATATATATATATATATATATATATATATATATATATATATATGTATATATATATATATATATATATATATATATATATATATATATATATATATATATTCGCGTTTTATGGTTCGCGGCCAATAATTTTAATGTTCCGGGAAAGTGAAAACGCAATGTCTATTTTATTTCATTACTTAAAAGTGCACAATCACTTATTAATTATTTCACAATTTTAATTTTTACTATTAAAATTAAAACTTCCACTTGTCCATAAATTCCTATCGCAATTGTCTTCGAAAATCACTTCACTATTACTTGATCGCTTTTCAATTCACACTCCACACACTATTCAGCTCGCCTTTATATAGGGTCTCCATCCGTTCAATGCATTTCTCGTACATTGGCGAATGTTCTGCCGAGAGGTATCTGGTATATTCGAGCAGATTAATGAATGGAGTGACGTCACTTTCAGATGTTGATCATGCTTGGTGGGTTCTCGTGGTTTCCAGTAAATTCATTTTGTTGATGTTCTTAATGGTTGTGAAAACAATTGCAACAGTAGCTCGCGGAATTCTTTGTACATGTAACACTGCCCCCACCTAAGTTCTTTTCGCCCCGAAAAGATGTGTCGCCAGTTGTAGTCAATTCTCCCTGGATGTAATATGGGGCAAGACGGTCCAGGTGCACGATTTTCATTTTGGCTCTTGGCTTACGATGTTCCTGTATTCGGTATACGACGTCGTTGATTCGCTTTGTAACTCGGTATGGTCCCTCCCAATTATGTTGCAACTTTGGAGACCTATACTTTCGCCGTTGCGGGTTATATAGCCACTCCAAGTCATCTTGTTGGAAGCCAGTAGAATTTGCCTTTAGATCATACCTGGTCTTCATGCGGTCAGTAGCCGATTCGAGGTGTTTTCGCAATGTCCGATGTATCTGGTTCAACCGTTGTCTTAGCTCACTTGCGTACTCCGAGATGGTTTGGGGTTTCTCGGGAGGTGTTCCGAACTTTATATCAGCTGGCAGACGAATAGTCTTTCCAAAAATGACTTTGGCTGGGGCTTGGCCCGTCGATGCATGTTCGGCGGCTCTGTACGCCATCAAAAATAGTGTGTCGGTCCCAGTCCCGTTGGTTCTCGTCAACCATCTTGGCCAGGTGTTTATTGAGCGTGCCGTTGAAACGTTCGACCATTCCATCGGATTGGGGATGCAGCGGCGTTGTCCTCGTTTTCACATTTCACTAAAAACTAGTAATTCGAAGTTTCGACCTTGATCTGAATGTAGTTCACAAGGTACGTCGTATCTACTGACCCGATTTAACACCAGCTGTTCGGCTTTGGTAGTTGCTTCCTGGTTGGGAATGGGGTAGACCTCGAGCCACTTGCTGAAATAATTGGCCGTCAAAGGTGTCATCGATGCACAATTTGCGCTTCCGTCAAAGGTCCAAAGCGACGACTGAGAGGACAAATGCAAACCTTTTACGTGGGGAACCATTTGAAAGGATTACTGTTGACATCGCAGGACCCTTTCCTGAACCCGAATGGGGAAATCGATACACGCTGGTTGTAGCCGATTATTTCAGCAAGTGGACCGAGGTCTACCCAATTCCCAACCAGGAAGCAACTACTGTAGCCGAACAGCTAGTGTTAAATAGGGTTAGTACGTACGGCGTACCTTGTGAACTACATTCGGATCAAGGCCGAAACTTCGAGTCACTAGTTTTTGGCGAAATGTGCGAGCTGCTGGGAATACGGAAAACGAGGACAACACCACTACATCCCCAATCCGACGGAATGGTCGAACGTTTCAACGGCACACTCAATAAACACCTGGCCAAGATGGTTACCGAGAACCAAAGGGACTGGGACCGGCACATCCCATTAATCTTGATGGCGTATAGAGCTGCCGAGCACGCATCGACGGGCCAAGCCCCAGCAAAAGTGATTTTTGGAAAGGCTATTCGTCTGCCGGTTGATGTAAAGCTCAGAACATCCCCTGAGAAACCCAAACGATCTTGGAGTACGCAAGTGAGCTAAGGCAACGGTTGAACCAGATATATCGGACAGTGCAAAAACACCTCGAATCGGCCACTGACCGCATGAAGACCAGGTATGATCTAAAGGCAAATTCTACTGGCTTTCAGCAAGATGACTTGGTGTGGCTATACAATCCACAACGGCGGAAGAGTAGGTCTCCGAAGTTGCAACATAATTGGGAGGGGGCATACCGAATTACAAAGCGAATCAACGACGTCGTATATCTCATACAGGGACACCGTAAGCCGAGAGCTAAACTGAAAATCGTGCATCTGCACCACCTTGCCCCATGTTACATCCAGGGAGACTTAACTACAACTGGCGACACATCTTTTCGGGGCGAAAAGAACTGAGTCGGGGGCAGTAATACAAGTCCAAATAATTCTGCGAGATACTGTCGCAATTGTTGTCCCAACTATTAATAACATCATGATCAATAAACGAATGTACTCGAAAGCACAAGAATCGACCAAGTGGATCCATGATCAACATCTGAAAGTGACGTCGCTGCGGGCATTCAGAATTGCTCGAATATTCCAGGTAGCTCTCGTCAGAACATTCGCCAATGTACGAGAAATGGATTGAATGACTAGAGATCCTATATAAAGCTGAGCAGAATGAATAAAGAGGAATAGTAAAAAACTGAGATAAGAGTGGAGCGCGAATTAAAGGCGATATTGATCGATAGTGAAGTGATTTTCGTCGTACAGGCAGTTGGAATATAAATTGATAGATAAGTGAAAAATAATAACATTTGAATTTTTTGTAAAATAGTGAAATTATTGATTGTGCATTCTTAGTAAATAAACTCTTTTAACTTAATTTAAACGACATTGCGTTTTCACTTTCCCCGAACATTAAAATTATCGGCCGCAAAACGTAACACGCGACAAAACATATACTCACACACACACATATAAATATATATATATATATATATATATATATATATATATATATATATATATATATATATATATATATGTATATATATATATATATATATATATATATATTTATTTATATATATACATATATATATATATATATATATATATATATATATATATATATATATATATATATATATATATATACGAGTATATATATTTATTTATATATATATATAGTTTTTTTTTCTTTAAAAGCCGTCGGGCCTTGCTTAGTTGTGTGAGCAGACGCGTTTCGACTACTTTGAGTCATCTTCAGTGTCTAAAGGATGTGTTGAAGGGAGCGACTTTATATAGTCGTAGGATGGGTAATTAGCGAATAGGTAATTGGCGGATGGGTAATTAGCGGATGGGTAATTAGCGGATGGGTAATTAGTGGATGGGTAATGAGGTCAGGAAGTTAATTACTCAATTATACCAGGTAGGGGGATATTATGTTTTTGTTTTTTTGCTTGTTGGCTGTCCGTTTGTTCTGTTTCATCTCGTTTCCGTTTTCGTCTAAGAGTGTGGTCTAGGACTGAGAAAATTGCGTCGGAATTGGTAACAAGTTGTTCGTTGATAATGTCACCGTCTGTCTTTCTATGTTTATAAATTTCAAGCCTTTCTAGGATGTCAAGTCTCGGTCCTTTGTTTTGTTTGTGTAGCAATTTCATAGAGTTTGTCATAGCATCAGGCTCATGTGCGTGGTTTTGTAGGTGCGTCGCATAATTGGAGTCTGCCTTGTTGTATAAGAAAGATCGTAGGTGCTCTTTGTATCTTGTCGTTAGTTTTCGTGTTGTCCTTCCTATATATACCATGTCGCAGTCCTTGCATGTCAGTTTGTATATGCCGCTGCCTTCGTATATCGATGTGTCATTCAGTTTTGGCTTCAGTTTGTTTCCAATGTTGTTGTTCGTTTTGAATGCAGTTTGCAATTTGTATTTCCTAAGGAAGTTTGATAGTTTGTATGTCTCTTTGCCTACGTATGTTAACGATACCCACTGTTGGTCGTTCTTATGAGTTTCCGTCGGTTGGCGTTCCTGTTTTTGTTTGTACTGTGTGACTAGTTTGTCAATGTCGCATTGTTTGTATCCGTTATTATTAGCTATTCTGTAAATGTTGTTTAGTTAGTTGGAATAGTTAGTAGGAGTCATGGGGATGGAGTGAAGCCTCTGCACCATTGATCTGTACGCTGCTAGCTTATGTTGTGTGGGGTGGTTAGATGTGTCATGTATGGTATGATCAGTTGTGGTTGGTTTTCTGTATATTTTGTAGTCCAATCGTGTTTGTTCACGTGTCACAGTTAGGTCCATATAGTTGAGTTGTCCGTTTGTTTCTTTTTCCATAGTGAACTTTATATTCGGGTGAATTTCATTCATATAGGCAAGTAGTTCGTCTTGTTTATTTTCTTGTGAGTCAATAACAATGAAACAGTCATCCACATATCGTCTGTAAAATATTACATTGAATCTTTTGACAACTTTGGGTATAAAGACTTCTTCCAAAGATTGTAAGAATATTTCTGACATTATTGAGGACATTGGATGTCCCATACCCAGACCGTCTTTGGCAATGTATGTGTTGCTATTGAACTTAAAATAGTTCTGTTTGATTGTGGTCTTTATGAGATTGAGTATTTGATCTGTGAATCGTCGGCTGTTGTTGAATGAAAGTTTTTCTTTTAGTATGGCCAGTGTTTCATCGACAGGGATAGACGTATAGAGGTTGGTGATGTCTAATGATAAAAGTTGACAATTTTCAGTCAATTTTAAAGAAGTGGTAGAATTTGCTAGCTCGCGGCTGTTCTTTAATGCGTATTTGTCGTCAAGGTGCACGACATCAGCCATTATCGTTGCCAAGTACCGTGCTAATTGGTATGCAGGAGCTGGGCGGTAGTTGACAACAGGACGGATAGGAATATTGGGTTTGTGGAGCTTAGGTTGTGCTTTAAGGGGTGGTGTGCATGGATTTGGGTTTATGTAGCGTTGCTTAGTATTAGGAGGAATAATTAGTGGGGATTGTATAATGGCAGAACGTAAGTCCGCTTGGAACTTATTGGTGGGGTCTTTGTTTACCAGTTTGTAGCCGTTGGCGTTAATGAAGTCTATTGTTTTTTGTACATAGTCCGTTGTTTTTAGGATCACCGTTGTATGTCCTTTGTCAGCTTTCGTCACTGTTAGTAGGTTATCCGTTAGCTTTGTCTGAATGTGTCTTAATATCTTATGGTCTTCGTGGAAATCCGTTTTGTTTATGCTAGTGCGTATTTTTTGTAGTATGTCTACTGCAGTATGCCTTGCATGTGTCTGTTGTTCCTGCGGCAGTTTGTTAATGGCTAGTTCAGTGTCGATTACTAGTTGTTCTAGGTCTTTGTTGCGGTTTGTATTATGTAAGTTGTGTTTCAGTCCCTTATTTAACAGCTCCATTTCTTGTGTCGTAAAAGGCGTATCTGATAGGTTTACAGTCCGTGGATAGAAAGTTCTGTTCGCTGGTGTGGTCATTTTGTTTTGTTTTTTCATCAATTTGTCAAGTTTTTTCGTCATGGTCTCATATTTAGTTTTGAGCTGAATATCAATGTTTTGCCTCACGTCATTATAAAACTGTAGAAAGTTTTCAGTTTGTATAGTGTTAGTTAATTGTAAGTGTGAGTGTAGTAGTTGTCGGTTGATTTCGTCCTTTTTTATGTACAGTGTTCTTATTTCGTTTTTAATGCGGAGCATCTGTGCGCTACGTTGTGTGTTACGTGCAGCGATTGTGTTTTGTTTTATCACGATTCTTGCAAATGCTGGTGTAATGTTGTTTTTTAAGCACTGTTTGTTGAACCATATGTTTGCTATTGTTTGAAGAAGTTTCAGGGTACGGTAATGGAATGAACGCAACAGTTTTGCCTGACTGGCAGTGTTGTAGTCAATAACTTTGTTTATTTGATATCCGCAGGCCAATCCTCTTTTTTTTTTCTTTAAAAGCCGTCGGGCCTTGCTTAGTTGTGTGAGCAGACGCGTTTCGACTACTTTGAGTCATCTTCAGTGTCTAAAGGATGTGTTGAAGGGAGCGACTTTATATAGTCGTAGGATGGGTAATTAGCGAATAGGTAATTAGCGGATGGGTAATTAGCGGATGGGTAATTAGCGGATGGGTAATTGGTGGATGGGTAATGAGGTCAGGAAGTAAATTACTCAATTATACCAGGTAGGGGGATATTATGTTTTTGTTTTTTTACTTGTTGGCTGTCCGTTTGTTCTGTTTCATCTCGTTTCCGTTTTCGTCTAAGAGTGTGGTCTAGGACTGAGAAAATTGCGTCGGAATTGGTAACAAGTTGTTCGTTGATAATGTCACCGTCTGTCTTTCTATGTTTATAAATTTCAAGCCTTTCTAGGATGTCAAGTCTCGGTCCTTTGTTTTGTTTGTGTAGCAATTTCATAGAGTTTGTCATAGCATCAGGCTCATGTGCGTGGTTTTGTAGGTGCGTCGCATAATTGGAGTCTGCCTTGTTGTATAAGAAAGATCGTAGGTGCTCTTTGTATCTTGTCGTTAGTTTTCGTGTTGTCCTTCCTATATATACCATGTCGCAGTCCTTGCATGTCAGTTTGTATATGCCGCTGCCTTCGTATATCGATGTGTCATTCAGTTTTGGCTTCAGTTTGTTTCCAATGTTGTTGTTCGTTTTGAATGCAGTTTGCAATTTGTATTTCCTAAGGAAGTTTGATAGTTTGTATGTCTCTTTGCCTACGTATGTTAACGATACCCACTGTTGGTCGTTCTTATGAGTTTCCGTCGGTTGGCGTTCCTGTTTTTGTTTGTACTGTGTGACTAGTTTGTCAATGTCGCATTGTTTGTATCCGTTATTATTAGCTATTCTGTAAATGTTGTTTAGTTCGTTGGAATAGTTAGTAGGAGTCATGGGGATGGAGTGAAGCCTCTGCACCATATATATAGTTATTTATATATATATACTTATATATATATATATATATATATATATATATATATATATATTTATTTATATATATTTATTTATATATATACATATATATATATATATATATATATATATATATATATATATATATATATATATATATATATATATATATATATATATATATATAACTTTAAATAAGTATAAATATATATGTATACAGATATATATATATATATATATATATATATATATATATATATATATATATATATATATATATATATATATATGTATATATATATATATATATATATATATATATATATATATATATATATATATATATATATATAGTGTAGTGATCGAGCAGTCGCCTAAGCAAACTGCTCGAAAAATTTCATAACACATCCGAAATTTTAATTGCAGATTTGAAAAATTTGATTATTTCAATTTATAGTTATACTATAAATCATAAAATATATTTTTATGTTTTTTTATTAAATATAAATCTTCTTTTTCCTATATTATATTTAAACTTTTCTTTATACTTCTATTTTTTATATTTATTTCTATTCTATATTCTTTATATTTATCCCTGTCCCGTCTACTGACAGTTCCACCACGACAAGTTCCTCCCTAGAAAACCCACTAGATATGAACACCCCGATGCCTTTGCTGGTCCACGATGCTTCAAATGACACATCTTCTCCGGAGGCCTCTCTAAAGACATTTTTCAAACGGCCACCTCAGGTACTGCCTGAAGAACCCCGGCAGCTACAGAATCGTGTTTTGAAACCATGCCACATTAGGCTGCAGGAGTATATTGCTGCACGAGAGAGGATTTTTGCCGCAGAAGAGGTCACCCCACGCCAGCATAAGACTAAGTGGTCAACTCGTCGTTGGATGAGCTTCCGCAGTAGAGTGCGCATCTGTCGCCAAACCAAACTTTAAATGTATGTAACATCTCGGAGGAGTAGTCCGCGTAGCTTAGTGGTTAGAGCACTAAGCCCGTAAGCCGAAGGTCTCTGGTTCGAGTTTCGTTGGCGTCAACGAGATTTAGTTTAAGTGGACGGACTATAAGCCTGTTCAGTTATGATACTCGCTGGTTTAAACAGAATGTATCGCAGCTGGGTGGACGAACACACGGCCAAAGCGTGATAATGATCATATCACCTTGTGGAGTGCCGATACATTCGATCATGACAATTAGATACTCTTACTATCTAAGCGAAGGCCCAAAAGGGGTTGTAGTGCTACGAAAAAAAACATCTCGGAGGTTTCTGAGAATAACAGTCATCCCTAAGCCCCAATCAAAGTGTTGGGCGAAATCGCTGTGCACTGATTGACACGGATGCAAGTATTAGCTGCCTTGCCTCGGCTCAAAGGTACTCCATCAAAACCCTACGGTGGTAAAACCCTGGCGCTCTGAAATCAGCACAGCTGATGGCACCAAACATCTTATCCAGGGTAGGTTGACAACACCCGTAAAGTTCAGAGGTCAAACTAAGGATTTTACTTTCTTCAATATCCCTGCACTGACCCAGAACGTGTACCTTGGCGTCGACTTCGTACTCTAATTTGGCTTGGCCCCAGACCTATTCACAAACTCACCCTTAAATACTATATATGTCAATGAACCCACTTCTATACCCGACAGACATGAATTTATGCCTAACTAACGTCAACGTCTGGAATCATTCATCGCTGTTTTTCCATCTTACGCTACGCAAGGCCTTGGCCGCACCACTCTGGTCTCACATGTCATCGATGTTGTCGTTAGTAAACCAGTAAAGCAGAGACACTATGCCACCTCACCGGCCATGGAAAAACTAGTGTACGCAGAGTTGGACAGGATGCTAGAGTTGGGGGGTTATAGAGGAGTCCCAAAGTGCCTGGTCCTCCCCGGTAACTTTGGTGGTGAAGCCAGGTAAAGTCCGTCTTTGTCTAGATGCCCGGAAAGTCAACGCAGTGACCGTTAAAGACGCTTACTCTCTTCCATTCATCGATGCAATATTGAGAAGGCTGCCGAAAGCAAATTACATTACAAGTCTCGACTTGAAAGTTGCATCCTGGAAAATTCCACTCGATGAAGGGTCGAGAGATAAAACCGCTTTTGCAGTGCCCGGATTACCTCTATACCAGTTCGTCAGAATGCCTTTGGCCTGTGGAACGCTTCGCAAATGATGACCCGGCTGATGAACAAAGTAATTCCACCTCATCTGAAACACCAAGTGTTCGTGTACCAGGACGACCTTCTATTCACAGAAACAATTGACCAACATCTCCTACTGTTACAAGAAGTAGCCCTGCATATCAGTAAGGCGGGACTCGCCATCAATGTCTAGAAAAGCAAGTTTTTAATGAAGAAGTGCGATATCTAGGCTACGTCATCGGACATGGTACCATCAAAACGGATCAGGACAAAACTCGAGCGATTGATGGGTTTCCATTACGGAAGACCGTTAAGCAGCTACGACCACTGTCTGTCTGTCGGACATGCTCCGGAACGAGACATTCATTTGGACCGTACTCAGTCGAAAGGCATTTGAAGAGCTCAAACAAGCCTTGACATCTGCTCCAGTCTTGCACAGCGCCGACTTCCAGAAACCCTTCTCCATTCATTGTGACGCAAGTCAACTTAGAGTTGGGGCCGTGCTAGTGCAATTAATCGAAGAGGGAGAGGAAGCTTGGTTTTTGTGTCCAGTAAGTTGAACTCGGCCTAGAGGAACTACACCGTACCCGACCAAGAATGTCTGGCAGCGGTGATGGCTGCCAAGAAATTCCGAGCGTAGATCGAAGGCCACCAGTTTGAAATCATCACAGACCACGCTTCGTTACAATTGGCTGGTGAACCAAGTAGACCTACAAAGACGTCTTGCCCGATGGGCTCTTAAACTGCAAGGGCTTAAGTTTTCCATCAAACATCGAAAAGGGACCAAGAACATTGTGTCCGATACTCTCTCGCGAATGCTTTCACCCGAGGGAGCAGAATTGACACTAGTGAATGGCGATGATCGCATTGAGATGGACAGACAGCCCACATTTCAATTCAGACAGCTACAAAGAGTTGAGGCAAAACATCGTAACCCAACAAACACAGTTGCCTGGTTTGAAAGTGATAGACGCCTATGTTTATTGACGAAATAAATACGCAACCGGTGATCCATTGCAGGAAAAAGAGTCCTGGAAACTCTGGGTGCCGGAGGAAATGACACACAATCTGATCCTCCGCGCACATGACCATCCTCTAAGTGCTCACGGTGGCTACGGTCGGACGCTTCGGTGCCTGTAGAAATACTTCTTTTGACCTAAAATGTCATCTCAGTTCAAAGACTGTAAGCGCGTCTGAGACCTATAATGGCTCTAAAGATCCAAACCTCTTCGACCTCCTATGAGTCGACTCAACGTTCCGTAGCGTGTATTCCAACGTCTGTATATAGATCTACTCGGCCCATATCCTCGTTCTTCTATGGGCCACATTGGAGCTATCGTTGTGCTAGACCAGCTCTCTAAATGCCCGCTGGTAGAACCTATTCGCAAATTCATGACTCTGCACATTGAGAAATTTCTAGAAAATAGGGTGTTCCATGTGTTTAGTGTACGAGAAAGGTTGTAAGGGTCTACTCGAACAGTACGGTGTCGAACACCAACTGATGCCAATATACTCTCCTCAATCTAGCGCATCAGAACGTTTGGATCGCACCCTGTTAGCCACGATCCGTTCTTATGTCTATCCAACTCAGCAGAATTGGGACCGCAGATTGTCCGCCATCACTTGCGCTCTGCGGTCCTCTTATCATTCCCTCACCGGTGTCTCTCCTTACTTTGCCGCCTTCGGACAGCACATGATTTGCCATGGCAAATCATGTAGGCTACTACGGCAATTGAAGTGTTTGGGAGATCCCGTCGTTGCGCTGGAGCCCCACGAACGTTTAGGAAACTTCCATCAACAAATCGGGCCGAAGATAAAGGCCGATGGACATGCAAATGAGACGTATTACAGCCTGAGGTCCCGACCTTCCGATTTTAAAGAAGGGGATGAGGTTTTTCGTCGCAACTTCCGCCAAAGCGATGCCGCTGGGCATTACAATGCCATGCTAGATCGTTGTTTTCTGAAAAGCCGTGTACAGAAGGTTGTAGGACCCAATCGTTACCTCCTCACAGACCTATCGGGGAAAGAAGTCGGGGTATATCACGCGAAAGACCAGCGTAGATAGTTTAAACATACACGTCTGTCTTGTCCGACCGTACTTAGTTTCAATCACACGTGTAGTTTACCCATTTACGGCAAATCGAAAGTATTTGAGTCAGTCTGTCCGTCCCCTAATCGCTTTCTTCCGTCATCCCACTCCGCGTTCCGTCCTCGAACACAATCGGGTTTTCACCTGAAGATCCTTCAGCTCCTTTTTCGCAATCCTTGTCGCTTTGGGATCGCAAGAAAATTAGATGCTTTGTAGTAATCTAGTAGTCGCCTAAGCAAACTGCTCGAAAACATTCATAACACGTCCGAAATTTTAATTGCAGATTTGATAAATTTAATTTTTTCAATTTATGGTTATAAATCAGAAAATGTTTTTTTATTTTTTTTTATTAAATATAAATTTTATATCATTTTTTTCCCTATATTAGATTTAAACTTTTCTTTATAATTATATTCTTTATGATATTTATCTTTTTATTATTATTTAAAAATTTTTCGTTATTAACTTCTATTAATTTAAAACTTCAAATCTGCAGTTGAAAATTCTAACATGAGAAAACTGCTATAATGCATCCTATCCATGTATTGCATTGCCGAATGCAATCTAACTTGGCTGAGCTAGAAGCTTGTCTGAATTTACCAATACGACATCGAGAAGTGGACGACGGACAGAAAAGACAAGGGAAAAGTGGTTGCGTTTGGCGACCGGCAATTTGCTCCGCTCTTTAAACATTTTGCATAACATTAGTAGATATCAAGAGCAATTAATTTCTGTAACGGCTCCTGTTTTCAAAACGCTCGGTTGTGCGTGAACGCGAAACGTACTTATATGTGGCTTTCGATTGATTAATCGATCATAGGGAGTCGATGCGTGAAGTGGCGGGCAGAGAAATGTGGTTTTGATTTGTGTATGTCCCATAAAATAATCAATTAATTTGAAATTCTTCTTCTTCTTAGCACTACAGCCCGTCTCGGGCCTTCGCTTCCTGCAAATAGCGCCTCCAACTGTCTCGGTCCATTGACCGCGTCCTCCAATTCCGAAATCCGAGCAGCGATGAACTGTCTTCGTCGACCGAGTCAGACCAGCTTTTCCTCGATTTCTCGCTGGTCTCCAGCCTTCAGTCTTCCCAACGAATACTTTTTTGTGTATCCGTTGTTCGTCCATACGATTCATGTGGCCAGCCCATTGTAGCTTCCGCAGTATTACAATTGTTGAGACCTCCCATTCGTCAAAAATTTCATACAGCTCATGGTTGTATCGAATTCGCCATTGGTCCCTGTCTAGCTTCGCTCCGATTATTCGCCTGAGGACCCGTCGCTCAAAGGCGTTCAATATATTTGCGGATGCTTGGGTTAGGGTCCATGTTTCACACCCATAGCATAACACAGGTCTTATCACAGATTTGTATACTTGAATCTTTGTTCTCTTGTGCATGCAGCTGGTCTTCAAAATCGTAAATACTGAATAAAATATTTTATTTGCGAGCTGTAATCGTCGGCGTATTTCGTCTCTTTCATTACTGGTTTTCGTTATTTTGGTGCGTAAATACACAAAATCGCTAACATTTTCGATACTGTATTCGCCAAGTTGATATTGTATGTGCTTGAGGTATTTTTCTTAGACTGCATCATGAGCTTTGTTTTATTTTCGTTGATTTGTAGCCCTACTACTTTTGCTTCGCTGTCGAGTTTCAGGAAAAGTTCTTTGGCAGTTGTTAATGACCGTGACAAAATGTTGATGTCGTCCGCATAGGCTACTACTTGGCTCGACTTGTATAGTAATATATATATATATATATATATATATATATATATATATATATATATATATATATATATATATATATATATATATATATATATATATATATATATATATATATATATATATATATATATATATATATATATATATATATATATATATATATATATATATATATATATATATATATATATATATATATATATATATATATATATATATATATATATATATATATATATATATATATATATATATATATATATATATATATATATATATATATATATATATATATATATATATATATATATATATATATATATATATATATATATATATATATATATATATATATATATATATATATATATATATATATATATATATATATATATATATATATATATATATATATATATATATATATATATATATATATATATATATATATATATATATATATATATATATATATATATATATATATATATATATATATATATATATATATATATATATATATATATATATATATATATATGTAGATTTATATATATATATATATATGTAGATTTATATATATATATATATATATATATATTTATATATATATATATATATATATATATATATATATATATATATATATATATGTAGATTTATATATAAATATATATATATATATATATATATATATATATATATATATATATATATATATATATATATATATATATATATATATATAATTCATATTTTGGCGATGTACTTTATTGTTCTCAGATTCATGCCCTGCAGTCGGTAGAATTCTATGAAATCCGCGTCTGCATAGGAAAATTGAATATGTGTTTCAAAGCTTTTAAAAACAATGTAGAATGGAAAAATAACTAAAGAAACTGTCATTATTGACTATCATTACTACTTGAAACTATCTGTGCATATTTTCTTCGTTTAGTTAGAATTTGCTTTTATGGCTTGATATAACTAAAAGTAATGAGTTTGAACCTTTTGAAAATTCCCGTTTGTTGGTAATGCCCTCTGATGTGGTTTTTTTATAAACTAAGAAACTTAACACCAGATGTTAGGGTCTTAGTTTTTCATGTCGCTTATGCAGTTCTTGCTAGTCCGCTGTAAAAAACTGCAAATTCGTCAGTTGAAGAACTTCACACTCGTCTTTTTCATGGGATATAAGTTCGAATGAATGGCGAGCTGTTTTATGTTCTGAGCTTCCGCTGCACGATTCTAGCCTACGTTCTCAGTTTAAAGGGGAGGTGTTTAGTGGGTAGTTCATAGTGGCTGGTGTGCCTAGGAGTCCCATGCTCAGGACGTAAACAGCCTTCACCACCCAAACACAAAAAAAATGTTCTGAAGTTTCAAACCTCGTGGCTTAGATGACTGTTTATTTATAAAGGTTTTGCCATTCTAAAACCAAATGGGTTCCACAATAAGAATATCACCCGTTCTTTAGCTGCTTTCATAGTGCTAGAAGGCTTTTCCAATTTTTCGCATAGGTCCTGGAAAGCATTTTTTGTTTTCTTAGAATAGTTCCATTCCGCAGGAATAAATACGTGTTCAGGACTTTTTTTTAATTATTTTGTTAGCTGTTTTGCTAATTTCTTCGCTATATATTTGTCTGCTGATTTTATTTTACGTTTTATTTTACACTATGAAGTGCACTTCTTTTTATGAATCCTGTAAGCCATCTTTCACTTACATTAAGTATTCAGTTTTTGACTGCCTTGAGACTATTGATCAAAAATAATGTCGTTGAATCCTATGAACGTAAAAGCATATATTACCAAAGAAAAGTGGCACTCATGACTTTAGGCAATACATTGATCACCATAAAACGGATCTTTGATGCAAGATCAAATGCTGGGCACAATAGTATTTTGAGCAATGAATTAGCTGATGCGGTTGCAAATTACAGCTCTTCCATTCCTTTTGCTGACATCTTAGAGGAAATTATTCATCATATCAGAAATAAGCGCATGAGTGTTAAATGTTCTTTTCGCCGGGAAACTTGAACGTCATGCAGGAGAAAAGAATGTTTCATAATGATTGAGGCTTTCACAGTGAAACTCAGCGCTTTTGTGTGTGCTACTTTGTATGTTCAGCTTTTTCGTTGGCAAGCGTCAGAATATATTTCGTAGATATCATGTCACTTTTTAAGGCGCGTTGTGGCACAATTGGGATTTTCATGTTCCTTCTAAAAAAAAACTTCTCATTGGACTGACGCAAATAAATAAATGATAAGCTATTTCCGAATATTCGAAACTTCCCCTTTTCGTTTTTATAAAAAATAACATTTTAATCAAATTTTTATATTTATTCGGTAAACCAATAGATAGTATTAGCATTTGAAAATGATTTCACGCATATAGCCATTGCAGCTTTCCCTGATAAGGCGAATTCTAGACGTCAACACGACCAATGTTAGCTTCTATGGAGTCATTTAATTTAAAAGTGTTAAATCAGTCGTAATAAGAAGCTAAATCGAAAGTTCTTTTCGAAATTAATTTGTAGCCTGGATATAATTTTAATAAATCTTTGGTTGCGGTCGTAGTGTAGTCTTCCTCTTCGTAGAACTACAGCCCCTCTCGGGTTTTCGCTTCCTCCAAATAGCGCCTCCAACTGTCTCGTCCATTGACCGCGCCCTCCAATTTCTAAATCCGAGTAGCGATGAACTGTCTTCGTCTACCGAGTCAGACCCCACCTGCACCATAGGTTTCCCCACTGGTCTCCGGCCTTCAGTTCTCCCTACGAATACCTTCTTGGGTATCCGTTGTTCGTCCTTACGATTCATGTGGCCAGCCCATTGCAGCTTCCGCAGTCTTACAATCGTTGCGACCTCCCGTTCGTCAAAAATTTCATACAGCTTATGGTTGTATCTAATTCGCCATTGGTCCCCGTTTAGCTTCGATCCGATTATTCGCCTCGGGACTCGTCGCTCAAAGGCGTTCAATATATTTGCGGATGTAGTGTAGTACGCAGCGTTATTTGTTAAAAAATCTATGAGATGTACATATTCTTCAAAAGCTATTATTAAATAATCTCAAAAATTACTTCCACTTTAGAATGCAATGCCTTTGCTTACTAAAATTGAATTAATATCCTTGTGTTCGATATAAAGCACCATTCTATTGGTCATCTCATCGCTGTTTGCAATAGTTTGTATTAAAGATATACTTTTTCCTAAAAATTTCACAAACCAATTAGAGCACTTGATTGTGGTGGCCAACAGAAACTTTAAATCATAATAAAACGATATATTGTTTTTATTGTACTTGTTATCAATGCCGCAACAGTCAAAATCGGAACTTGGCCTTTAGGAGTACGTCCGCTCCAATAATCGTGATTCAGTTATGTACGCCCTCTATTTACGGTCAACTTCCACTGAGGTTTGACACTGTATGACCCAGCCAATTATACAAGTAGTTTGTGTAGCTTTACTCAGGCGAATACAGGTGAATCATCATACATATCATTCAACACGTCATAGTAACGAAATTTATACTCTGTTCCATGTTTGGCTGAGTCATAGGTTATTCTTAGCATTGGCACTTTTTGGGATCGCTTGTTATCGTCCAAGCTTTATTTCAATATAGCAGTATGCTATTAAACATAGCTTATTATGCTTATGCACATCCTTGGGATAGGAAAATAACGAGTAGTACGTTTTATTTGTCTGGAGACTGATATCGTTTTTCTCAGATTCATACTAGTGAATCTATTTGTTTGCGTTATGAAGTTTCTTTTCATTTTATTGAAGGGATCGGCGATCCCCTTTGTACCAACCTCTAAGCATAAAATGAAATGAATAGTAGCGTACCCATAATGTATCTTCTAGCACCATGTTGAACAGTCAAAGGCAAGTTTCTCTCTTGTTTTAAAGCCGATGCATTTTTTCAGTTAGATTATCGTTGAATATGTCCTGAGACTTAGTGTTCAGCAACCTTAATTATGCTAACGAGTTGCTTAGAATGGTAAAGTCAAGTGTTTTTTAAGGTTTTGTAAAATAATTTTACAAAGTCCTACTAAAATCGCGTCCTGTCTGTCCGTATGTCCGTCCGTCCGTGCGTCTGTATGTCGCAGCAATTTTTCTCCCAAACTATATAAGCTAGGAACATCAAATTTTGTATGTAGATATAAAGTGTGGCTCTCTTCAAAGTTCAACTACAAAAACTTTTCAAAACAGGTTGAGGTCGAGGCGCGCACAGGGTGTCCTCCCCTCGCGATTGGATACCTGTGATCGGAAAAATCTGAAAAAAAAATCATGGAGGTAGGTGTTTATGAGTACAACAACAAATACTTTAGAAGTCAAAATTTGCTCAACTTTGTTAATTATAGTATGATCTTCAAATTTCATATTTTCCCCAATAAAGTCGAACAGGTACCCTTAAACTCGAGGAAATTCGATGTTCAAATAGTCTTACAAAAGATCCTCATACTTTCCGAGTTTGATGAACACCAAATGACATACACGCAATAACACATGATTTTGGTATTTTAGGGTTTTTCCACCGATTCAGCCACTGATGTTTTGATTTGATCTTCTTAAAATTTTCAAATAAGATCAATAATATAAATATTTTTGGAAATTCATGATTTGAGTGATTTCTGTAATTTTGCAACAAAACGGTGACCGTTGAAAATAGAGAAACAATGGATTTTATTTTAAATGTGCACATCTATTTGACTTTCTTGATTTTATTCGTTGCTGGTGACTGCATTTCGGATATGTTGTGTACAAAACCCTCCTGACATGAGCGTAGGTCTATCTACCCAACTTGTTTCGATTACGTAGCATGTTTAAAGTCTCAGAAAAAAACATATTCCCAGCATCTATTGAGCCCCTGTTTTATAAAAAATATTTAATCAATTGTAGCTCATCAACGTCGAAAACCACTCTGGTACTCTTCGACTACATCTTTGAGAGTTTTGCACTACCGTACAAAACCGTATTGAAATCACGAACTGTCCGTTCGTCTATGTGCCAAAGCAACTTATTCCAAAATTATAGTGGCTACAGAAATCAAACTTGGTAGTTGCATCAGAAGATCAAAAAAATCTTTAAAGGTTTTTACGGGGGACCCTTGAATATTTTTTTACTAAAGGTAGTCGTGTCAAATTAGCCTTGCGTCATTTGTATCGACAAAATGGGGGAAGGAAAAGGGTTATGATTAGCAATAAGAATCTCTAAATTTGATGATTCAAACGAACGAAATTCAATCTATTTGTTGACTGAATTCTGTTCTAAAGTGCTTTTTCTTCTGAAAATTATAGGAGCAGCTAGTGAAAAACTCGGCTAATTATTGTATATAATACTCATTAGCATTACTCGTACATAAATGTAAATAAAAATTACTTTATTGTTAACATTGAGTTTTTTAGAGATTTTTATATTTTTTTCCATCTAGATCAAGTGGGAGGCAGAAAAATTGATTATAACGAAAGCATTACAGCGCCCTGGCAGCTCATTTTTGGGAGAATTGCACGAAGAAAACATAAAAAATAAACTACAAGGCCTTCTTATATTGCCAAAAATTAACATTATCATTTTGCAATCGTCAAACATCAAAGAAGTAAATGAAAACATAATTTTGTATCAATATATAACAATAAGCCATATTTTTTTCTTAGAAATTGAGCTGCATGACATTGGTGGCTCTACTTATGGAGAATTTATTGGTCAAATATCATCACAAGACAACCACAAAGGCTTCTATTTGCAACGTATATACTCATCCCGTCATACGAACAAATGGTAGTAATAAAAAAGGAGGAATAATGCGTGGTACTAAGGCACTGCTAGGTTTGTATCAAAACTTATTTTTTTATTTGGCGATATAAGATCAGCATATAAACTTTTATAAACAAATAAGATAGACACTGACCCGTAGTACTAGTAGTTACTAGTAGTGCTAGAGAAGATAATATGTGACAACAGGGAGCAAGTATCTAAGAATACATGCATGTATACGTTTGTTTGCCTTGTAGTGATTTGGAGGATGTTGAAGATATTAGTGCTCGCCGAAGTTGGCCTTGTTTGAGGACGCGTTAATGTACTGGCAGGCTAGCATTGCGGTGTCGTGGGGTGGGTTCTTTTCCCCAGCACAAGGGCCCACTACAAAAAAATTTAGCATTTACGAATTACAAAATAAAAAGCTCAGGGTCGATGGTGTCGAGGCCGAGGTAACCTACTCAAGGGATGGGATACTAAAATACGACAGACCGAGGCTGATTAACACGCGGGACTCGAAGGATTTCGTCGTTACTATTCAATATTTCCGACCCCTAAATAGGAGTGGGGCATCCAGGTGGAAGCGGTGCTCCCTCATACCCTCCATCCGGTTCAAGATCCATTGTAGGCGTGGCCGTATATTTTCCATTTAAATGAAAAATTCATACAAACATAATTCGCATGAACTTTTCCCTTAAATGAAAAGTAAAAATGTTTCAAATTTATGTTAAAGTTTCATATGATGGAATCATATATGACTTTAACATAAATGGGAAGTCCAAGCGGAAGGCCACTCTACCCTGTAAGAGCACCTGTAACACAGAAAAAGGGGTGAGCTCACCCGACGGCTAGCTCATGAGTGGAGGGGCCAGCCAACGTGACGGGTCCCATACCTGTTCAGGGTTCTATAGAAATGAAAAAACCGAAGGTTTTCAGGTGTTAACAATTTATTTTAGATGTCATATTCTGACAAATGGTATGGTTAACAAACAAAATCGTAAAAACTAAGCAAATATCATTAACGTATACAAGAAATTAGAACCAAATTTTGCGGCTGTTTTTGTTCGTGAATGAAATTGAAAAGTATGCGTGACAAAAGTGAAAATATATATACGAGTACATATGAACAAAAAACAAACAATTTATATAATCGAAAAGTTGTTGTTGTATGTATTTATAAACATTGTAATCCATTCAAGTTTACTAGAAATGGATATCGAAAATTATTCCAGAATTTGTTTAATTAAATCTTCTGTATTAAGATACAAGAGAAGAAATTCAGTTATAATAAACCTTGTAAGGCTGATCTACTATCTACAATCGTGTCTAAGTTGAATCAAGATATTTATTTATTCAGTTTTTATTAATAAGTAGCAACGGTACTCACCTAGTCCTCCGACGAGCGCTCGTTGTTGGGGTGGGTAAGAGCCTTTATTGGGGATGATGCCTCGATACTTGTCATTAAATTAACTATTTATATTTAATATTAATACTTTGTACATTAAACTCTTTCACTTTCGCCTCAAACAGAAAAGAAAATCAAATCTGTTGAAAATGTATATGTAGACACACACATATTGACGTACCTTCCGTCGATAAACCACCCGCTACTATTATTCAGTCTGCTTGTAACCCTCGCACAATAAACTTGACTTCGTTTAATCTAACGCGTTTTAATACTTGTAGTTACACGTGGAACAAATAATACCAACGCGCAAAAGATTATGGGCCCAAGTGTAAAACTATTGTGGTCAATTATTTGGATTGATCGGAAAATCGGTTGATTTATGCGGATTTAGATATTTGTGATTTGGGTAGTCACCCTGCACAATGCTGAGAGAAATGCAGTTCAAGAAACTGAAAGACCGAGAAAATTATAGCGAGTGGTGGCGTTCTATGTTGGTATTCTTGTGAACGCGAAAATTAGCAAAATGTATCGCGGAAGAGGACACCGAGACAGACAGCTGTAAACTCGAAGGAGCCACGGGATAGCTGGTTTTAGCAACAGAAACTAACGTGGCCAATAATTTCAGTGATACAAGCAGCCCACTGGCCATCTGGAAATTGCTTCAAATATCATTCAGCGAGTCCGGAACGGACAGAGAAGTCTCTGCACTAATGGACCTGACAAGAGTAAAATTAGTTGATTGTCCATCGATGGACGATTAGATTGGGCGAGCGATGGAAGCATGGAAGAGGTGCATTGCTGCGAAAGTCATCATCATAGATCGAGTAGTTGCATTATTGTCGATATTACGACGGAGATTCAGTTTTTATGGAGCCGACAAGCCCCATAAAAACTGAATCTGAGTGGACACGACGGCAAAAAAGGTTGGAATAAAAGCAACCCAAGATGCTTTGACTGCAATAAAATTGGGCATTACAAGTGAAAGTGTCCCAAAAATCAAAAGCAACACAACTTACCAACAATAGTAAAGTTTGCTAATGCATTTGGTGCAACGATGAGTGCGACAAAGATAGCAGACTGGTACATCGACAGCGGAGCATCGCGGCATATGACACCATGTCAAGATATTTTAGTTGGCTTTCAGAAAACATTGCATCCCAATATATTAGTTGCAAATAATGAATGCCTAAAAGTCAACGGCAGTGGTAGCGCGTACATTAGCATTGTCGGAATTGACATTTCGGTTCACAATGTTTAATGTGTTCCCGGTTTAGGCGCAAATCTCCTATTAGTCAGTGAAATCATTAAAAATAAAGACATTGTCAAATTCAACGCTAGTGATTGTTCGGTGTATAACCAAAATAACGAGTTGCTCGCTAAAGCAAATACGTGTGGTGGTGTTTACAAGGTTCAAGCAGATCAATAACGTTGTGTATTGGCGACACAAGTAGATATTGTACATTGGTATCGTCGACTAGGATATCTTCGATATGGCGGTATGTGCAAGCTGGAATCCCCAAGTGATGGATTCGAATTTTGCGGATCGAAGGCATCGTCGGATGGCTGTATCACTTGCGCCAAGCGAAAATCTTCTCGGAAGCCATTCAATACCGCGAATGCTGACATAAAATCAATTGGTTTAATCGATTTGATTCATGTGGATATGTGCGGCGGATCTATGGAAACCACATCAATAGGTGGAGTGAAATATTTCCTGCCCATGATCGACGACTTTTCACGAAAATTGTTTATCTCATTCCTTTCGGAAAAGGGAGCTGTTGCTGAAGTATTCCGATCATTTCAGAGGACGACTGAGAACCAGACCAGAAAGAAAATAAAACGCATACGAACCGTTAACGGGATAGAATTCATGAATCCGGCTATGACGAATATCTGCAAAACTCCCGGAATTATCCACGAGAAGACCGTCCCATATACGCCCGAGCAAAACGGCATTGCCGAGCGTATAAAACACAAAATGTATACTCGTGGATGCAGAACTCGATAAGGAATTTTGTGCAGAGGCAGTCAGACACGCTGCGCATCTAGTCGAATCGATCGGTCAATTGAACTGTAGGAAAGACAACGGAGGAAGTATGGTCCGGAATGACCAGACTTGAGCAATTTAAAAACGTTCGCAAGTCATGTGATAGTTCACATTCCTTAGTCATTACGCAGGACGTGGTATGCAAAAGCATCCAAAATGCTATTCGTTGGTTACGCCGACAGGCAAAAGGGGTTACGATGTTATGACCCGAAAAAGAAAAGAGTAGTAATTAGCCGTGATGTCAATTTTATAGAAACAAGAATGACGAATCCTCAAATGGTGAGACCTCATCGGACAAAATTCAGCTCGAATTTAGATATTTATATTCTCCCATGCCCATAATCTGCTGTTCTGAGAAAGATGAAGCTTCAACTGGGGCTGGAGATTCGATTGATAATGACAAATCTGCCGAGGATAAGTTGGAGGATATAACAATGGATGATGTCATTCGCGACCCTGACTTCGTAGCACAGATTCCAGAAGCAAAGTCATCTCCTGTCAACCAACCAAGGGAAGGATTGATTCGGCGTCCTGTAGACCGATTTGATCCATCGACCTATTTCTCTTGTGACCATGAATCCTGGAGATCCACAAACTCGGGAGCAGCTTTGAAAAGCCACAATGCGATCCAATGGAAGGACGGGATGATAATGAACTGAAACCCTAAACCCAGTCGTCCGGTACACGTCCATTTGACTACTTATTACATTAGCAGTGCAATGTCGTCTAAACTTGACCGCCATTTACGTAGATGATTTTCTTAAATTTTGGAAGTGCTTTCAGACCCAGGACAATTTTATAAAGAAACTCACGGATAAATTTCACATCAAATATATGGGGCGTGCGAAGACACATAAGCTATCAGCGACGAAGGAAGGAGACTTGTTAAATGACGTGCCTTATCAGGAGGCAGTTGGATCTCTGCTATATTTAGCGCAAGGGACTCGGCCAGACTTAGCATACGCAGTTAACAACGTGAGTCGATTCAACAAAAAACATTCTTCACAGCATTGGATAGCTGTCACACGGATATTACGTTACCTTCAAGGTACCCTTTATAATAAAATTAAATGTCGTTTTTACTCGGTAGAAAAAATAAGCGGTTATGTAGATGCAGACTGGGCATCGGACGTCGACAGTCGGTGCTCATGCACCGGATGGGTGTTCATTTTGGCAGATGGAGCTGTATCCTAGAGTTGTAAGAGGTAGGAAACGGTGGCGCTCTCATCAGCAGAAGTCGAATATATGGCCGGGACATCGGCAGCACAGGAAGCGTCTTGGCTCGTCCAGTTTCTAAGCCACTTTGAAACAGTCGGAAGTGTGTTGTTACACGCTGACAGCCAAGGCGTGCTAGATATTGCGAAGGAGGATGCATACTGACCCAACACCAAGAATATCAGCATTCGGTCCCACTTCGTAAGGAACATGGTTTTGGACGGTACGATTCGATTCAAATATGTGTTGCGAGCGAACACATACAACATGCTCGGATATATTTCCGCTTCATAACTGCAGTAGTAGCGAGCAAACAACACCTATGTACTCGCACTTCGCCAATGAAAATTAGCCAGAGAAGCACATACGCAAGTAAATAAGCGAGCAGTAAAGTGAACGAGAAAGTTCAACCCGCAATGATATTCACATCATGAATGAACGGGGTGCTTCGAAGAGAGGTAAGCGGAAAGGAAAACCGAAAGTTCCGGCATGAACACTCTTTCGCTCAATGTCCCCAGTTTCCCTATTTCACCTCGAGAGATCGTGGGAAAACCGAAAGTTCTTGCTAAAACACTCTTTCGCTCAATGTTTCCAGTTTCGCTATTCCACCTCAAGAGATCGTGGGGAAGCCGAAAGCTTAAGCTGAAAGCACTCTTTCGAAGTCAAAAGCTTAAGCGAAAAACACTCTTTCGCTCAATTTCCTCAGTTTCGAATATTCACCAGCCGAGCAAGCGAGACAAAGCGGGGAGGAAAAACTTTCGTGGAACGAGAGCGCACGTGTTTGGTTACTCAGAGAATTTTAAGAGAATTTAAGTTGAAAGCTCACGAAAGAACAGTATTTAAAGTTCTTGAGCTAAGTAGACAAGTCAGTTGGAAGCCGAATGTGCAACGACGCGCATGACGTAAAATATTTTCACTTCGAAGGAATCAAGCAAATGGTGAGGTGTTGGCATTTTTAAGCCGTGTTTCTCCAGGCTTTATAGCGTAACCGCATCTGCCCACCATTGCTAATCCTTTTCTATCTTTCCAGGCGTACCAAACACAACATCGTGGCAAAGCAGCCGTCACAGCAGCGAGCAGCACAGGGACTCCGGCAACAAGGATCGACAGCGTCTGCGTGCCGCTCTATACACTGTCGGCCAGTGGTACCAGGCAGCTGGAAAAAGCAACCCGGCCACAGCAGGCTCCCACTCGGAGTCTGGAGCAGGTGCTCAAGGAAGAGCCCCGATCCGGTCCCCGACCAATCATCAAAGAGGAGTGTTTGAGGAGGCTGAAGGCGCCCCTGGACACCACCGACACCAAGCAGAGGCGTCCACGAGGAGGCCGGCGGGAGCGTCAATGGCACGACTTATGCGAACTGAGGCGGTTAGCCCGCTTGGCCGTCACATCCACGGAGCGGGTCGTCTTTCGCCGCCAAGCACGGGAAGTGCGCCGAGGGATTCGACAGGAGATCGCGACCCGGCATTGCACTGGGGCACGTCCCCATCCTGAAACGACCAACGATAGTGCGGTTACCCGCCGAGAAATAATAAATAAGAGCGAAAATAAAAAATAACTAAAGCCAACTCTTGTCTATCAATTCCAAAGAGGTCTACTCAGTCCCTTTGCAGGTGCGTAGGTGAGTGCAGGTGAAAGTAGTACCGTGGGGCTCCCCGGAAGAGGCCGGTAGGACCCCAGGTAGGGAACTGTCTAATGAAAGGCGTCAATGCAAGCTAGCTGTTATTTTGAGTATCCAATATGGGCATAATATGTCCTTCATCATAAAAACAGACATTGAATTAAATTAATGGATTGATAATTGCTAGATAAGTAGGTATGTATTGATAATTGCTAGATAAGTATGTATTTCGATTTAAATTCAATGGCTTAATGTTTGTTATAATTAAGCAAGGTGGGGGTTTTGAAAATGTATATGTAGACACACACATATTGACGA